>VXAX01003788.1:1482944-1617790 GCA_013399835.1 Leptocoma aspasia
ATCAGAATCCTGTGCAAAGGCAAACAAATACCAAATACCTCGTCTGGAAATCTACTGTTTGTGCATATGTGTTCAGGTTTTTTCACCAAAATTTTATGTGGCTCTTCTATTTTTTTTTTGCAGTGTAAAGAAGACAGAACAACCATTATTTTCCTAATAGGTGCTAATTTCCTTCAATAGATACAGATCTATATTCTTTTGCCCAGTGTTATGAATCCATTAAATCCATTATTCAGTCAGGTGAGACTACATAATGAGAGTTCAGACTGAGCTCATAGTAAGTTAAAAAAACAGTAAACATTTACTTCTAAAATTTGGAGTCTAAGCCATGACTCTGAAATGGGTTCTATAGGCCTATGACAAATGCTTTACATGCTACATTATAACACATATGCATGAAAATAGTCAGTTGAGCAAACATGTCTTAAAAGGTGTTGCCAAATAAAAGCCGGAGTTATTATCCACCTACAATAAACAGGAAAAAGATCTTTTGTTGTCATTGTAAGATGAGTGAATGGATTCATATGAACACATTTAAATGCAAATCAAAATTTATTCATGTAATAGAATTTTTGACATTATGCTGTACACATCTCTTTTATTAAGGTAATTTCTGCCCAAATTTTGAAGAAAAAAAATGCAAAACCTTTAGATTTAAATCCTTGGTGTGAAGAATGTGTTTTGGAGCTGGACAACAGTGAAGAAATACAACTATGGAATATGTCCTCTAGAACCTATTGTTCCTGCACGTGTCCTGTTTTTTCACCAAAAGTGTACGTGGCTTTTTAGCCTGAGTGAAGAATACAGAACAGCCACGTCTTCATAATAGATGATAATTGCCTTGAATAGATATGCAGTTCCCTCCTTTTGCCCTTTTTTGCTATCAATTCAGGATAACAGGCCTATTCTTCCCATTCTCCATCTGTAGATTTTACATACTGCAGTCAAGACAACTACTCTACAGAGTAGAAACCACTTAAGTGCATATACATTTATGGGAAACAATAAACAACAATGTAGACATTTTTCTCACTTGGTGTCGGAAAAGCATGAAAGTGGTTCTTTCATATGTAAAATCCTAAAATACTTATCACTTACAAAAGTTACATATTTACCTAGCTAACATGACAATCAGTGCTTGCACTGTAAGCTTTTTTTCCTGCCTTTCCAGTTACATATGCGTGTGCCCACTCTAACAAGCACCACATCAAATGGTCCAGCAACTGCCTGAAAGGCTCTGCTAGGAAGGTTTTGTGGCTGAACAGCTGCTCTCCTCCTTTAGCATATTCATGAACCTGCCAACTTCTTCCTTGTCTGACAGTGAATCTGTTGTGCACATCAAAGAGGTGTGGCACTCCTCTCTATCTCTGAACACGTGAATAAGAGAAAATATGGCATTTACTAAACATTAGGTATCATTATTGCCATTTTATTTTCTTATAATCTAATCCTTCTTTACCAAGTTTCATCTTAATAAAACTGAAAGGCAAACAATCATGTCAAGTGATAGATGTATCTGTGAACTATACACCTTATTACATAAACAACTAATATGGCACCACATTACTTTTGCAATTAGGGAGATTTTTCTTTTTAGTAAAACAGAAAATGAAACACATTTCAATCATTCTGGGTGCTATGAGATACATCAAGCATTTAAACTGTATTCATAACTTTAATATAGACTTTCCTATGTAAATAATTTAAATTAGAGAAGCTACGATGATTATATCCTGTTAAAAAAGCAAAATGTTTTTAAAAAATCAGTTACTCTTCAACATTCATGTGTCTGAAATTTTGTGCACTATAGCTGTAAGAAAAAGTAAGTACATTCCATGAATTCCTGCTTACAAAAGTGATCTCTTCTCCTAGGATGCTCCGTGAACTTCTATTTTGCCTGGCAAACAAATCAGATTTTTTAACAAAAAGAGTAAAATTATGCAGGAAGTGGTTTACAGGATGAAAAATTTTAATAAATATTATTTGCTCATAAAGTATACGGAAGGAATTTCAGAATTGCTAAATGCAATTTAATACAGTCCAGAAGTGAAGTGATTAATATTTTATAGAAATGTCTGTATTTCGAGACATATTAATCACACAGATTGCATTCAGAAAACTGACTGGTTGGTTTTGCTCTTTGCTTTAAAAAAGAACATTTATTCTCACTTTTCTAGAAGTATCATTTTAGGTTTTTCTGAAAAATAAAACTAACAGTTCATTTCTATTTCAGGTGAAATGCATTACCTGAAGGACTTAAAGAGTTCATGGGACAGCTAATAGTTGCCCTGTTTCAGAAGGGCAGACCATTTTTGCTGAGAAATACCCTACAGGAATCCATTAGTGTCTTTAGTCTCAACTGGGTTCAACTATGTCTGCTGTTTAGTCAGTGGGATGTTTGCCAATATCTCCACTAGGATCCAAATTTCTCCCATGATGCACATATATGATTCATTAATATAATAAGATATAAGCAGTGTGTGGCAAATAATCCCAGCAGAGCTGAGCCAAACCTACATCTAAAATGTAGATAGAAGAAGAGCCCTTTCCCAGGTACTTACAAGGTTTTCCCACCTTACATTGGGGTGTGCAACCCATTGTGGCCAACAACAAAAAGAAACAACTCTTTTTCCACTGTCAAAAACCCTTTCTCCACTGGGAGAGGTAAGTAGATTCTCTGGCATTTGCACTTTTGTACATCACACAAATTGCTGAATCTGCCTCAGGCTTTTAAAATTCCTTCCAAGAGTGCTCTGCAGAAGTTACAGTTTCTGGTCATGCAATGGAAGCATGTATTGGTTTTGCTGTTAAATTGCTTTGTGGAATCAACAAATTGCTTAGGGCCAGATTCAAAAAATATGAGTGCATATACAAAGTAGGACACAAACACATGCAGAAAACCCCTCCTAACCCACTGTTGTCAGATCACTCTGTGTTGTATTGGCCAGGGAATTTCCTCAGGAGTAAGGACTCCTGGCCCTCTGTTCCAGTGCTGTAAACTATTTCAGTCCTTTTATTTTTCCCTAGCAACTGTCTATCATAGGATGGATAGGAAGACCAGGGTTTCAGCATCCTCCAGTCCAGCTAGTGTTCCAACTACAGTGTCAGGCTCTTCTTTACTCTCTTAGTAATCATGTGAACCTTTCCTTCCATTCTGCCCAGTGGCACAGCTTCATCAGAAACATTTTCCTCCTTTCAGTGGTTTGGTCTTTCCACGGTAATAAAAGAAGTTTGAATTTTCACCATCTGAAGAGAAAAGGTGAAGACCGCATTGAACATATCAACTCTTCATACTACAAATAGAGAAGGGACTTGATAGGGATATCCAGTCATTTTATTTCTTTGAAATGCAAGCTTTTTAACTTTCTTCCCTATTTTCTAATTAAAATTCTCCAATACATACTCCCTGAGATTGAAAAATTAGGCCCAGGCCTGGCATTAAAAGTGTAAGCCCAGATCTAGACACAACCAGCCTGGGAATTGCTGCAAAAACTCACTAGCACTACCTCAGGACTCAAAATGGTGCATAATTCTGATCAGCAAGTCATTCTGATTGTGGCACAAGTAACATTGTAAATTATTTAGAGATAAGACAAAGCATTAACTTTTAAGAATGTTTCCTGTTGCTGAGATTGTAAAATGAGGTAGTGCAGCTGTTCAAAATCTCTTGCTTTTCCCCACAATTAAGATTTTCAAGTGAGTTGATGTCACTTTTGATATACCCTGAAAATAGTAAGGGTTTGGGGTTTTTTTATATGGTGCATTTTGGAAATAAGTCAGTGGACAGGTAACAGAAATACAATTGTGAAGAACTGCTTGACTGTGGAGGTTTCCTCAGTTCATCCCCATACACTGAGGGTCCTCTGACTACTTGCTGCTCTTGCACTTTAATATGTTGGCAGAATTAGCAGAAATTGCAGAAGTGGTACTAGGGAAAGCCAGCACAATGTAAAGAAACCTGATTTTGCTGGAAATAAAACTTCCATTTTCCTGAAAATAGAAACAGTAGTTGCACTGATCACAACATAGATCAAAACCCTCTGATTGTCAAATCCAGGTCATAGGACCAGAACTATTAAATTCATGGATCAATCCATATATTACAAAGGAGCAACAACTTAAAGCTATGTGTTAAGTATCTTTAAAGTACCATCAGACATCAGCTTGTAAATGACAATGAGATCATCCCTGTCATAACGTTTAGTCAATTTGGGCTAAATTCTCATTTCATTTTAAAAGATCAGACATTGCTGTGGATGAGTAAAGTAAAGCTATGCTCCAAAACTCTCCAAACAAATTTTAAAGATTTTTCAACAAGTATTTATTCTAAAATGCTAATAAAAATCAGATTTCTAGTGGGATTGCTGAAGTCCTCCAAGGATCTATGCTGAATAAAGAAAACTTACCATTATAAAGAATAAACATATCACAAAAGGAATTTTTATTCTTGTTTTTTATCACCTCCAAAAATTATACAAGCCTGTAAAACCACATTCTGATACTGTCACTTCTAGCAGGTTTTACCCAGTATTTGACATTGACATAGTTTTCACAACTTTATTTTCAAAAATAGAAATAGTGAATGTCTCAAAAAAGAAAAAAAAAACTGGCTCAAGCATAACCTGCCAAAGACGGCAGCACAGAAGTACACAGAAAAGAGCAAAACACTTAACTGAGACTTTATTTGAACTCTAAGTAGGACAATGTCCTTTTATTTGTCAAAAAAGTGGTTAACACAGGAACTTACTATCTCCTCCTCATAATCTGCCAGGTAAATAGTAAGAAACATTTTCTACTGTCTCCAGATTCCTAGAAGAATGTGCATATTCCTTTTCTATGAGAACTTTTCAGGCATGATGTAGAAATGTGACCTTTTTTGCTCCTACTTATGGTTTTTATCCAAGAATTCTTAAGGTCTCCTATCTGTACAAAATGCTCAGTTGCTGCTTTAGAGAGCATTTAACCTGGGATTCAGGCAAGTGGGTATTTTTAAGTTCAAACAATTTTTTCATGCAGCCCCATGGCCTGGCAGTAGGGCTCTGTCCATGACCTACTGTCACAGCAGTATTTGTCATGCTGAACTCTTCAGTCTGCTAAGCCTGGATTGAAGGGGATCTCAAGGTGCACAATTGACAAAGCTGAGGAGACTTTCTGGCCTTGTTCCAGGCAATCCCTGGAAGGCAGCAACCAATGACTTCCCCTTCTTCCAGAAGCTACCTGAGGTCAGACAAGCCCCTGCACAAGCTAGAACTCTTCCACAAAAGCAGAAACACTACAGATCTTGCAACTGATCATGGAGTGAATGACACTCCTGGTTTACTCTTCCATCCCCAAAGTAATCTTGACAACTCCCTGTGGCAGGGATAGCAAAGAGAGGTACAAAGTTGCCTTTGGGGCACCTCAGGATGCCTTCATGCCAAAGGTACTCTTAATAACACACTTAGAAATGCTTTCGAGATACTTTATGTCGTTTTAACATGCACTGGGAATCTGTCAGAAAGATGTGGGGATCGCATCTGAAAGGTCAACAGACCTAAATCATTCTTCTTTTTTAATCAGGACTTCCTTACCTGGCAAGAGGTGACTTAGAAAAAGGATCAAGGTTCATGGCAAATAACGTCTGAATGCAAGTATCAGTGCACTGGTCTGAGGTAATCTTTGTACAGGCAGGGAACTACACTCAATTATCCACTCTAGCTGACCCTGCTTTAAGCAGGACATTGTTCCAGACAAGGTCTAGACATTTCTTTCAAACTGCCTGATTCTCCTATTTTACAAATATACATCAGTATAATAGCAATGCTAGCACATCTGAACTCATGTTTGTAATCAAAGTACTAGAAAATCTATATACCTGGTCAGAATTTGCATTCTAAATCAGAAAGGCTTTGCAAATGCATTGCAAGCTTGGACAAAAGTTTGAAAAGCCTGTCTTGCCTTGTATGTTTTACTTCTCCATCAGAATAAGAGCTGTCTTGTTTATGCTCTCTATTTGTTTGCACTGGAGATGACCTGTATAGTAAAGGACCCCTTAGTCTAGTAATTAAGAGAATTCTCAAGTAATCAAGAGAATAGTGATTATAGGTTGCTAATGTTTTTATTTTAGTAATCAATTCATTTGATGTGGTGTCTGTGCTATGAAAGGAGCTGAAACCAAATAATACTGTTCTCTGGTCTTAAAAAGTCAATGAATCTGGCCAATACAATTCAACATCAAAAGATTCTCAGCAATCAGCCACAAGTGCTGAATCAGTTGTTGCAGGAGACTAGAGCAAGTGTTTCTCTGTTGATTTTTACATCCAAAGTTCATCCTGTCAGAATCATATCTCAAGCTTTCATTTCCAGAAAAGAACAAAAATGGAACACAGTGCAGATAGGAAATCACCCAGAAGAATAAAAGGTTTATTTTGTGACTAAGCATTAAAATAGTGGCAATAAATATTTACAACAGACTAGTCCTGCAAGGACTTGACAGTCCATGCCAGCTGGAGACTTTGCTTCACAGCAGAGTTATGGAATTTCACACTCTACTTCGATTTATTCATGCAAAAATGACTAAAATTACCATTGCACCACAGGACTTCATTGTATTTTACTGCAGATATTTATATTCATTTAGCTTTGTTCATTATTGTGACAGTGTAATGTATACTTTTGAATAAATTAATCACAGCTGTAATGGGACATAAAGGAAAGAGAATATGTTCCTGTAATAATGTATTGGAAGTTTAATTTCAATTTAATATGCTCTAAAATCAGACAAATTATAGATACAAAGCATTTAATTAAACGGATTACTCTGGCTATACCCATTCTATCTCTTTTAACAGTACACAGATGCACATATCCTTTGCCAGACTCAGTCCAGTGCCCCGGCCTTGGCAAAGCCCATAATGATGTCCATCTCATGCTTTGGAAGGAGCAATGTGAGCTATCCCACAGGTCCTTGCAATCTACAAACACAGGCAAGGTTCAGTAAACTCTGCTACCGTAGGCAGTGTTGTGTTAAGAGTAAGGATAAGTTTTCTTTTGTGTTAAGAGGAAGAAAATCTGACAGAAAACAAACCCCTTTGCATTCCAGCTGGTCCTCAGATGTCAGAGTGGCTGGGCACCACTGGGCTTATATTCTGAGTGATAGCCAATTCAACACTAAGCAACAGAAATGGAGAGCCAGAGTGGCACTGTAAGTCTGGTCATGCTCAATAAGAACTACCACGATTATGGATTCACAAATAATGCAATGCACTCTAAGCCTGGGCACGCCCAAAGGACTCTCACAGCCAGACTAGAAGTCCAGTCACATTCAACATCTCCCACATCCAGGTGCAAAATAGTGTAGTTTATTGAGCAACAGAAATGCAGGTTCTTACTGTATTGCTGGGGATATACTCTCTGCAGGAGCTCACGTGAATACATGAATTAGAAATGATAGAGCCAGTGACAAATACATTAAATTGCAAGATGACTAAATAGGTACTGCAAATTTGACCACAAACACAAGCTTGCCTTCTGAATTTCCTGAAGAAGCACTCAGTATAGACAAGTGTTCAGGTCCCAGCCAGTGAGCATAGGCGTCCCTATGGGAAAGGAGATAGGTACAGCCCATCAACTGTCCCAGGACACAAAGGTGGAGCCCCCTCTGTTCTCCTTCCCCACTGAAGCTATATTTATATCATTTTATTTGAGGGAGGAGAACATGTAAAGCTGCAATTTATGTCACTTCATGTTTAGGTGGAATTTTAGTGACTTTAGTCACACATAAAAAGCATGTACAAGTTTTTACTTCATTAGCATATGCAGGGTATGAAAAGTAACCTGTATTTTTGAGTTATTGAAGCAAAATTCAGCACCTGGTCATTCCTTTGATGCCATTACCCGCATTATTCTAAACAGAGTATGACTGCAACTATGCTGATCCACCCCTTTATTTCATGGCTCTTTCAGAGTGGTACACCAAGCTCCTTCAGTGTTCCTGCCCCTAAGTGTGCACACAGTTTGTCCCTGACAAACTATAGCCAACACACGCACTCCTTCTTGCCAAACTTTGTTATTTGGTATTTTCCCAACAGATATCTCCTGTGATAGTCCCAGTGTGCTTTATATAATTTAGATCTCTTTTTTTGCTGTCCTTCAGGCTTCGTCCTGAAACTGAGGGGCAGCCAACCCACATTAGGGCCACCTTCCATCTTTATCACATGTCTAGGCAAAGGGGAGGGATCCAGCATGCTCTACCTGATCCATGCTCACACACAGGAGAAGAGCAGACCTACCTCTCTCTGTATACCAGGCTTTAGGTATAGTCCAAAGTAGTCTCACCTTTGCAGAGGGCCAGGCATGAACAAGAAAAGATATCATGAACCATACAGCACTCCAGCCTTGCCATGGCCAGAAGTCTTTGTTAGCTACTGCTGAGCCTGGAAAAGGGTTAAACTTCTCTCTGCAGAAAAACTGAGGAACATACTTTCACATTTTAACACTTTGAAAGGTACATCTACAGCCAAGTTAGCAAGCCAGTATAGGTTGTCTGCATGGGGTGCTTCAGTGTTTTCTCACTTTCAAGTGGCTTAATTGCCAGGAGCAGCTATACTAATCAAGTTCACCTTCTCCTGTCCAGGTATTCTGCTCCTTTTTACCACACATAAGGTGACACTCCTTTCATGACAGCAGAGACATTCCCGATTTAAAGTTACCTGCCTGCCCTGCAGACAGTACAATTCTTGAACTATGGACCATATGACCCTAACTAGTCAGTCATGGTTCACACACCAAGTTACCAACAACACTGCCTTCCCAAACTTCCTTATTCTCAGACAACACATATTTGTGTACTAATGGAGTGCTTTACCAAGGACCTGGCAGCATGAGGAGACAAGTGGATGGGACATAGCCCTTATCTAAGCCTGGCACATAACCCTGCTGTTGTCCCTTTGCCTGAGATTCCTCCCACCGCTTGCCAATTTGTCCTGCTGTCCCAATGAGTGGCAGGAAAACTCTTTTTCCTTCCTAGAGTTATTAGATATTGCACAGAGTTATATAGTTACCTTGTGTAACTATAAAGCTGTCAATGCAGAGGAGTGACCAAAATGTGACAAAAATCGTGAGTAGATAGTCCTCAGGGGGTATGATACTGACTTGTGCCTCAACAAGTCCGTGAGTCAGGACAAAGCCAGAAGGGGGAGGTGCCTGAGAGATTGTCTGCTTAGGGTGGGGAGGGCCTGATCAGAAGCAGATCACGCCATGCAATCATAACAGAGTTCTGCCAGGTAATTGTTTACCAATCTGAATGGTGTGTTTGCTTTCAGCAGTTACATAGAACAACTTGAACATGCTGCCATGGCAGCTAATCCAGGCTGGTGCCGGAAGGGGAAGGAAGGTTGTGTGCACGAGTCGCTTGCAGATGCCTGGGAAGGTCTGTGTCCCTTGAGAAAGAAATGCCTTCCACCACTGTCTTCATAAACTAATTGGACACAGGACTCAAAGGTGTGCTATGTTTGTTGATGAAACAAAGTTAGGAGGAGCTGTTGACTCCCTCGAAGGCAGGGGGTCTCTGCAAATGAGAGAGCTGGCAAGCACCAACCATATGAAATTTAACAAGGGCAGGTGCTGGATTCTGCACCTGGGATGGGGCAATCCTGAAAGTACAAACAGACTGGGAAATGAGAGGCTGGAGAGCAGCTCCAGAGAAATGGATCTGGAGAGTCCTGGCTGATGGCAAGATGAACAT
The DNA here is from genome assembly GCA_013399835.1 of Leptocoma aspasia. Lineage (NCBI taxonomy): Eukaryota > Metazoa > Chordata > Aves > Passeriformes > Nectariniidae > Leptocoma > Leptocoma aspasia. The sequence goes on from VXAX01003788.1 coordinate 1,492,669, forward strand.
GAGCCAGCAGTGCCCTGGCAGCCAAGAGGGCCAGCCCTGTCTTAGGGGGCATCAGGCACATCATCGCCAGCTGGGCAAGGGAGGAGATTGTCCCACTCTGCTCTGCACTGGGGCAGCCTCACCTGAAGTATTGTGTCCAGTTTTGGGTGCCACAGTATAAGAAGGACATTAGATAGAACAGGATAAAAGGGATATTAGAGAACATCTAAATGAGGGCTACAAAGATGGTGAAAAGTCTAGAGAGGGAGCATACAAAAAGCATCACAGAGGCCATTTGGAAAAACGAAAAAACATTGCTGCCAAAAACGTAGCATAATTTTTGCATGTTTGCAAAAAAAAGTCTCACCACAAACTTCAGGTCAGACTTGTCTATCTCTTGCCATATGCCTGGTGTTACCTGCTCAAACTGGGCTTTAGGTTATGGATGTCAGAGGGACTGTAGGAAGAGAGCACGTCTGATGCTGAGAAAGAACAGATTATTTTGCTTTTCTGCTCTCATTCTTCATCGTGGGAAGGATTTGTGTTTGCCAGAAAGAACTGTCAAAGGTAATGAAATGTTAGCTTGAAATGAAGTAACACAGGAACCTATAGCAGAATGCTGTTCAATCACAATTGGAACCAGAAAGACCTTCAGAATAATTGTATTTTGTTTGAAGAAAGCCATGTTAATTTCTTGTCTACATGATAGGCAGAGTGGCAGCAGAGTTCCAGATAAAAACCAATTTCTAGTCTCTGCTGATGTTACATACACAAGGTATCAAAAACACAACACCAAGAAAATGATGGTATTATGTGAAAGCAATCCATATAAATCTTTTCTATTGTATATATCCTCCCTGGGATGAATAAAAAGGATATGTGGTATGTCTAATGCATTGCTGAATTGAATATTCTTTTATAGTTATTCACTAGCAGACAGGTAGAGCATACTGAATTTCTAAACTGAATTTTGCTTTTCAGGCTTGTGTGCTCATAATATGTGTGTAAGATATGTCCACTGTAAGGATACTGGAAACAAACTTGTAACATGCCTTACAAATATGGCTTTGAAGTTAAGAAAAGTATAGAACAAAATTGTACCTTCTTCAAGTTCATAATTATTAATTTTCACCAACTTTTTTTTAAAAAAGGATATGCATAATTTTCTGGACATTCCAAAAACTGATATGCTCAGCTGTACAACATTCCAGTTAGTAACAGTTATGGCTGGGCAGTGGGGGGCTGGTTCTTTAGACACTGTTATAATCAGGTAACATATTTATAACAGCATAAGTAGTACTTTTTGTAGGCTAGCTCTAAATAGCTGGCAATTGACACAATAAACTCTTGAAGATGATCTTGAAATTTCCTTGAAGTTGGCTCTATCAGAGAGAAAAAAATTTGACAGAAAGAGAGGGTTCAGAGAGGGGCTAGAGATCAGAAACTAAATGAAATATGAGCGATGGCTGATGCAGGAATCCTCCAGAAAAGTTAAATGCTGGATTCACTGACCTGCTCCTCTCCTTGATTCCTACCTTTTCTTTACCTTTTCCTACCTGAAAAGCACCTGAGTTTTCCCATGTTTTCTATTGCAAAGACAGAAACCCCTTAGCTTCTGCTTGTAGACTCTTCATTAGTAACATTGTTCAGATTGCATTTGCAGTACTTTTGTTGTGATAGAAAGTAGCATGAAAATGATATACAGAGGAGAGACCAACCCTTTGGACAGGGCATTGTAGTTTCAGGATATTAATTTTCTTTCTTCTAAGGAAAGCATTTTGTTTTTCAGATGCAGCATTTGATTCTTTTCTACTGAAATAAACTTTCACAAATCTAAGTATTAAAGCAAAGTTGAACTTAGAGCCACGCTATCTGTACAGGATAGTTTTTTCTCTACCACATACTTAACTTTATCCTTATGTTCACTGTTACTGGTTGGGTTTTAATCTTTGGTCAGATTAGAAAGTTTGGTACAAAGTATTTTTGATTTAAGTTGATTTCTATGACATTATAAAAATTTTTCTCTGTGTTGATTCTGAAAATCATAGGTATTTCCCTCAGGAAATTTTTAGTACCCTTCCAAATAATCCATCAATAGGATGTTCTTAATAAAGATGACAGTTTATTCTTTTCTAGGGATTTCTTTCTAAGCTCTTCATTCAAGATGTTTCCAGAAGAGGAAGAAAGCTTTTAAAGCATCTACTCCCCCAGCACTACATTTATCATGACTAATATGCATCTCGTGCTCTGAATGATAAAGAAGCAACTGCACAGTGATTTGCTCTTTTCTTCTAAAAATATTTACCATATTTTATTTCTAGTCACCTGTCTCTTTTGGTAATACTCAAACTAATGACAATGGTAACCAACTACCCCCATGGACTTCCACCAGATATTTTTCTAGTGATGATAAAAATTATCCATATTTCCAGTTATCTTATTTTATAGACATTTTTACTCTCTTTACTATATAACCAAACCACTTCTTTTATTCATATGAACACTTTTTTATTGTGGCTTTTATTAGATTCTAATGTCCACCCCCCCAATAAAGTAGAGTGCCACTGTATTACATTCCAAAATACATGTAAATTTACATGCAGAACATACATAAAATACATATCCTGGGGACTTCAGAAGATTGCATTCAAAAAAACTTTTCTTCATTGCAGGGGAAAACAAACATAAGAGTAAAATCATTAAAAGGTCCTTCAGGCAGATAAGTGTATTCTAATTACATTAATATATATATATTTGCATTGTTTTACTCAAATGCAATCTATTTACATAAGATTAAGTTCCCCAGTTAAATAAAAGGTCTGTGAAAGATTGTATGCATCTCTTCAGTCCTATTTCACACATTTTCTTTCACAGAAAGAAAATACAAACTAGTACAGTTTGTTTCTGTCCCCACACTGTAGACAGGACAGGTGCCCAGAGCTTGGATCTCCAGTGAGAAGGACGTTCCCCCCCTCGCTGCCAGGGGTGGCCCACGATGGGCTGTGTGACAGCGCCATGCTCTGCCACCTGTGCTGGCCAGGCCCTGGTAGTGTGCTGTACAGCTGGGTGATTGGCCTCACAAAAATGGCTGCAGGTTCTGGCATTCAGACCGTGACAATATTGTCACACAGGCTGAAGCCAAAGCTCTCTTACTGCTCCCATCCTGGCTTGCCAAGAGGGACGACTCAGGCACGGGTGGGGAAGATTCCAAGCTCAAAACCAGTGCAACCCACACCTGCTGCTACAGGCACAAGCACCAAGGGGCAGTGGGCTTTGGCTCAGACATAGCTAACATCAAAAGTAAAGAACAGTAACTGAGGCTACTGACTCCTGGCACGCCTTATCTGTATGGTCTGTCCCTCGCTACTTACATTCAGCTGCTAGCTCAGCAGCTGGGGGGTGAGTTGAGCTTACTGCTTCAGCAGGTATCTGACTCAACTAAAGCAAGACCTAAGCACAAAACAACTGAAATACGCTGAAATTCACTGGCAAACCAGTGAATTGTCACTTTTCAGCCTAGGTTTCATATGAAGGATGGAGTGGAAACATATGGAGCAAGGAGACAAAACAGGACTCTTGTTTCTAGCATCTGACTGTAGGTGAACCACCTGGTGTGTGACAGGCAGCAGCATCACACACTGAAGGGGGACGAGAGCAAACTGCACACAGCATGTTTTCAAAGCACAGTTCCACAAAACCTCATCCTCCCCAAAACGAAATCCTCTACGTTCAAAATGACCAGAAGTGAAATAACAGAAATTTAGAAAAGCTATCAGGTTGAAACATAACAGAAGTGTATTACAGCAATTTTGTTAAATAAATGAAGTGTATTTAAAGCCAAATTCTCACCTTTGGACAAAGCTGAAGTAGACCTAATAAATAATCTGGTAAACAGCATCTTCCAAGTATGCTGAAATTTTCACATTCTGTTGCAACCTAGAGAGTGAACCAGTGAATTTGTATAGTGATGTATATGTATTTACACAAACCGCATTTTTGCCTCATTCTAATGTCTATGAATCCATTTTAAAATGAATGCCCAAAAATAGCAATAAATGGCATGTGTAAGTACAGCTGCTTTCAACATGGCATTACCTACACATAGCACTCAGTACAAGGTGCTCTGGTCCTTGATTACATAGGTAAGCTTTCAATCCCCAATATACACTTTTGGGTCACATGCATCCCACCATATTACTCAGAACTTTTATGAAACACCTCAGTTTAGCAATAAAAGTCTGGTCACAGCCCTGGAGAAGAAAGCAAAGCTCAGTTTTATAAACAGATCTGGTAGAAGGTTGTTCTCTAGCTACATTTTTTTTCTACTTTTTGGTTATTCAGAATATTTCTCTTAGAAGAAAAGAATTGTTACAGAAAGGAGCTCATAATAATTCAGAAGCCTTCAAAAAAGGAGGAAGTGCCTTTCTTCTAAAACTGACAAATTTGGATCATGCAACCTTTTAGCGTTTGATATTATCCTTCAGAGCAGTCTTTGTTCTGGAGAAAATATTCCATGAACACTGAATATTTTAAGATACTTCTAAAACAAGATTTTTAAAAAGTAACTGTAAAAATTTGATACAAGCTACAGAGCCACAGAAAAACAAACAAAAACATTATTTCAATCCATGTTTACATCCTTTCACTGGCAGGATAAAGAAACTCTCTTAAACATGTGTGGTTTGCCTTTTAGTTCCAAAACAAAGAAATCTTTAGATCCCAAAAATTACAGCCCTTCAAAGATGTCCTTGTAATTTTTCACTACAGTGGCTTCCCACTATGACTGTCAACAACATCAGAGCCCAAGTCACTAGAGCCAGGAGAGCACTCCTGGCAGAAGGTCCTTGACTCATCTCCCACAGAAAGTCAGAGGTGACCTTCACCCATGAGTTCCCCTGTAGATGATTGCTCTTTGGGACCATTCCATCAACTTTTACCTGGGCAAATCTCCCACAGATTTCCAGTGGACAGTGTTTTATCTGCATAAGCACTTCAGGCCCAGGATCTGGATACCAATATAATGCTTCACAGTGAACAGTGACCAGTCATCCATTCATGAGTTCCCAGTGTGTCTTTCATTATGATGTCTAGTCAGCAAGTCTGAGATCAATAAAGGTATTTGCTTGCAATGCAGTTTTACTACTATTGTCCTACAAATTACCTTAGTTCCACTAACCAAACACATCTTGAAGAAAAATTGTGTATAGTAAAAACTTTGCTGACATAAAGGATCAATTTATAGGCATAGATAAAGTTTTAGTTAGTCACCAGAGCACACACAAAGGGTTTATGACTTTGGGGAAGATTTGATCCCAGGAGAAGTGCTTGAGTGCATTACTGTGCTTTTAGGAATTACAATCCCAAACTCTTCAGCTTTATTCTGCAAGGCCAGGTGATGTGAGTGGAAATGATACTGTGATTCAGAACTGCATAATGAGACTTGGAGTCTGTAAGAAAGTGTTGCAGAGTCTTTCTGTGACAGCCTTGTGTAGTCCTGGTTTGGGGTTAGGCTGCCAAAGAGTTCACTGCAGGTGTCCATACAGCTATGTGCCACCACTGAGACAGTGATGAATGTCAGTTCTTTGGTATTCCCAGCCCTCATCTTACCGCCTCCCTTTTGTCCCCTACTCTGTGTGAGCCATGAGCTTCACATTTTTGGCTTCATGAATACACTAAACAAAAAGAAGATTGCAAATAGTCTGAAAGCTCTTTAAGGCTCAAATATAATTAAGATTGAGGTAAGGAATACCCAGTTTATTGGTGCAGACTATATTGTTAAATGAGTTCAATTTCTAAAATAGTGACTATGCATAGTTGCTATATGCATCATAATTAAAAAATCTATAATATTTGTGAGTAATTCCTTGATGATTAGAACCATTGAAAAACAGAACAGGGGTGGGGACTATCATAAGCCCCCATGGAACTTCCCTTGTGACTGTGAGTATAGGCTCTAGGGACAAATTTTGGAGCCCCCTGAGGGGTGTGGCACCTCCTATCCCGTGAGACCCCCACCACTGAGAAATTGCATATATTTTGCAGTGTTAGATGTGCAGTAGCACAGGAAACAAAAATCACTATGGTTTTACAAAATGCCTGTATGCCTGCTTCCCAGTAAAATAACAGTACCAGACATGCAAATGCTTTAAAAACTATTATAGTACACTCCACAGTAAACTACTTAAAGCTTAAGTACCTATAAAATCTGTCCCTTCCTACCCAATAATTTTTAGAAAACCTTTTATCTACAGAGATGGATTTGATTCTATGTTGTAGCTGTCAGACCAGAGCTCATATTCCAACCATATTGCAGTAAATTTTCCCTAGTGCTAGTCTTCATACTGACACTTTGATAAACTAGAACTCCAGCTCTGATGAGAAGTAGTGTAATAGTAATCTCTGGCAAACATTCACAAATGAAAAAGAGAAGTAGGAACACTGGTGTACTGTATTGCTTCCCAACATTAGACAGAGCTCCTGCTAGAGAGAGCTGGGCAGTTCATCATACTTCTCTCTCCTTTGCACTCTCTCTCTCCCCTAGTCTACTTCTCATTCACTTTTAATTTTGGGAATCAGAAATGTAATGAGATGCAACCCATAATTTAGCATAGTGTTAAAACAGGAAGTCTGAAATCAATGGCATACCTCATCCTTTGGCATAAATCAAGAGTATAGAGCGGGGAAATCAGACCCTATGTTCACAATGAACCAGAAACAGTAAGCATGATCAAGTCAAACCATATATGTTCAAGTTAATCTTATCAGTGATTCACTTGATTTATTGTGTTTTATTTATCTCTTATAGTGGCTCTTCTTGTTGAATCACCTTCACTAATTACATAGGATTTTTATTGAACCTACAGAACTGAGGACCAGATCGAAAGTTATTTCTTTGGCTGACCATTGGTAATATTTTTTATTGAAAAAAAAATCTTTAGCTGTCCTTTCCTCAATGTGTGATGCAATCAAGCTTTTCAGGTTGCTTGTAGCTCTTAGCATGCTGTTAATTATGGCAGGTGACAGTGGTGACAGACACACTCCCAAGCATCTTCCCATCTTCTTCTCTAGTGATGCACACAATTGAGGTACTGTGTCACTGACTGCTCCAAACATCAAAAGAAAAAAAGGAAACAAAAGTAGAGGATTGTCTGGATATGTGTCTGAATAACTGTACATTTGTGTGCTTGTTCCCTCTATTGCACCTTGTAAAAGATGAGAATAAAACCCTCTCACAGGGTTTTACTGTACAGATGATATAAGACCAGTGTTTGTGGGACATAAGACTTATATTCTGAGTTCAGACTAATTTATGTATTTATGTGTTCTTTAAATTTATTTCTAACTGATAGAAGCGACACATCAAAACCATGAAAAATGGCTGCAGAGTAAAACTTACGAAAACATCTGAAAATTAACTCAGAATTTAATTTCCAGCTCTCCAATGTTTAAAAAATGCTTAAACACAACTGAAGATGCATGAAGATGCACCTCTTGCTGAGCTTTTAGCTGTCTACATCTGTTGAGCATTTTTAAGTATCCCACTAGGGTCCAGATTTCCAAAAGGATCACAACTGTACCATTTCTAACAGAGGAAAAACCCTCCAAAGAAGATATGTTAGTCTGTGCATATGTGCATTCTTAGATGAAGGAATTCTGGAATTGATCTAAGTCTTTTAGAGTGTGTAAAGAAAATGCAGGCTAGTTACAATAAATCTTGATCTACAACTGAAAGATTCACCATAGCTAACTTCACTTAGCCTGATACTTATATCTAAGTACTTTTTAACCATTCATCACTGGAACAATAAATGACATAGGAAAAAATACTTAAAAGGTAAGAAACATTTCATACTTACCTCCAGTTTCAAAAAACCTTAATATTAAAATAACTCAAATCTCTTCTATAATTTTTACCTAATCTTGCTCCATATCTTCCTTGATAGGAAAAAATAGGGGCCTTTATTAATACAACTCAGAAGAAATAAGACATCAAGATCTAAGATGCGTGTCTCTCAAATTTGTTGCAAAATAGTTACTTTCCCCTGTTGAATCCTCAGTTTGGTGTAAAAGCAGGATTCCCACCTCCTGTGTCTCCAGGTTTCAGAAGGAATGCCAACAGAGGAAAATAGGAAGAAAAGGAAAATCTTTCCTTCATGCCTACTCTTGTTCGGCTGTTCCATCTCTTGTCAGAGATGCAGAGTTGTATTCTGATTTTAGCAACTATTCAATTAGGTCAAGGTAAGTCCATAATAACTTCACTGAAGGGTATGGAGAGTTCCTCTGGATTGAGACTCAAACATTCAGTGTCTCCTTGCCAGCTGAAGAGAAGGGAAATAAATGTTTGCCTGCCACTGAGAGAGAGAAATGGGAATGCACCTGTGGAAGTGTCTTTTTGTTAGTGCAGCAACTTCTTGACTTTCTGCCTCCCTCTGAAACTGAGACAGAGAGACACAAGATAGAAAATAGAATAGAGAGGAAAACCATGAAAGTGTCCCCTGTTTTATCTTTAATTAGCTAGTGGCGTCCATTTTCTAATTTTCATTGTCTATGTATTTCAGTAATACAGGCTAGTGAAGAATTTGAAGAATAAAAGTACAAAATTATTATATTTAATTACTCACCAGTTTCATTAACATTTTAAATGCATAATTTTTATTATTTCTGAATAAATGCGCACAGGACTACATTTTTTCTTATTTTAATGTTCTCTGTGTAAAAAGCAAACAGGAATGCTTTTATTATTTAAAAAAAATATTAAAAATTTTACTATATAAAAAGTACCAAAATTTATGCCTATATCTGCGCTACGAAAGCATCTTTAATTGTTAAAGTAGAAACAAAATCTTCCCTGCCTCATTCAGAAGCACAAGGGTTTCTAGCACTGAGAAATAGGTTATTAAAAAATTATCGACTTACAAGAATAAAGCATAACAAAAATGTTTATATTCTTTTTATGGTTGGGAAAGTCCTCTTAGCAATCTACCCATTTACATAAGTTTAATAACTTCCAATTTAGACTTAAACTACTTCTTCATTTGTCTTTACATTCCAATAGGCAGATCTGGGGACAGTGAAATAAATTTTTCATATTCTGAGGCTGCTACAAGGAAGAACTCCACCTCACCCTGCACCAGCTCCATGAAGGCTGCATGCTCGAGCAGCATCTTGCTGCAGTGCATTGCAGCTCATCAGGAGTCCCCATCTCCCAGTCCTGCTAATATGTTAGCCTGGGAGAGACTGAAAAAATGGTGAGAAACACAGCAACATTTCAGTTGTGTGTATCCTAAGCCTTCTCTGAGTAAGTTAGCACCTCTGAAAAGACCACACCTTTTAACGCCCTGAGCTAACACCATGCGAAGAGTGGTCCTGTGTTGTTCAAAGGCTGTCAGATGTTCAGCCTCCAGTGACCTTCAGGAGGTCATTCCTTGACACCAACACCTATCCCTGCTCAGTGCATCCACACCTGCTGCAAGAACAGTGCAGAGTCAGTGTCCTGTCACAGCAAGGTCATTCAGAGCTGGAGCCTGAGCAGTGTGTGGGAGAAGGGCTCTCACAGAAGCCATCAGGTGGACATGCAAATGCAAGTCTTTGATCACTATGCCCTCTTCCAAAATACCCATCCAGTACATGAGCTTCCTGTAGATCTTAGAAAGGCCCAGATTCAGAGATTTTTTTATTTCCAACTCTTCCTTGACCTGCAGACTTCCTGCAGTGTTTTAAATGCAGAAGTGTGGGAGTAGGAAATGAGCTGGATTTTCTCTTCCTAAGTACCCAGGATCCATCAAAAGGCCTTGCTGCACCAGTCAAATTAAATAGGTATGCAGTTCTCACTAATATCTTATTAACAGCCATTGTACTTTTGAAATGTAAAAGAATCAGACTAGAGAAACATACTTTCTATCCCTTTTGAAATTTTACTTAATCCTGCTTAAATTAAATTAATCTTGTTTAAATGCTGACGTAAAAGCCACAAAAGGAGCCCCAAAATGCTTTTTTTTTATATCATAGCAATTATTTGGAGCAAAATTATAATAATCCTTGTTCCTTTTATCATAATGCTAGCAATTCATTATTGCTTTGCTCAAAAGGATTTTAATACAACATATAGAAAGGGACCTTCACTTCTACTAAAATTATATTTACTAAATCCACCAGTTACTTTCTCAATTTTATTTAATAGGTTGCATTTTTTTCTCCCAGTTTCAGAGTCCTATTTGCACATGTACTGTACATTGACATAAAACAGGAAAATAACAACTGACAGGCACTGTAGGATTGCAGTAATTATTTTAAAATAAGGCTGATTTGTTCTACTGCTTCTTTCCCTGAGGCCAATAACTGGAGGCTAGTTATACTGAAATTCAACAAGCCAGAGGAAAAACACCTGTTGCATATGATTATTCATTATTAAGATACAATGAATAATTCAACATGGATATTTTAAAAAGTAGCATCCTTATCATCCTTCTGTGCTCTTAAGAAAGTGTCTGTAGAGGAAGAGAGAGGGGTCAGGTAAACCCAAAATACTGGCTGTGTTCTATCAGATATATTAGTCCACCCATTTTCTTATGCTAACCAAACACACAATTGGGCTTTTCCTGATCGTTGAGATCAGGATATGTAATACAGCTTCGTTAGAATCATAGAATGGTTTGGGTTGGAAGAGACCTTTAAAGGTCATCAAGTCCCACCCCTCTGTAAGGAGCAAACAGGTCTTCAGCTAGGTCAGGTTGCTCAGAGCCCCATACAAGCTGACCTTGAATGCTCCCCAGGATAGTATTCTGCTGGTTTTCTACATTGTATTATTATATACATAGATGTAAGTGAGCTGAAAATACCCAGAGCTGAGCATGGTGATGGGTTTGTGCAGTGGTCATTCCATATAAGCAATTCTGAAGCTAAGGCAGAGTAATTAAGGTGAATTTTATAGTGAATTGATTAGTGTTTCATCTGAAATAATTTCCCATTTCACTAATGTCAACAGGTGAGTTCCTGTTGGGTGCAGTGGAATCTGGATAGATATTATTTAGCAAGTCAGTGATTCAGCATATCTTCCAATAATTCCTGTATTGCTAAAATTTCATGAAAGGCAAGGTAGGTCTTGTGCATTGACACCACTTTGGGATTACCAAAGCTTAAAAGATTTTAAAGAACTCAAATATGCCAACTGACTAATAAAAAATTATGAGCATACACCTTCAATGTATATCAAGACTGCTTAGCAGGTTGCAGCACTGGGCTTGCATGAAATAAGAGAAAAATTCTTACCAGCACAAATATACTTTTTTTATCAGTAAATATACATATTTATTTCTTCTCAAACAGCATGTGAGGGAAGTTGCATGTTTTTAGCCCCAAGGATCTACAGAGAGGAAGAGAAGCTCTATTCATTATTAGCAGCAACCATAATAATAATTGTTTTACATCCTGTGACTCCTTGAGCACGAACTAAGCCATCCAGACTCTGTCTTCATTCAATTTTACCAAGCATCCTCCTGAAATTCAAACTCGGCTGCCGTAAATATGAATCACCAGAACTTCCATTTCTAAAAGCTCATTCACTCAGAATATGACTTACAGGGACAAGTTATAATATTCTTTCTATAGCTCTACACATTTACTGGAAAGACAATCAATAGTACTCATAATTCACAAGGGGAAATAATGCTTTTGTTCAGATCCTGCCTACTGCCAGATCAGGCAATGAACTCAGTAATATTTTCAATGATTTTTAATATGCTTTCACAAAGCAATCATTAAAGTCATAGCCTCAGAAGATGGTCTAATCCTGATTAGACCTGTTCAAAAATGCTTGCATTTGGGGGGAAACAGACGCGTTGTAGCACTGGGAGTGGTATTTCCAATGGTTTCTATGTTTTGCAGTACTTATAAAAAAATACTGTAAGGAACTAATTTATTTCGGCAAATCAACATTTCTTCTCAATACTGTACAAAAAACTTTCTGTCTTCACAGTTAGGTAGAAAAGATGTTTTCAAAATTCTCACTGTGGAACAGTAAGGAAGCTCCTCTCCCCACACCTTCTTTCCTCTTTTTCTACAAAACGCTCCCAGCTACTTAGTTTGCAGGCTGTGTCACAGCACTCCTCAAGTATTGTAGCAGGCTTTGCAATCATAAGTAACTTTAAACCAGCTACAGATAGCATCTCTGGAAATGGAGAGTTCTGCTTTTTTTTAGATTTAGGACTTTAAAAGTTTTCACACATTTCAATTGGGCTGGTGAGAAAGATTGTAGATGGTCTCTATTTTAATTTTCACAGATTTCTCTAAGACATTTTAAGCAATATTTTATGTTCATGAACATTGTTAGCATGGTTCTTCTAGCAACTACAGTTTTCATGTTACCAGCCTTCTCTCCACCTGAGAAATCAATATCAGGTCAGAGTAAAGTCAATTGAATGAACTTTACCTAGGTCAGGAGTAAAAGGAGTTCCTAAGATAAACGTTGGATTTACATAATCATGTTAAGATTCCTTATTTTTCATAGATTATTCCAATCTTTTTCTGGATTAGACACCACCTTCAGTTCTACAGCTGAACTTGCATAATTGCACTAATTCCTCTGGTTTGTTTTAAAACCTTATTTCACCAGGACCCCCTTTATACTAACACACATATTCACTAAGTGTTTCCCATTTTCTTTTGCCATATAATTTATGAAATTTGGGGCATCTCTCATCTCCCAGAAGTTGTCCTACTCTAGCCTCACTCAGAAGGTATGCAAAATGCATGGGTTTATAGTTCTGTTCAGTTCTTCTTTTCTAATTTTTCTGTATTCATTTAGAGATGAAATCACTGAACTTAAAGAAATAATCAAGATTAGAGAATATTACATGTTCACAAAGTGCTATAATACTACTTTTGTTTTGCTCTCAACCCCTGTACTAAGTTTAATTTTCTCTTTGCACTGTTGTGTTGAATTCACTTCCCTAGTATCTGTGAGGTTTACCTTAACTTCCTAGTCACAAAGTTCTACCACCTTCAGCATTCTTCCTCCTTAGCTCAGTGAAATATTTAATCTCTTTTCTGCTCCTCTTTGGTCCTCCCCATTCAGAATATGCCATACATTGAGAACACTGTCCAATTTCCTCTCATGGTCAGAAGGAAGGGACCAATCCAGGGTTCTCTTAGGGCACCTCAGTGCCCCAGGCTAGGAGAAATGGCATGTGCTTCTTCTTATGCCCTACAAGAAGACAGTGGCTACCACAAATTTATTTTTAGAGGGGTCAGTAGTATTAAATGCATTCCAGAAATACCTGCAGCCCCAAGCCCTTGAGAAGCAAAGTATCTACTGTCCAGTTTGTGATTTTGATTACATCTGATCGCAGAACTGAGACAGTTTGGAGCTTGTACAAAAAAAGAAAAAAAAAGAACAACTGGAAAGCTTTAGATAAAAAATAAGAATTCTGGTATCTTCAAGATCAGCTGGTAAATTAAGCACAGGTTTTAAGCACTAAAATGTTGGGCACTAAATGTTTAAGCACTAAATTCCACCTAAAGTGCCTAGAAGTCCTTTCTTGGGTCTGGCTCCAAATTTCTTTAATTATATGAACAGGAAGGAAGAAAATCAAAACTTCAGGTGCAAATGTGTCTGGAAATAGAGTTAATCCATCACATTCACATTATGTCATACTGAAACAGTATGCCTTCTCTTACTTTGAAGAAATCCCAACTGCAATATTTTAGCTCTACTTTGCTGGCTTTTATCACAGTTTTAATGAAGTATAGTTGGTTTTGAAGTAAGAGTCTGTCGGGTTTCATTAAAAGAATTGGATTCTTGTCTTGCACCGCCTGATCAGCTTTAAAATAGGACTTAGTTCTCATTATCCTCTGAACAATATATTTTACAGAAATTAATTGTAGTGATACATTTTAACCTGATGTCACGACAGGCTCATTATCAAGAGTAGTATGCTAGCAGGCAAAGATGGATTATCTAAAAAACAGGCTCATAGGAAGGAAGTTTAAAAGATTAGTCTGTCTCCTGGGTCTTTTCACCAAAGTCAAGACCCTTTGGAAATGCTCTGCATTCACTTTTTAATAGATACCTTTCAGTTCTACAGAAGAGGCCATAAATACCACAAGTGTAACTTCTTAGACCATTATTTATTGGTAGGAGGTAAGCAAACATCTAAATAGAGGGCAACCCAGAAGGTAACTGCCTGCCTTCAGTAGCCCCAGCACTCTAGCAAGCACCATGCTCTCAGAGTGGGAAGAGGTCAGTATTTCCCTCTTGAGAAATATTTCAAGAGGAGGAGACACGTGGAACATATTAGGAGAAGATAAAGAGAAAATAATTAGAGTTTGCTGCCCCTGGTTAGAGCTCTGACACCTCCAGATGTCAGCCTGCTGAATTCCTAACCATTCAACTTGCACCAAATCCCATCCTGCTACACTTGGCAATTGTGTTGTTAGCTATTGCATCCTGCTTTCTGCCTTTGTGGCAGAGCTCTTAGGTGGGACTTCTCCTGCAATGGAGATGATCCCCCAGGGATTCTGACCCCATGCCTCAAGCAGGACAATGCCTGCCCACCCTGTGCCCATCTGCCAAAGTGGTAGAGAGTGCCAGTGAAAGACTTGAAAGGTCATTCCTTGGAGAGAAAGACTACACTCCCCACTGTCACCGGTGGCCGTGCACCCCTTCCCATGTTTTGTACAGTTCCACCACCCTCAGCCAACCTTCATCTGAAAACTCACAATCAGATTGAAGGCTGTGAATGGGCTTATTCATGGCTGGTGAGGGAAAAACTGATACCTCACAATAGTGTGCAGCCAGCCCTGCAGTCTCTAGTAGCAGTGCTTCTCTAGAGGGAAATAGGGAGATACTTTAATAGGAGACTATGGCATTTGCTTTAAACAATCTCTTAACGGAGGAAGAATTACTGATGCAGCCTAGTGGCTTGACTAAATTGGAAATGAGACAGGCTTGAGAAAAATCTGTCTCAGGCAGTTTTTCAGAGAGAGAAAAGAGCATGTCAATATTTTTACAGTCTCTCCAGCACTGTGAACCACTAGGAACCAGAAGGCTGTTCTTATAAAGATGAAAGTGCAGGGAAATCTAAGAACTAAACCTTAATAACACAGAGATTGTTAAATTAAAAAAAAAAAATTAAAGCCTTGAAAGAGACAAAAAAACCAAGAGAGAATATTTAAAACTTTTTAAAGTATTGTTGAATATGTATAGTTTCCATAGGGAAAAAAATTTTAAAAGCAGGCCACAGGAGAAGAAAGAGACTTTTCAGTAAGAATCTGGAGAATCCAAAATGTCTTATGAGGGAGAGACATGAAATGTCTTCTCTATGGAAGATTTATATAAGAGGGGAAACTCCCAGCAGGAGACCACCTCTATGATTAAAACCAGAAAAAACAGTATCAACAAATTCCACTAGTTGCCAAACGTTTTTCATTACTTCCGCAGTGGAGGCTTCTGCCTTGAACTACAAAAAATGCTTTGACAAATAGCTTCCAAAAACTCAGCTTGAGGAAGCTACAAAGTTGTTTCATTTATAAGCAGAGACTACAAATTACTGGCAAAAAATGTGGCTTCCCAGCTGCAAGACAAAACACCCTAAAATAGAGCTCTCAATTAGGTGGGATTTTTGAAGGAGTGGTTGCTGCCTAGCAAAAATAAGGGAGCTGATTAACATAATATATCAGGCAAAGCACGCTGAAGAGCCAGATGCAGATTTTGTAACAGAAAGAGGCAACAAATTTGAAAGGATCTCACTCTTTGAGATTATAAACCATTGAAATATTTTATTGATGGTGGTGGTTAAACCCCTCTACAAGCTCAATGAACACTAGTGACTTCTGTAGAAAATATTTTATCAGCAATCAAAGCAGAGATTTCTCAACTTTCTGTCTCCCACTTCTCCTCTTTTCTTTTGCCTTTCCCTGTATACACATGAAGTGGAAAAAGGGATAAAAAAGCTGGATATGTAGGTAAATGCCCAAGCATGCATGTAAATAGCTTGTATTAACTTTGAAGAACACTGCTCAAAAATAAACAGTTTTATGGAGATTTAGATTTTCTGAATGGATATTTTTCCATGGGAATTTGTAATCAAACCTTGATTTAAAATGAAAATGCATTAGGGTGAATCTTAACTGTAATTTTTAACTTCTTTCAGAAAGAGTAATAAAAAGAACTAAAATTCTCACAGATGTTGAAATAAAACTGGTATAAACATAAATCATTGTGTTTTACACTTAATATACTCAGTTACCTTTTAATATTACGAAGTTCATTTAAACAGTGTGACTGGAGATCCACTGTCTTTTCTAAAACTTAACCACAAACTGTCTGTGAATTTAGGCAAAAAATATCCTGAATAGAGTGACAAAATGTGGAATATTTATTCTATATGAATATGCAAGGAGAATTTCTATGTTGGTGCTTTGGATTTTCTCCAATTTTGCTTCCAGGAACCAATTTTGCACCCTTTCAGCAGAAATTTTGAGAATACAAAATAAAGAAAGAAATAGCAAACCAAACTCCATAAATAAAGCATGACTTGGTCAAGACACTAATTTTTAAATCAGATTTTCATTGAAGGGATGTCAGTAGAGAGTCCATAGGAGCAAGAATGTGGTTTATTCTGTGACCTTGAGAGAATTCTGCCTGGCTTTCTTTGTTACTCTTCAACTCTGAAATACTTAAGAGCACATCTCTGAAATGCCTCTCTACTACAACTCAATAACAATTACTCCTCACTTGCCTGCAGATGCTGCTACAGCCAGTATCTCTGCCAGATACACAGAGGAGTGTGGCAAAGACTTGTTGCCAGGTAGGAGGATACAAAGGAAATTTGCTCATTAGGGTCAGGGTTGATGCTACACAAAGATAATGGTAGGATACCAAACTGCAGCAGAAAGTCCATCAAAGAAATTGCCATCTATTGTTTTCTTTTGGATCTGGAACAAGTGATGTAACTTCCACCACAGGAGAAATGAAGATATTTGAGAGCAAACATATCCAATTATTCAGACGGTAGAAAAAACAGGAGCCAAAACAGAGACTACTGCTAAGGGACAAGTGACAAAATGAGATCTAGTCAAAACCACTTTTCCTCTGACCAATAATTATTTAGAGGAAATTCTGTGTACATAAAGAGAAATTTGTGGCTTTGGAAGGAGACAAATTATAAGTGACATTAGCTTTCCAAGCAAAAAGATTGAGGGAAATGCCACTGATAATTCAGAGGCTTGCTATTCCCCAGTACAATAACCAATTGATATTTTTACCAAATAACTGTTAAAACAACTGGACAGAATCCTATTTTAAGCTTGGTTTTGTTATCAGTGAAGACATTATTAAAAGAATTTGGTCACAGGATCCCATGAATTGACTGATCTGAAGCTGATGACATTTAAATGGAATGGAAGAGCAAACAAGAAGCATGGGCTGCAACCCAGTAAACTGTAATAAACTGGGGCATTAGCAGAGGTTGAAATAAAGCTCTGGAGCTCAGGGCAGGCTGCTAAACCTACCTAAGATATTGAGTAAGTTAGTCTAAGCAAAACTAACTGCTGCAGTTAGAGCAGTGCAAGAGTAACCTAAATCAAAGCTGCCACAGATGTTTACACTACACTATTATTACTGCAAGAGTTCCAATACTCATAACAGTGAAAGCTCCAGGCTTAGAAGGACAAACTTTAAGGAAGTGAGGGGACTAGTGAAGTCAGCCAGGCAAAACAGCTCACCTTTATCTTCAGGAAGGCGGGAGTGTCATTAAGTCAAAGGTGCCAATCTTATCTGGAATTTATACACTAAGGAAGAGGTTTGTAGGAAAAGTCTCAAAAACATTACTGAAGATAAGGAAATGACAAAAAAAACCCCAACAGTCAGCCAAGAAACAAACATTTTGCTGGGCAGGAGGTGTAAGAATTAAGTCAATATATTCAATATTCAAAGGAAATTAAAACAATGCCCTTTAGTCATAAAACTGAAAAGCAGGGAAAGAGAAAATTAAGCTGATTATACATGAAGAGAGAGTTATTTATTCCTAAAATTAAGCAAGGACAGGTCAGGAAAAGGGTATGGAACTTGTCTTGGAAGTCAATGTCCACATCTGAAGGGCTCAGTCATCTTTTTAACTGAATTTCAAAAGGATTGACACAGAAAATTCCAGATCTGATACCAAATATTAGCAATAAATTTATTCAGTTGAATGCTACTTATCAACCAAAAAATCATGTATATGATAGGTGTATGTGAAGTAGCAGGAAAGGAGAAAAAGGAGTGGTTGGGACCATGATAGGCCCATTAGACTGATCCAAACAAAATGGAAAGCTGTAGAAAGAGTTTTGAAGGCGAAAACAGTGAGAGCTGAAGGTGCAATGAAAATGGAATGGAATCTAACATGAGCTGACTCAGTAGTTAAGTACTAACAAAATCTTATCTTCCTTTTCCAAGACAGCCAACTCTAGCCAAAGGTAGTGCAGTACACCTATGCTGATTAGAGGTCAGTAAAGCATTTGATTCAAAAAAATCAAATGAGAAATGCCTAGTGGTGCTAGACAAAATGTTTCTTTTAATGAAACTAGTACTGTTGATAATGATGTGTAGCAATGTCATGTATGCCATAGTTATTACCCTAAGGAAAAGATTACCCTAAAACTAAGTAAAGACTGAGAGTTTGTTTTCTCTGCCCAATAACAATAAGAATTTCATTGATACTGTTTAATGTTTTCAATATGCTTACCAATCCTGAACAATGTTTTGTCCATTAGATGGGAAAGACACTGAGAAAATGGAAGATCAGCTCATAATTCATGGCAAAGTAGAAAATTATTTTAAAAGCAATGCTCAGCCTGAATTTTCACCATCTTGCTACCTGAATTCCCAGAGAACAGTTGTCTTTAGTGAGGCAGTATTTGTTGCTGTTTGCATACTTGTATATGACCACATAAGACACAAGAGGAAAAATCAGACTATTGTGCCAATTATAACAGAGGTAGTGTTTATTTGGCTTCTCCTTCCTCTTCCCATTGTTACCAGAATGCTATTGAGGAAACTAGAATTTACTGCCAGTTGCTCCAGCTGTTTATTTTCTGTCAAACACTTCAGGGGAAATACCTACCCTTTGTTAACACACTTGTTTGATGCTCTACCCAGATGTACAGGATGGCACAGCCTGGCAAAGGTGGTTGACACTGCCCAGGATTTCTCCAGCTGAGGAAGCTGGCTCTTTGCCATGCCTTTAGGTCACTTGGGGCTAAATGAGAGGAGCTAAGAGTAACTTGAGCTGTCATCCATACTTAGCAGAACATAGACCTGTCTCTCACTGAGCTCCCTTTCTAAATGTCATTTATTTATTTACCATTTTGGAGGAGTAATGAAGTGAACTATGAGAAAGCCCTTCTAGGTACCGGCAAAATGTCTCTCTCACCCTTGTATATGTCTCTGTTTGACTAAACTTCCATGTGAGAGCCACACATAATGACCAATCTACCAGTCTGGGCACCTTAACAGATTACCAGGCAGAGAACTCCATCTGCATCCAGCTGCCATGGAGCAGCATATCCCTTCCACAGAGCTTTATGACATCACATGGCTCACTGGAAGTTTTGTATGGAAAATCAGCTGGGATCCTTCTCGTAAGAGAGACAAAAATAGCCATTCTGCAAAGAAAATAATGGATTGATGGTTTGCTAGGTTTTACTTACAGAGTTTAGCCTTTGTTGTACTATGGGTCTTACCAAGTACATACTTTTACAGTTATACATAAGTTACAATAGCATTCACAAGGGGGCCATGCATACTGACATTGAGGTAATGCAGCCACTGCTGGCATGAATAAACCAAGTAAGTAAAAGAAATTGCAGATACTAACAAAAATGTCTCTTTTTTTTCCCCAAAGAAAACAAGAACATAAAATAATACTGGGAAAACCTGGAAGCAGAGCATCTGTAATATAGGAATATCCTCCTGAAAGCCAGCTTCCCATGCAAGCTAACCCTAAATTCAGAAATAAACCCCCAAAAGCAGGAGAATTTAAATTAAAGCCAGTGTAAGATAGAAAGCCTCTGGGATATATTGTCAAAGTGACTCATGAGGTTTAAAGTCAATAGAAGTTGACGAGTGAGACCGAAATTCTGTGTAGTACTTTAAAAATATACCCTAAGGTACTAAGCAAAGAAATCAAGAGCTAATCCCTGCATACAAATATCATGCTGCAAACATTACTTCTGCTTTTTTTAAGAAAAGGTCACAAGGATTAGATTTTTCTGCCTGTCCTGGAGGGCAGAAAATATTTGGAAAGAAGCCTGCCCTGCAGAGAGAGATAGCCCAAATCTGATGGTTTAAGTTTTGGTGGTGTCCAGCTCTCTTTTATTCCTCTTCACTTCAGGTTATGACAACCATTACCACTGATATGGTTATCTGTAAAGCAAATGCACACCTGCTGTGTATGCACTTTCAACCTATCAATCCATGTACAAATCTAAGATGGCTTTTCTTCTCACTTTTCTCTTCCCTTTTTGTCTTAAAGCACGGACATGTAATAAAATGATCTGTGGCTGAAATATTTCTGAAATCAAGACACTTGATTGTTAAACACATGCAAAAAATTATTTGGTTTACAACTGATTTTTTAAACTATTTAGCTTTTGGATTGTGGTACAATCAGGGAACCGAATGAAATTTCAAGTAATAAAAACCCCAGAATGCATGCAAACATCTAACAAAATCTATTCAATTGTTTGTTCTTCTGAGTCATGCTGCAGTTGGGAATGAGGCAAAAACAGAAAGATGACCTTTCTATTTACTGAGCTCAGTGCTGCTGGTGCTTAATGGAATTTGTATCATTTTAGCAACCATTTTACTTTAGTATCTTTTCTTTTTGCTTATTTTCTCACACTTTTTATTTAACATGGACAGCAGTACAAAAATGGGACACTTCCTTGTGGACAGCTTCACCTGCCTCAGTTCAAGTTTCTCATCTGGACAGGGAGGATGCTGACTTTTGGCACAGGAATGGCTTTGTGGGCTGTGTTTAGCCCCGGCTGAGATCCCCTGTGCGATAACTGAGCACAGCCCCGAACAATGGCTGGCTGCCTCTGCTGGGTGGGACACACAAGTGGGCTCCCTCTTCCCTGCTGAGAGATCCTGACTTGTTTCTCTCCAAGAATGTACTGTGTGTTTATAAAGCAATTGTTGCAGTGGATAAATAAATAACCACATGCTGTAGACTTTTGGGCAGCAACAGCATAAATGGTCACTTCCTCAGTTACTTCCTATGAGCATGGCCATGTTATCCTCATCATAAGGACTACAAGCAATAATAAACTACACTGCTATTCCAAAAAGCAAGAGAACTTCATTCGTCTTCCTAAAATTTAGGATCGTGTCTTTAAACTTTACCTGGTTATTTTATTAGCTGCAAATTACTGCTTAAGAAATTGTTCCAGCATGAGGACTCTCTAGTAGGCTGCTGCAGTGATAGTCTGGTTTTGAAAAGCAACATCTGAAGGACAAAGCCAACCAAAGCCAACCAAAGCCAACCAATGCCAACCAAAGCCAACCATTACAGCAGGACTGCACTCTTCTAATGGCAACATTTCCATCTCTCTACCTGCAAAGGTACTTCTTGAACTGGACAGACGCTGAGAGGTTTTCTAAAGGAATATTTCTAGACAATATTTCTAGCAGTGCTTTCGGATAATGTTTTCTCATAAAGGAAAAGCTTCAGTTATTGTCTTTATCCAAATTCCACTCAGCTGAGCTGCAGATGAAGCTATTAAGACAATGTCCTTGATTTAGGCTTCTAAGACTGTGGCATTAAAGTCACAAAGGAGCTTCTCTGACATGTAACACTGGCATGAAAGCCATTAGGAGTGGCAAATTAGTGAAGAGTAACAGAGTATGCAGTTCTGCCCCAGCTCCTGTTGGATGTACCAGCGTATGGACATGAGCCTCTCTGCTCTGTCATACCCCAGGGGTCCCTGGCACAGGTGCTGCCTCCACTGAGGGAATGGCTCCTGCCTAACACTTGGAACACAGTCCATCCACTTGGTCCCTCTGGAGAGCCACTAAGAGCTGGAGTGGGCAGCTCGGGCAGCATGGAGCACTTTCCCGGGAGTCGTGAGGACCGGCCATGGGAATAAGCACTTGCCAGCCAGGGCGGGGCCGTGCAGCACAGCTCCCAGGGGATGGGCTAATTGAGGGCTAGCAGATGGCAAGCCACACGAAGCAGGAGTTGCTGCAGTTAATGGAGTCCAAGCAGGCTTTAACAAACAGAAGTACTCTTAAGACCATTTTCATGCATGGCTCTCTTACGGGCATGAGTTGTTTTATCCATGAGCAACACTAAGTGTTGCACAGGAAATTCTACGTAATGCCCCCAAAAATAGGTAAGTTAAAACATTTTTCTACTACTAATCCAATTCACAAAATACAGTTCTTTCCAGAAATAGAAGGTGTCTATAAATTGATTTCAGCATATACATTGCTCCTACTTCAACGTCAGTGAAGCTGATCTGCTCTCCCTGACAAGTCCTGTGTCTAGTCTCACTGGAACATGTGTGGCAAACACAGTAAGGGGAATCAGAGGTTGTTACCTGGACAGTAAAAGCTCTGCCCAGGCTAACAGACCAGTGCCATGGAGTTCAGGCCTGGATGTGAGCTCTGCAAGGCTCTGGGGCAGCAGGTTCACAGAGCCAGGGTCCCAGACACACTGTTAAACTGGAGCGCAGAGGCTGTTCCCTGTGTAAAGCAAAGCCTAGCCTTTAATGTCTAGAAAGTGTTTTTGTTGCATCACTGATTAAATAGTGATTGCTGCAGACATGAACTTACAGGAAACCTGGAACTGACACAGTAAATATTGTTGCCTGGAATTAATGGTGAGATTCCTGATAGAAACAAAGAAAATCTTTTAAAATCCATTTTCTAATCCATTATTTCATTTCAAGTACTTTATCTTTCTACTTCATTACCTATTATTAGTGACCCTTTTTCTTTTTGCTCCATTCAAAATGAAAAAATGTTTACACTGATTAAATTCTGCCAGCAAAAAGTTTGCATACAGGGAGTACTTGAGGCCAGCTTTCACTTATCACTTCAGCAGAGCTGTTTCTCCTACATTCAGGCAGACGTTCAGCCTTTCCATACTACCATTATGAACACTGTAATTATAAATATGCGTGTCTACATACACATACATAACTTTTGTTTTATATGTAAAATGACTGAATGGAATTTTACTTTTAAACAACAACATTAGCTTTCATTTGCAGTGAGGCCTTCTACCACACCTGATACATCTGAAAGGGAATGAAAAGGAGACTTACAGAACAATCTGCAATACCTGCAAAGCTACAATAGATTACTAGGTTAATGGATGTACTGTGTGTATAGAGCTATATATATTTATATGCTCATATAATGTATATGTATTAGAATACATAAATATATTAGCATAAATAAGTTTATGAATGCTATATAGTCTCCAAGTTTTTACTTAGATATGCATGATTATGATTAGAATCTTTAAATAACATTTATGACAATTAACTGCCTAATTATATGAATTAATGTCTCTCTTTTCTCATCTATAAGTGAATAGCAGCTTTGTTTTCAGCTGCTTAAATTACTTACTTTTATTAAAGTTAAACTTAAATTACACATTTCAAAAGTAGTTTTGTATACCTTTGTATTTATTTACTTAATGCATTTAAGAGTAGACTATAGTTCTTCCCCTGCATTTGAAATGCAAATACTTTAGTGGCAGTCAAATATTATTGTGATTTTGTGATTAAAAATTGACATTAATTTCCCCACAGACCATTCACCTCTAGGAAAAAAGTTCATACAGTCGGTTTTTTCTTCCCTGCACAGCGATGCTCTTATTTTATCTGACATTCGCTAAAAATAAACGTGAGTGAATGAAGGATTTAGGTCACCTGGTGACATTACCGGTGCTAGAAGAATATTCAAGAAAAGAAGTTTGTGCTGGTGCACACCGAGGAGTGCAGTTTCGTGCCGCAGAAGGGCAGGGTGGGCGCAGGAATTGGCCGCAGGCCGGGCCAGAGGAGCGTGCCGCGGTTCCTGGGCACGGCTGCAGCCAGGTGGGGTTCGCTGCCCCGGGGCTGCCATGGCCTGGGGCACCCAGGGAAGGTTCTGCCCAGCTCCCTGCTGCTGGATACACAGCCCCCCCTACGGCTTTGGGCCCTATCAGAGCTCGGAAACCCCTTTGTACTGGCCCAGGTGCTTTACCTGGTGAGAGGAACGAGCCAGGCCGTGAGCAGGCATTGAGGCAGCAGGAGCAGCACACTCGCTTCTGTCCCCTCGCTTCATTCCCCAGGTTTTCAGCCGGCTCCATTCTCAGTTTTAGAGCTTCCTGTGGAGTCAGGAGCTGTGCAAACCTGCACATCTTTTTTTTCAATAGACAAACCTGATATGGACAGTTTTACTTCTTTGGGGAAGCAAAGACTTCATCATAAAGAATAACAAACTGTTAGCTATGACACTGAGTCCAGATGGGGGAATACTGGTGAGCCTTGACCTTCGTATCTGATGACTGAGCAGTGGGCAAAGAAGAGGAGGCCTGCTCCCTGAGTGCAGTGTATTCTTTTTAATGATCCTTGCCTCCTTACTCCACTGGTCTTTTATCATGACAACATTCCCTGTGTTTGAGAAGAATCGTGTTTGGTGCTCCTCGTCTTGCGCCTCTGACTCCAAAAGTGTAGTGTTCTTACTAAAAGACCAATATGCTCTCTGTATAAAACTCACACAAGCTCTTCTGAGTTAGGAAATAAGTTCAGGATCCATATCTACTTTCCTGTACATACGCCCCTGCCAGTGCTTTGGGGAAAACCCTTCCCCAACTGTAATGCTTGCAATGCTTTTATAGACATCTCAGGATTTACACCATCACATTCATCAAATCTGCTGCACACACACACAGTTTGTAGGTGTGGTGGTAAAACAGCATACACTAATATCTCACATCACTAGAGCTGTCATGCCAGCCACAATCAGCCCAGCTTATATGAAGCATTATACTGCCACAAAACAATCAGAGTGACCCAGAAAAACTGCATGTACAGTAATCTTTATGTAGCCATTACACCAGATCTGAATTCAGCCCTGTGCCTGTTTGATAAATGATGAGCTTTATATTACAGTGTTTGATTCACTGGGATGAGAGTCATGTGCTGAAAAACTCTGTGAGTCAAGAATCTTTCAGTACAGTGAGGAAACGCAGCAATAATGAGAGAGCAAGGACAGCTCACTTGTGACAGCAATGTGGCACTTCACAAACTGCAGCCAGGATGCAGCGCTTTTGCCACGGTATAGAAGGGGCAGGGATCCTGTGTGTGCTGTTCCAGACTGGCTCAGCAGTGGAGAGACCACATTTTCTGTAGGTATGGAACAAAAATTACTCGTAAAAAACTGGGAAGGGCAGACATTCCACAAGGAGTTTTCTGTTTTCTAACTTTCACACTGTAGAAATCCAAAAAGGAATTAAATCCTCTCACCAAGGTGAAGAAGCCTCCTCATATCAGGGCTTTCCAGGACCCTTCCTCTTGAAAGCAACAAATTTCACTGAATATACACCAACAGGTTTGGTCTTCCAACACCCTTCTCAGGAATTTTACCAATGGAATGCAAAAGCAACCCCAGAGAGTGCCTCAAGGACAACTTAAATCTACCTAAGTCTTTCCCCCTTGTTCCTGTTTGTGTGTTCCTAGCCTTGATCAGCTTGACCAGAAAGCTGATCTAATAATGAACTAATGACTTTTTCTGTAGGATGAGTTTTCATCACTTCTCTGGAACACTTTGTTCTGCAACCACATGAGCACCAGGTCAAACACAGGGTTGGAAGTGAGGATGGGGTCTCAGCTGGTTGAGTCTATCACCTGAGATGTTCTTAAGATGGGCTTATTCAGTATCTTCAGTTTCCTAACACTTTGTAAGGCATAACCCATCTCAAAGACATTTTTCTCAGTTGTTGCAACACCCAGTTCATCAGATAACTGATCAGTGCTCACACACATTAATTATTCTGAGACTGTTCTCAAAACGTGAGTGTATTTATGAGCTGGTTTTCCAACAAAGCTCACATGAAATTAATAAAAACACAAAACTCATACTCATCACAAAGTTGACTTACTTTTGCAGAAGAATCTAATTTCTTTGGCCATAGCAAACTTAACATGTCTCCTGGCCAGCTTTATTTGTGTCTCAGCTCTGTGCACAGTGATCTTTTCATAGCACAGCAGCTGCCATGCTGACACGTGTGATACCCTGACCACCAAAATGACTGTCTGTCCTACTGAAGCGCTCACTGCCCCTGAACAGTTCATTGAATTTTGATGACACAAGATTTTATTGTGATCCTGATGGACTGTGTTGATTGTTTTGTTCTTCACGGAGATGAAATCTAAAACAGAAATTTTATTCTGAACTTCAGATGGATAATAGCAAAAGATCTGCATTAGGATGTTATATTTCACAAAATTGAAGGCTGTAAAAACGAGGGTTTAGAATCTTTCTCTCAGGCATATAAATTCCTGCCTGCAGTTTTGTTTTCATTTTAGTGATCCAAACAGTTTCCAAAATAAGGAGAAAGCTGAAAACAGAGTGCTTCTGTTTAATACTGTAGGACATTTTTTAGGCAGCTGCTAAAACAATGGCAAATATCTTCCCTGTACATGAAGAGAAGGTTTCTGGACCTAACACTGCTTTAACTATCAATATTTTAATCATGAAAGTATTTGGTATGAGTGGATGAAAGAGGAGAGACAGAGAGCATGAGGCCTTTCAGAGAAGAGACATTATACATTTTAATGTAACCTGGCTAAGGAGAAGGAAAGCTTCCCTGAGTGACAAAAATTTTTATGAAGTTCAACCTTTTGGAAATAAATTACTACTGTGCTTCACCTTAAATGACTGCAAAAAGTTTACAAGAATGTTTTAAGGTACCTTGTTCTATATTTCCTGTGGCTGTAAGTGCCAGTTCAACAACCAGAAAGTAAAAAAAAAAAAAAAATTCTTGGTAATTTTGCCTAAGGAAACACTGTTTTTTATCCAGCACACCACTAGAGAAGAGTTTAGTCTTTTCTACTGCATCTTAATAGTGCATAGGCAGGAATACATCTGTGAGGGTTTTTTTAAACCAGTTTATACATTTAGAACTAGATTTGCTACAAGTCTTCATATGCAGGTATGTAAATGAAAACACCCAATGTCACAGGGACATGAAGATCCTTGACAGGTCCAGCTAAAAGGACATAGCCTTCTCACTGTTCAGCAGTGCTCTGCAAAACAAAGCCAAAAACCCAGGGCCTAACAAAGCATCTACCTGTGGCTAAGAAACCACAGCACCGCATCCTGCAGCCCCTCAGGGTGTGGGTGTTGAGCAAAAGCTGCTTCTCACGTCCATATTCAGTGCATTTCTGTAACTCCACTGCTAAAATAGCACCCATTTCTCTGTCCAGGGCAAGAATTTGTGTTGCATTTAACCCATTTCACTCTCTCCTCCTGTGTATGCGTCTGAAGCAAGGCCAGGCAAGTGGAAAGAAAATGTATGCTTTTCCTTACTGAATCCATTTACAGCACTGGAAGAAGCAGAAGACAGTTTAGCATCTAAGCAATTTTCCAAACCCTGAAGGATGATTTCTGTGCTGGAGGCCCTGTTTGCTTTCCTTCTGTTCTTAGACTGCTGTAGCTACAACAGCAGCAGATTACTACAGCAGAGCAGATGTATCATGTACAACATAAACATAGCACACACGTAGAACAACTAACTGCACGGAAAGGAGGCAGTCTGAGAGGTATCCATTAGGTCTAGATACCTCCCAATAATATTAATTATATTCAATAATACTATTCATACAGTTCTTCAAGGCCTGCATGTAGGAAAGCATTTATAGAAACTCAGAAACCTGAACATCTAAAATCAGGTATGTGTGGTCATATTTATTTACAGGTTTGTTTGATTTCTTGCAATTTTGGAGGGCCTGCAAGGACAAAGCTGCAGCCTTGCACAGGTGTCTAAGCAGCCTGCAGAGCAGAGGAGGGAAGAGGCCTTCCCATGCAGATCACAAAGCCACAAGACAGCTCCTACACCCTGCCCTGACCTGCCTTTCCTCCCTCTTCAGCAGGGGAGGAGCTCTGCCCTCCTCTGCCTTCCCGCACAGGGAAGGAGCTGCTTCCCAGAAGCAGAAGGTCTTGGCAGCATGGCCAACCCCTGCCATGAGGGACCAGAGGGCACAAGGGGAGTTTGTGTCACCCCTCAGGTGCAGAGTGTTGTGTCTGAGTTGCTGCCTCCAGTTCTCAGGTACACGTGCATGGCTTTCACATCTTTCATCTGATTTGTCTTTTATGAGATGGGCTGAATACAGCTGAAAAATGTGTGGTTTGGGGTTTGCATTGAGGATAATACAGATTTCAGCTTCTGAGAAGTCAAGACGAGGAGAGAGATTTAATCTGTACCCACACGATTCATACACGATTCATACAGATATGATATAGCATGCTGACACCAAATGTCAACATTTAGCTATTCCACTCATAAAGAAAAGTAAACCTCTTTCAAACACACAAAATATCTTCTTTACAAGCTTTTAATTTTTTTCTTTTTTATGGTTCAGTTAAATAAGTGATCAAATATATTTTCTTTCCTTACTCTCTTCCTTCTCAAGTACTGTTCTTATTACCAGTGTTTCTCATTATCAGAGCAGTTATGAAGAAAGCACTGTGAATAAACAGAAGGGAATTTGGACTTCAGGACACACTTTACTGCAGGCTTTTATCATCCAATATAGTTTTCTAGAACACATCTTTTATGCCACTGTTCTTTCCCCAAAGACATTCCTCATTACTGAATGCTACATGTTGCCCTGTTGGTCTGGAAGAAACATTTCATTAGCTACAATATCACTATAGATTGCATCTAGTTGCCATAGAAACTTTAGAGAAGAAGCTTGGGTTTAACCCTTGGAATAGACTGGATTTTTCATCCTTACAGCATTATAACTTTAAAAGATACCGTGTCTTTTATTGACCTATATTTTTCAGTATAAAAGCTGACAGCTGCTGATAATTCATATAGGGTTGATGACTGTGAAATATTTTTATTACAATATCTACTATTTAACTGGGACAATACATTGGGGTACAAAATCACTTGTTGACTTCTCTGCAACTGTGATTTCAACCTCAGCTACTCAAGGTCGAAGGCAGCTGTAAAAGTAACATAGAAAGCTCCTTTTACTCATATGTTTTGGGGTCAGAGAGAGCGAGCCAGCACATGTGGGTGCTAGGCATGGCTTTACCACTTCTGCTGGTCACAACTAATTTTTCAAATGGATGTAAGAACACTGCCTATTTCTGAGATGCTTAGAGTTGCTCAGGTAGAAGGTGAGTGTTTATGGACACTAGTTTGTTTTCTTCACATAATAGAGGACGCTTAAAGAGATTATTTTTTCTTCTGCAAGTAAAAACAGCGCTTCAGCCCAAAACTACAGATTAATCCATACATCAGGCTTTGCAGCTCCCTAAGCAGCAGCACTGCTACTAAAATGGGGCTTTTTTAAACCAAGGCTCCTTCCCAGTGTGCATAGAGACACTAAACTTCATAGTATTTTCACACTGGAGCAATGTACTGCTGTGCTCCAGATCACACCACTTGATCTGATAGCTAAATAGCTTGCTCGGTGGGGAAACATCAGCTCTCTCTGAAACTGAAGCCACAATCCCATATCTGTCTGCACTTCAGACCTGAGCAACAAAGCATTTTTTCTTTACTGGTTTCACTTCTGTAAAACTAAAAGCCTGAAGATTATGGCACTATCCCACTCACACAAGCGTACGGGTAAATCGTGCAGTGGATGCTATTATCACTCAATAAAGAGTTTCTCCTGCCTTACCAGGCTACATAAAAATGTGAAAAGCCTAGTCTCCAAAAGGTCTCAAGTTCTCCATCTCCCTTTTTCTTGTGTTCTCATTTCCTCTGTTATTAGAAATACACCAACATCAACAAATGATAGTTTAAGGTTACAGCAGTGGAAGGGCCTGGCTTCCTCTCCTGCCAACATTCTTTGCAGGGTGGCTTCTGCACACTAGCACTTTTGTTCTTTTTGCTACAAGCTCCTTTCAATTTGTAAAACTCAGACTCTAGTTACAGCTGGTTTTGTTCCGAAAGAAAAACTGGAGGGGGATTTGTGTGTATGTGTGGGGATGGGAGAGCCTGTGCCCAGGCAGTTGTGAGACTATTCTGTGGCAGAGTTGTGGTGGGGGCTATATTTAGCTTGATAACAGAGGTTTTGTTATTAAGATCCTTTTAACTACATTTCACAGCCCTTACTCATGTTGGTGGACCAAGTAGTATCACTGAAGTCAATGGGCCTGTGGTGCTTCATTATTTCAAATCACATAAAGATCACTGAAATAGGAATGATCATAATGAAACACTTTCATCGTGAAGTCAATGGATCTATTTGTACAAATGTTCACAAGCATGAATGAGAATTACACAATTTAGACCAATACATACTATTTTCTGACAAGTTCAGTATCTTTTCTTGATAAAAGCTCCATGAATAGCACTGTCTCACATGTGCAAACTACACAATGAACCTGGTTCTGCTTGGAATATCTAATTTGTCTCAGTAACATTGCTCCAGAGGAATGCATTTAACTCTTTGGAGACGCTATTGGATTAGGACAATTCTGATGCTTTTAGCTGATTGACTAGGAGTGATTCAAAATAAGGGATTTTCTGTCCTTGAGAAACACTGGCTTTAAATAGCACTATGTCATTTGCAATGTCTTGCAGCTGAAGTAGTGCTTTAAAATGGTGCACATATTGAAATTTGCATGAAGGAAACAAGACCCAGTATGAGAATTCTTATTAGAGGACAATTATAAAGCTTGAAATAATGAGAAACCACTGTGAAAACCAGCCAATGAATACAGAAGCCATTTGCAAGTAGCTTCATATGTAATTAGCATTCGGTGTTTTGAGGTAGGATGACAGCTTTCTACCCAGTTGTACATTCAAATTTAGAACTACAAACACCAGCAAACCTAGAAAGTGCAGGAATTCTACAGGAGCTATCCCACTGAAGGTAGTCCCAGCATCATGAATAGGTTATTTGGCTGTGACAGCAAAACAGTAAAGAGAGAGCTGCTTATCAAACATCCTATTCTGGATGAGGCAGATTCTTAGGTTGTGACAGACATGCACCTTATTTTTCCAACAGCATTTCCCATTACACACTGGATAATTCAATATATTTCCTTTCTCCTTTTCTACTGGCGGCTAGATTTGTTCCATCTCTTCTACCTTTTCCTAAAATAAGACAGCTTGAACAGAAACTCATAGTTGCAGCAAAAGGGAAGGACAAACGACTGCAACAAGCTTCATGTTTTGAGCAAATAACCATCTGAAAGGGACTGAGGTAGCTTCACACCTGGCCTAGCTGGAGTGGGAGTGCACGACCCAAAGGACTGAGACTACAGAGGAGCAAGCCCTTCCACATTAGTTAAGGAGATTCCTTCTTCTGCTGAAATGTGGTATACAGTGGCCTTGTTTGCTTTGGAAGGATAGCAGCATCAGTCCATGCAGAAAAACATGGCATTATTTCTCATTTCTGACTGCAGGAAGTCCATCTGAAGAGGTTCAAAAAGCACGAGGAAGCCACATTGTTTCTCTCACAAGTGAGCCACAGTCTTTGTCTGGCTGCAGGATGTCTGAGTTAGTCTGGACATGTTTGCATGTAAGAGGATGACTTAGGATATTTTTCTGGATATCTGGTATCCTGATTGAAGCAGGTAAGAACTAAACATGATCAGGTTGACTCTAAAGTCTAAATGTATGCACAGTGAATCTGACATATCCAGAAGTTGGATTTATGGCTCATGAATGACATAGTGTACACACACAAATGTTTTCCTTGTTGAAATCCTGGACAGAAATACAAAAGCCCCACATTTTGGAAAGATGCATATTCTGTAGGGTGAAACTTGTAATATCTGGAAAAGTGAAAATACTCCAATGTCTGCAGATACCAAAAATAACCAGATCAGTATTTGTGATACTCTCTGATTCAAACACAAAAGCATTCTATGAACCAATAGAAGTTCATCTCATTATCTGACTGTGACATCCTAGTAGGACAGAGCAGTGAGGATAAGTACTGTTGTGACCTTTCCCATGCTCATCCATCCCTACAAAATCACCAACAACCCTGGAGTGAGTAGTCTCACAGCCAGGCAATTGTAAGTACCTCTAATACTGCTCCCTCTGGCTCAAGAGTTCTCCATTTCATCTTTGACTTGAGTCTCCTAGAAAACTGTTCAAATATAACTAAGTGTTATATTTATGATTAGATTAATCTGCCCTTGTACTTTCAAGATGCAGCAGAAACATCTAAGAGAAAAATCTGACCTGAAAGTCCCTAA
Organism: Leptocoma aspasia; assembly: GCA_013399835.1. NCBI lineage: Eukaryota > Metazoa > Chordata > Aves > Passeriformes > Nectariniidae > Leptocoma > Leptocoma aspasia. The sequence continues at coordinate 1,525,076 of VXAX01003788.1, forward strand.
ATTCTCACACTCAGTAGGACATACATTTAATACCAGACAGGATTTGTGAGCTTATAAATCTATTGTCTGCCACAACTCTAAAACTTAGCGTACCTAAATTATCTAACAGAAGTATTTCTACAGCAATTCTACCTGCAGACATTCTGCCACAGAGAGACCAGATGTCAGTTCAACATCAAAAGGAACATCTCTGAGCCCCAGAAGTGCAAACAGCTCTTATACAAAAAAGGAAGAACATCTGTCTAAACAATCTTGTAAAAACACTACAGCATCCTATAAAAAATAGCCCCAAAGCATGTAGCAATTACAGAAGTCTACTACAGAATATTATAGGCTACTATCTTCAAGTTACTACTGTTTGAGTTTTCTAAAACCTGAGTTTTCAAAAACCTTTTGAAATATACTGAAGCATCTTTTCACAGTCCATGCTCATATCCATTAAAGCCTGATACCCCAAACTGGTATCAACCAAAATCAAGCCATTTGTAAAAATCAATTGCTTCTAGTATTTCTAGTATTTTTTTTCTTCAGGATAAAATTATTTTTATGTACATCTGTGTTTAAAGTAATCTTAATAAGAAATTGGTAGTTACCTCTAAGATATGACAGAAGAGCTTGTATATGGATGATGTTTGAGTTAAATCTCATTTAAGAACAATATATACACCAGTAACACTGAAGTATTACAGTGTAGTCCAGTATCAGTTAGCTGGTGGGGGTCCTGATCTTATACAGATTTGCAGGTGTGCCTGCTGTACAGCAGAAGGCACTCAGATCTGTGCTCCCATTCCCAATGCAAAACAGGGTGAGGTTTAACAAGGCATGCTCATTAAGGTGCATGAATGAGAGTGTATAGCTGAAAACCTTCCATAGATATGAAGTTTTAGAGCTAGAGTTGTATTGCTGATGTTAAATTGAATTAATTTTTTCACTCAAGATATCCCCAAGTACGGAATGGGTATTTTTGTCTCATCCCACCTTTAGACTTGGACTCTGACAGCTACACAGAGCAAGTATCTCAAAAAGGAAAATTAAGAAATTGGTAATAAATTCGAAGGGATGTAAACTCAACAAAAAATGGGTATCTATGTGTATTTTCTTAGAAACTGAAAAACAAGTAGTTAAAATTGAAGCCTCTTTCATTTACCTTTTGTTAAATTCTCCTCTCATTGACTAATTTGCACAGCATAGGCACCCAATTGTTGTTTGTAAATAAATGGTTAAGGGATTAGAAACATACAGCAGTCACCCTGCCAGATTTATTGATGACTCCTCAAACACGCAAGCCCTTGTAGAAGGATTTAAGTAAACAAAAAGCATTATGTATCTAGAGAGACTGAGACAAGAGCTAATTGCACTTGCCAGATTGCAAACAGTTCTGTACAGAGGAAATAAATACGCGTTTTATTTCTAAAGGTGAATTGGGTTCAACATCTTAACCCTCCTGTTGCCTAGTGACTTCTGGTCCTAAGCCCACTGTTTCATAGAGAGAGACAGGTGCTAAAGAAAAGGGTTCACAGACATCAGCTGACAGTCCAAGCAACAACCTCAGCTTTCCAGCAAGAAACACTGCAAAGGCTGGAGCTTGAGCTCATGAGCTTTCTAAGCTGCCATAAAGACTCACATTTAGATCCTCTTCTAGACATCAGCATCCATGTCACATCACTCTGTCTTGCAAAACACGTCATAAAACTGGTCAGGCCTTCAGATATTTCACAGCGTGGCTGAGCTCAGGTGAGCAGTCAGCAATCCAGAAGGAGCAACCAGGACAAGGGCAAGGGCCCTTGCTTTTCCCTCTTCCCTCCACCACACACTCTTCATATCAAACTCTGCCCAAACAGTAAACTGAGAAGGGAACAAAGATCAGATGGAAAAAAAAATAGAAAGTAGGAGTAGCTTCCACCTACTTTTTGCTGCTACCTACACTAAATACCTTCTTCCTTCTCAAAGCCTTCCCTGGCTGTTTAGCAAAACTGTTTCCTGCTGCTAGAGGAGATTGAATGAAATAGTCTGAATAAAGCACTTAAAGGTTCAGTGGGACAAAGAGCTTAAAAAAGCAGTCTAATAGCCTTAGTAAAGACATCCTGGGAAAAAAATACGCTTCAGTTTCTCTTCCACTAGGGATGTTTGTATGTAGAAAAGCAATGTTCAAAGGAAAGTTCAACAGGTCTGTCTTGGGGTACAGATGTACAGACAAGTTACATTCACTCTGTGCCTCTTCACAAGCCAAAAGAAACCACAAAAATTAATGAACAGATTAAGCAACATCTTCAAGTTTTCCACAGGGTGAAAGATTGCACTGAAACGCTGTCAGAGATGTACAATATCCATTAGCAATCCCTTTGGAGCTTTTCCCTGCTGTCAGAACAGCTCATCCTGACCGCACCCACAGGCTGTCATGTCGTGACAGAGGTTGTTTTCCAAGGACATCCTTGCTGTCACACAGCCCTTGCTCTAAGCAGCACAGTGCCTTGTTTGAACAGCTAGCAGGGAACTGTCATACCCTGAGTGCTGGCAAGCAGCATCCTGCAGGACAGCTCAGTGAGAGCCCACAGTGCTCATCAGATGAGCAACCATTCCTTGGGGGGGGACAAAAAAGGCTTCTTTGTTCCTCTTTCTTTATGACTGGGTTGAAATTATCCAGTAAAATACCTACGAAGGTGAATCTTGATTCACCAGAGGGGCAAAGATTTATTCACAGTGTTAGATTTTGTTCCATGCTTCTCCCTTTGTTGTAGGGCAAAGAACCTACTTTACCACTCTTGCTAAATGATGGAATTTCCTGTTCTGGTTAGTCCTACAGTTAAGGCTTTAAATTAACCCTCAACTGAATGTTTTCCTGGTTTAATTGCCAGGCTTTGGAAAGAGGCCTAGCACCCAGGCCCTGACAGGAGTGCAGCTCTGCAATATCCAGCTGGCTGCAGTCCCGAAGCAGTTAGAGCAGCCTCTGAGGAGAGAGATTTACACCCCTGTGGGATGAAATACTTGTAACTTCTCTTGCAGAGCTCTACCATCCCCTGCTACTGTAACCCGCACTTTCCAAGTGACCGCGTTTCTTTGTAAGTCTTGCCAAGCCTTGGGAGAGCTGGACGGGCAGCTGGCTGCTGTGGCAGTCTGCAAATGCTGCTAGAGGGCTGGATAATGCTGGGATCTGCCCTACATGCAGCTTTGCCTCATGCTGGCTGAAAAATCTTTGCAGCTGAGTTTCTTCATGAGGAAGGGTGCCATCCCTTCCTCAACAGAAACAACAGTTTCTGATTTTCTGTGGTTTAGACAAAGTATTTCCATTACTACTAATGCATAGGGTTCACTTGTTAATCTACATCCAGAAAAAAAGAATTCACTTCTTGTTAACATCAATGTGATGGCTAATGTGCATTCATTCAACTTGATTATGATGATGGTATAAAGCCTCTGTTACTCTTTTCAGACTGTTGCTTTTTAGGCACAGCGCTTAACTCTGTCCCCAGCTCATTTGATTACTGTTATTTTATTCCTAAACCGAGACTGAGGTAATTATTAGCCACCATCTTTTATTTCTGAAAACTGCTCAGTAATATTAGTCTCCTCTGGCTTTTTTTTTTTTGCTTCTCCTGGGTTAGAAGGGGTGACAGAATTAATTATTCAGATGGAAAGGCTGTAGCAGACTCAGATATTCCTCTGTAGTGCATCCAGGGCTGTTGTGCCAACGTTACCCGTGTCCTCCTGGCCATCACTGTACTGCCCCATTTCCTAAGCATTTTTCTGGGGAGTTTTCAGGGTGCTACTGGCAAAAATCTCCTGTGCAAACTGTGCTGAGTACGGATCCCAGGTATAAAACTCAGTTCTTAGTGATGTACACCCACTCCCAACCATCTCACTGGTTTATGAGCAGACCTCTAAGGTTACAGCAGCAATCCCTCAAGTACAGCGATGGCCACACTTGTTCTGGGGGCCAGTTCCATGATTTTCCTGGTGCTTGCACAGACTGTGACTATTTCCCAGAGCTGGTTTTACCAAAGAAGCTGCTTGAATTTTATCATAGTGATAGGGCAAGAAGAGTTGACGTCAAGTGACTTAAGCCAGAAGCAACTCTGGTCTGCACATCAGTATTTAGGACCTGGGATTGAGACCAGATCCTCAAAACATTACACCTGTTGTTCAGCCACGCAGCTAAGCCAGGATGTCTTTTCTCCAACAGGCAAAAAGGAAGTCTCTCAGTCCTCAGAGGGCTAGAGGCCCTTACTAAGAGAATCTGACCTTCTCTTCAAAGGCAGCATGAATGGAAAAGTACAGGGGTGTCAGTGCCAAGCCAAGCTCCTCAGTTTGCTTGGGAAACAGCTGTAGCAGTTCAAGAAGAAAATATGTCACAGCTGCTCCAAACAGTAAATTCCTAATGTTTCAAAGTGATGAGAAGCAGAAGATGAATGCAGGAAAACACTTTAATACATTTCACTACGAAGTTTAACTATTACCAAAATGACTTGACCTAATCTGTCTGAATTGGCATTGGAGGAGGCCAGGAGGACTAATCCAGTCAATCCGAAATGCTCCTCAACTGAAAGCCAGGAACCAGTAGCTGAGAGTTCAAGGGCACAGCCATGAGGTAACTGCAGTCCATACAATATGCCCTGAAGGTTTTGAAATAGAAGCATGGCCCTGCCTTGGATTGTTCTTTTACCCATATGTTTTCAGACAGTGTGTTTCAAAGGATGATGGGAATGGATGCAGGAATCTCACTATGCCACAGCCCTAATCCCAGATCTATGGACATAATAATGTCTTTAGGTGTTTCAGATTTATGTCTTTTAAAGGCTCTTATCCAGGTGATTTATTAGCCTACAAGGTTAAAATATATTACAACTGAAGGTTAGGCTTTTAAAAGAAACATTTTAGGTTTAGGCATTTAAATTGTATTTAAGTTAACATCTTGGGCTTTATTAAACCAATTATCTGACATCCAGACAAAATATGGACATGACTGAAGTAGGCTTATGCCTATCTGCTGTTTGCTACATATGTCTTTTCTTATGAAAAGAGACAACCAGAGATTTCTTCAAAGAACATGGCATGTGAATAAAATAGAGGAGATCTCGTTCACCTCAAGTTGCCTTAATTGCTGAAGACACTTCTGGTGAATGTTGCCAAAGAAAATGGCACAGAAGATTACATTGAGACACAACATGTCCCAGAGAAAATACTGACAGATGGGAACTCAAAGTTTTAGATGCGGAGCAGAAGCAAGGCAGAGGAGCGTGACTTGCTATTTGTGCGTTACTGACTTTGGAAAGCAACTTACTGACTTTTTTTTTTTTTTTTGCAGGCCACATTGTTGCAGGCTGTTACCCTGACCCTTGGAAAGCCGGGTAACTCAATGAAATGCCACTGCAAATTATATTTTTGTCAGCTCTCAAGAACATTGCATTCTTAAAACAGGAACTGGCAGAGTTCAACACACAGTTAGTGTGGGGGAGGGCAGAAGCAGTGTCCAGAAGGGAAATGTCTTGAGGCACTGGTTCCAGGGAAGAGTCTGAAAGCAAAACAAAGTGCACCAGAAGAGTAAAGATCTAGGCAGTGCCTGCCAGGAGATGGACCTCTATTGCTGCAATGCAGGGTTTTTGCACCACTGAAGGAAGATGCTCTTCATTTTACTCCCTGGCTGCTCTTTCAGAGAAATAGCAATAGATAGAACAACATACATGCATAGGAAGGAAAAACTTGGATTCCACCTTGAAATAGTTCTCTTTCAGCTTTGATGCAAAGTCTTATATTTGGTAGCAACATAACTGTGGTGCACATATTTAAATCCATTGAGAAAAGGAAAACCTCTGGACAACGTAAAAATTTCAGAGAAATTGTACCCCTGTTGGCCTAGTTTACTGTTCCTCATCAACACACTAGAGGAACAGTGTTCTACATTTTGCTTACATGGATTTAAAATGTGCATAGAGTGAATATACCCTATATGTTCATTCCTACTTCAGTATTACCACAGCATGCAGCTGTGGGTCAAATAACCATTAGCTGAATTACTTAGGCTGCATTAGGAAAACAAGGGGAGGATAGAAGGTGAAGCTTAGAAAGAGAGAGGTCTGTGCCTGACGAAGAAGTGACCAAAACCCAACTGCATACAGAAAACACACTGAGGAAAATTTAAATATCTACAGCTTTGGGAAAGGATGGGACAGGAGAAATGGGATAGTATCATTGAAGATGGGGAGTGGGGATCCTTTTCTGATAGGGTTTGGCTTTCATGGAGAACAGTGATCAAAGATGTATGGTCAGGGAATCCTGTATGTGTCTCAGCTAAACAAGGTGATTAAGTATAATTAATACACCCATTCAGAACAAATACATCTGACTATACTGAGAAGTTATGAAAAGTAGGAGTGAATGAGGCAGCAACTAGAAGGCCGTTAATCTCATCCTTGCACAAGCCAAAATGCATGATAAATGAGCCTCCATGAAAGGCAAGCAGCTGAGCAATATGTAGTGCAATACAGACTCTAATGTTCAGTGATAAGAGAGCACAAGCATGCAGGATATACACAACTCATGGGGAATGTCTGTGATATGATAATAAGTTTGGCAGCTCTGCACATCACTGGAAAAAAGAAGTTTCTCTTGTTTCTTTTACAGCTTGTGCAGTTAACACATTCCAGGACTGATAGTGGGTAATTCATTAGGGAATTTATTTGCATTAGGGATATTATTTGCACGCAGCCTTTGCGCCTCATCACTTTTGTTATTTATTTAACTCTGATTGCTTCTGAAGTAGATGGCCAAAATTCCCCAGAAAGGCAGTTCCCAGTGACCCTACTGATTTGTGTACTCACATATTCCTTTCCCTTATACTGAAAAATGTTTCTTACTGTTTCAACTGACTGTTTTCTTACTGACTTTTTGCTCTCCCTGTTACATCTAATGCAAATGAGGTCCAGAAGCTTGTACTATTAATGCAGCTCATCAAATCACATCAATCAAGTTAACATAACCTTGCTGTGATGTGTACAGTCAATGCTTTGGCACCAAGACTGTTGCATCCCTCTTATAATTGAAATATGACTGGACATGGACCACGTGCACACATTTACCAGTCACAGGCTCTAATATTTCACATTGCTCTTTCCCTTGCTGTGAGCGGTACAAGCATGTAAAAAGAAAAAGGGACATGTAAAGCATTGTTCCAGAGGCAATCTGGATTAGAGGTTTGGCTTTAACTTCTGCCCTTAACTTAAAGACAAGGTTTCATCTAGGAGATGGTTCTGAAGAAGATTAAGAAAAATCTGTTAGCTCTGTGACTACTTCACTATTGTATACCGTTCTTTCACTACATATTATTATAAAACGAAGTTTAAACCAGAACATAAGTATTTGTATAAACAGAATAGCCACAAAGAAAAATCATTTGAGTCTTTTCTATTCAGTGGCATCTACAATCACTGTCTGTAGGAAAGCAATCTTGTGTTTATTTCACGAAACATTTTACATTTATACAAGTTACACCTGCTTCAAGTTAGAAAAACAGTTATGAGAATATATATTGGGCAAATGTATTGACCTTTAAAAAAGTTTTTATACTACATATTTCTAATCTTCAGTCAAAGTGTATCTGTGTGAGTTTCTCCTGAATAAAAAGGTTTTAATATTTTTTTATTCAAAGTCTATGAAAAAATAATTTTTGTTTATTACTTTTTATTATGTATAACAATGGAGAACCTGCTCTGCTCAGCTTTCTCAGATATCAAATGGTTGGCAATTATGTTCTTACAATGAACATGAAGTCTGCCAGTTTTGATGCTGCTGTCACTGTGGGCAGGATAACATGTTTGAGCCTGTTTCCATGAGAGACAGTAGAGAAAACTTCCCTGAATTTTCATGGCAGGGAATGAAGATTTTTGAGAATGATCCACACTGCGTGGGTGTTAGATCTTTATTCAGAAGTCTCTGAGAGTTTGAAATGGATGGATTGGGTTGGCTTGAATTAATTCATGAGCACATTTTCCAGTCAGAAATACACACCCATAGGTTTTTTAGGATAGGATACCCACTAGGATAATGTGACATCTTGAAGGATGCCACCTTTTTCCAGTGACCAACTAATGGTTGGCACTGCAAATATAATGCTTTAACAATCCCATGGTGCAAACATCTCATTAAGAGCACAGTGTGCGTAGCAGCTTTCTCATTTAGATCTTCTAACAGCAGCACATTATGGGGTTGTTTCCTTTGGGTTTTGTGTTTGTTTTCTAATTGCTGATGCAGGTACTAAGTCCTGCTATTGGGCCAGTGTTTGAAGAATTGGTATGTCCAAGGGGACAGAAATTGGAGATGAGAGAATAATAGATGAGGGGCACTTGGATTCGTGCCATATTTTAGTGAATTCCAGTCTTAAAACACAGGTGACATTGCCTAGTGATTGAAGGTGGAAAGAAGATAAGGAGTTTAAGTGCAATTACTACAGACATCGTTTGTAAAAGTACAAACATTAACATCACTTGTGGAATTTAACCCATGCTCTATTTATCTGTTATCAGCACTTATTCCTGTTGATATGAGAACGGAAAATCTCTTATTAAAATAATGAAAGCAAAAGTGAAAGCCTGGCATTGCCCACATCCAGTAATACCATCAGTGGCTCAGAAGGGGATTTTTCTGCTTATCTGCCTAAGAAAAAATCAAAAGTATTTTTACTGATAAAAGCAAAGATGGTAGTAAAGTGGAAGTAGTGCAACTGTGCCAGAGAAACAACCCCTGTCACATACCAGCTCCTGCACTATGCAAAAACCAAGAATAAGTGAAATCTACTTATAGGCACCTTAAAACATCTGCTCATAGACAGCTAATTAAAAGCAGATAGTTCAAGTAATCACAGTAACCAACCTAAAGAAATACAAGATACAAGGGAAGCCGTAAGAACATATAACAGCTGTGAGCCTTGGCAAACTTGGTAAAATCAGCTATTGACAGTAATTCATGACAAGGTAAAGAAAACATTGATTCCAGTGAGGAAGAAAATCTCTGTATTCCCTACTGGCTCTCAGCTTGCTGGTTATGGGTTGGCAGATCCTTACAGACAGGCCAGGAGAAGCAAGTAAAGATGACAACTTTGAAGTAGAGTAGTTGTTTAGGCGATTGTATGTCTCTCTAAATGCAATTCAGCAGGTTTTTTTTTCCCATCAAGTGAACTTCTCACTATCATCTCAATGGGTTTGTAACTTGTCTAGTACATTAAAAGTGCTGCCACAAACAATAACAGAAAAGCAATTTTAATCCATATTCTTATTCATTCCTAAAATCTCAGCTTGTGCGAATTTTTACTGAATTTAATAGGACTGGCCCCTAGGTAAAGGTGAAGGCACCAAGAGATCCTGTATCTGCTTAATGCCAAGCCATTTTTCTTCTGGCTTTAATTGAATATACCCATACACCTGCAGGTGCTGAATAAAGAAATGTACTTGACATGCCGCAGACACAAAACTCCTGAACTGTTCCTTGGGGTTCAGGTGTCTGCAGCTGAAAACCTGCCAACACACCTCACAACACCTCAGGGCACAGCTGGGCCCAGGGGCAGAAGCTGCAGGACTGCTGTGAAACTGGGCAATTGTCTTCTGCTGTACTGTGGTACCTTCTGAGGTGCTCTGGCTGCAGCTGCACAAACAGATCCCCAGCAGTGACCTGAAGCACCATGCCCTGACTCTAGTGAAAAACCTCCTTCTGTTTGCAACCAGTTTTGTCTGCCCTCTCTACAGAGAGGAAACCAAGGAGACTTCCTGCACAGAATTGCCATCATCTTCAGGTAATGAGACTTTGAGTCAGAACATGGCATTTCAATGTAACTGCTAGCCAGGGTGTAGCACTCCCGTTCTACCTGGAGGAAAAAAGAAAGCTTTTTTTCTGGCTCCTGCCAGAAGTCGTGTTTGAAACAGTAATTATTGTCAGCATTGTACTTTTCTGTATTGCTCCTCATTGACTTCCAAGGCGGTTCTTTTTTCCCCCATTCCTGGCATTACTGAAATTTTGTAGTATTCAAATAGGGTTCACAAAGGGGTTTTTTTCCCTCTGTGCACTCAAAGACTTTCTGTTTGGGAACCTTGCTTACACCTTTTCAGAAGTCCTAGAGGTTCTCCTAAGTTTCCACATGTCTGATGTCAACTCTCAGCCCTGTGTCCTGGCCTCTTCTGGCAGAACTAAATATGTTGATGGCTCCTCAGGAGACTCAACTGGGCATCAGCCACTGAGAACAGCCACTCCTGAGCAGAGAAGGGCTCCATAGAAGAGCAACATAGAGCTTTCAAGGTTGTTGCAAACCTCCCAGGTTGGTGATACTGCATAGTATCATGCATTACATTTCCATTTACTGATGGCCAGGTGCAGGTTTGGGTGAACCAAGGGGGGTTGCACCATCCCTTCTGCACTGGGAATGGCGGGAAATAGTCTCTTGCTCTCATCCTGGATCCTTCATGTTTTCACCTTACAAGAACATGAGAAGGAAGTCTCCAGACATGACAGTGGAAACAGAAACTGGGAAAACAACAGTAGTGAAGAGAAACCTATCCAAACAGGGGGTTTGCACATATTAGCTTTAATGCAGAAGCCTAGAGCTGTGAGAACACATTGCATTGCCTCCTTCCTCTCTCAGTTTGTTCTTGGTTTGTTATTTTTCCTGACTGTTGCTGCATCAAAGCACTCACAGTGAAAAGGGCCTGGCATGACATGTCAGGAACAAGATTATGCTTAGGCATGAGGCTTTGATCTTGAAAATTCTTCAGCTGTGTACAGTGCACAAAGGTGCAGCCTTGGTACAAACTAGCAGAGGGAAAGAATTCCAGTGAGCAGTTTTGTCTGGTGAGTGAAGAGTTAGTGCAGGTCAGTAGTAAAGGCTGTGTGTGCAGTTTTTTGTTGCTGATGCAGTTTTAAAACACTGAGCATATGCAGAGGAAGTCCTCACATGGTGGTAAGTTGCTGCAGACTTTTTTTCTTATCTATGTATTTTTAGATATGTACAAGAAATTAAATCAACCAGTAGGATGTGTGAAAAGAACTTTCATTGCAATATGTTTGTAAACCAAATATGTAGAGAAAAATAAATAGATAAGATGTAAAAAAAAAAGTTATTTTTTTTGCAGACTCTTCTACATGTATTAATATCCAACTCACTGAGGAAGTTTTCTCTGCTCACTGTTTCAGTATGCTGTGCTTTCAATACTTCTTTGATCTCTTGATGTACAGCCACGGGGATGAAAACCAAACAAATACTTTTCCTTTGTTTCCTTGAACTCCTTGTTTTGTTCCATTATAAAAAACTAACCTGACAGACTTTTACACCACAGAGATAAAAAAGGAGATACAGAATGTACCGTGTGAACTGTGAATTTCTCTAAGGATAGGTGATACCTTTGTGAAGCAAACAAGCACACATCCCCCAGGGAGGTGCTGTATACTTAGGAAAGGCTGGAACCTCACAGAGAATTTTTCAGTAGCATGAGTGTGATCCTATCTGTGAGCAAAATCTGGCATATATAATCCTGTTTTTCTTCTGCTTTTTATCTTGTGGTCAAGGATGGACAGAACCTCAAGAGGTGTTTTTACACCATGATCAAGAAAGCAAACTAAAACAACAGCTACAAAACCAATAGCTACAGCTGTGTCACTGTGCATAACACATAAGTATTTTTGTCAAAAGCAGATGTGTACAGAGAACAATATAAGTTAAGCTTACAGGATGACAAATTTGGTCCTGTACACTTAACTCCATAAAGGCCTTGTATCTTAAGACTCAGAATAAGATTTTAAAAGGTAAGGCATCACTCTACTTCTCCACTGGAGAATTTCCACCTTTACAGTTACAGTTAGATGGTGACACTTTTTCTAGATTAGAAAACATATTACAAGTTTTAAAAAAAAGAGAGTATAGCTGCTAGAAGTGACAGTGTGTTAATGTCAACATCTGATGAATACAAAATGCAGGGGGAATAGTTGGTTGCTGAAATACATTAGATCACAGCAGCAGCAAAATGTAGCAGTGAGACGCCACCATCATCATTTCAACGTCTGTTCCACATAATTGCAGAGTGACTGCGAGCTAGCAGGGAAAGCTATCTGTCTTTGGGAGTCTTGTAAATGACATGCTATTTAAAACAAAACATCAAGACTGCGAAAAAAACACTCAGAGGCTCTTCAACATCTATTGAATTGTGTACAGTCTTCATGGAACATCATAAATGCAGTTCTCAGAGGAAGTAAATGGTTGTCTGAAGACACATCACTACCAATGCCATTAGCACAACTCATCAGCTAACAAGAGTATACTCATCTGTCTAGACACAAATGATATTAGAAGAGTAATCACTATAGATCAAATTCATGTCCCAGTCCTGAAGAAGCTTTGTGTGGTTTCACTCTGTCCCTGCCCCTCAGTCCGAAGGCAGCATCCTCGCTCACAGGCAGTGTCAGCCACCCAAGCTCTGCATCAGCACCACAGCTCCTGCTGTCCAGACCTGATGAAGTATCTGTCTGGTGCAGATAGAGAGCTCATTGCAAACCAAAGCTTTAAAATGCTAAGGAAATAGCTCCTTGTCTCTCCTTCTCCCATGACACTACACACAATGTTTAAAAGATTAGCTTAGATTAAATACACAGCTTTTTGAGAGGTTAAGAAAAAGGACACGATTTTCATTCAGCTGTTAAAACTCTGGTCAAATACAGGAGCACAAATACTTGGTTTTATATATAATACTCGGTTACCATAATGCTCTGTGAGTCAACATCATCAAGCAATGTATTCTGCTTGAAATTCATTTATATGTTTAATCCCTTTCTTAAAATCTTTTTGCCTAATTCTGCACTTTTCGTTAAGAGTCCCAAAACTACATAGTACCTTGGTGAAAAACATTTTATTACATGTGTTATTTTGCCACTTATTTCCCTTTCATCTGTGCTCTATTGTGAATGTGATCTCTATTTAGTGATTATGAATATAATTTTGGCCAGTTTTCTTAATTTAGCTATGCAAGGGATATCATCCATACAGAGTACATTTGTCTTGCCTTGCCATATAATGTATCAGATCCAGAAGTGGAAATAGTCCAAGTCTCCTCTTGAAATTGAACCTCTAATATGGGCAGTAGGGCACTACCTTTTTTTCCATCAAATGCACACTATAGAAACAGCAAAGATTCAGAAAAATTCAAATTTATTGAGGACCAAATTCATTGCCAATTTTTTTACAACTGTGAGCTTAGCCTAAGGACAGGACCCTTAGAAGATTTAAAAGCAAAAACCTAGAGATATAAATTATGGTACTTAAGCAACTTCATGTAACCAGCAAGTTGAATCAAGACTTAAATTTTGTTTGCTCTAAAAAGAGAAACAATTGTCTCAGTATCTGAGACACTGTAATGGTTTTGGGATACCCAGTCTGTGAAATGTCTGTGACAAAGGTAGGTAAGACACCTGTTCATCTCACTACAGCTTAGAAAAATACATTATATCATGTCTGTACACCTTCAAACATTGTGCCAAATATGTTAAAATGTAATAATGGTTCTAGTGATTATTTTATATGATACAGACTGAGGTAATGCCATGTGAATATAAAACGTGAATTGTGCACAAGTAGTGCCTTTTCCATTGCCAAGTCTTATGCTGTCCACGAATAGCTATGGTCAGAGTACATTTCATAAGTCTCCTGTCAGTTTTGGTTTGAGAAGCACAAATACCATCTTTTATATTTGGAATTCATGTAGCCTTTTTTTTTTCTAGGACTCACCTTTTTTTTGATCCCAGAAGTGTTTTCAGTAGTGTTTTGAGAGGTAAAATATTTACAGTTGAAAGACTTATTTTTACTTAAATCATGTAGCTTTGTAAATAAGTATAACACAATTTAGTAACATTTCCATAACGGGGCTCAAGCACAAGCAGATGGTTTTGATACCTACCTTTTTAACATCTGCAGGGTGAATATTTCAAGTGAGTTACAATAGGGAACAGTAGAGGGTAATCGAAGTTTCTAAACAAATTATGCTTGTTTATTCCAACTGTGGAAAGATAACCATACAGTTTAAACACACCCACAGTGCTTGGGGTGATTTTGTGTCTACCAAGTCACTGCAACAGGAAAAAAAAAAAGAAAACTTTTGGAAAACAGCAGACTGGTTCCTCAAAAAACATCTTCATGCACAGCTGCTGATGGGTAACTGTATTTTGCTCTCAACTGAGACTCCGAAAGATGGATGGCAAAAATGTACTCTTAAAATCTACATTTTATAAAAGAGAGGAGAAAAAAGCTACTGTAGGTGACTAAATAAATCCAAATTAAATTATAATGTGTTAAATAACTTTTTCTTTGGGACAATTCAAGAACAATTTTCAAAATGCACCACTGCTGCATTATCCAGATCACAGCACCCCATCCAGAAGAAGATAAGCCAAGGTTACAGAAGTCTGAGATCTGGGAGCAGAACTCCTAGAAGCTGGAAGTACAGAGTCCACCCTCAATGTACCTGCCATCACAGGAACCAGTCTGAGAGTCACATGGCCAAATGACTCTGCCTTTAGGGAGGGAAGGAAAACCAAGAGCCAGGACAGTCCTTCAGCTCAGCACCAGTGCTGGGTCAACAGGACACTGCACAGCTCTGGGTAAGACCTCAGTAAAATACCAGTGCTATGACTCGGTCAGGATGCTCTCTCCAGCTCCATTCAGAACAGGTAAATGTTGTACTGTGTGGTAAAAGAGCTTTTGTGACGACAGAAATTTAACAAAATCAAATTTCGAATGCCACTGATACAATTTCATATGCTTCTGAAACGTGAACTCCACCTGTTCTAACTGTCAGCTACTAAACTTCTGTCATTTTAGGATAGTATTCTTTTAATATCCTCATTACTACCTCAGAAAGAGACTGCACCTGTTCCCCAATCTGAACTTAACATATCCCACAGATTTCTCCCTCTCCTGCATTTAAGAGTCTAGACAACTATGTACATACTACCCACAACAGTAACCTCTTAAATCACCAAGATTTTTCCGTAACAGGAGAAAAATTAACAATAAAAAAATGAAAAAGGTTCCAGGCAGCCAGACTGAGTACTGCAGTAATCTTTTATTGGCAGACAGCACAAAACATCATGCACTAAACTTGAGAGTGAGCACTGAATCTGCCCCCAATGGCATTGATCTCATTATCAAACACACAAAGCTGCTTCTGGTTCAGAGCCAGCATGAGCTGCACAACATGTTCCCAAAGTTATTTAGTACATCACAGACCAGAGAGTAGACAAAGATGGACAATACTGTACTTGCCTTCTCATCAAATACCAGATTTCAGGCGCCCCAGGTGAAAACAGCTTCATTACAGCTGATTTATTTCAAAGTAGCATAAGTATATCCAGAGATAAAGAAACTGATTCTTTCTGCAGTGTTGGTAAAGAGCCCACGGGTTTGCCACCTTCAGGGATTTCAAGTAAACAGAAGCAACTGAGCTGCCAAAGCTCCTCTCCTCCTTTGTGTCCCTAAAATTAGCATAGGCATACAAGATTCTGGTGCTACATGATAGTCCTGCTGTGCTCCTGATATCACACAAAATGTCAAGGAGGACTTCACAGCAGACCTCATCACTAGTGCAGCATCCAGCCCTGTGGTAATAAGAATCCCAGCTCCACCAACTCCAGTGCCTCCACAGTAACCTCATAGGGAGGGGCTCACTCTCAGCCTACTAACAGGCACCACAGCTGAGAGCACCTGCTGACATCCTGACACTTTTTAACTTTGCCTGGACATTCTGGGCTTTCCCTGTTTCCACATGGATTCTCAGTTTTCTGACATCTCAAAATAGACAAGAAAAGTGAAATGTGAGCAGAAGGATGACAGATGAAAATGAAGACCGATACAAACAATCTGGAAGATAAAAGACACCTCCAAGTTTCTACTGCAGCTTTCATGCACAGTGAGAGAGTCTCCTGTTCTGTAATGTTGCAGCCTGATCTCAGTTCCTAGAAATCTCCTTTGAAATGATAAATCACATCGTCAATCCCAAGTAACAACATGCAGCAAAGCTGGACCTTAACCACTGCACAAAAAAGACCACTCCAATGTAGAGATCACACACAGCTCAGGAAAATTTTCTGGAACTCTGGTTCTGCCAAACCTGTGTCCACTTGTGCATCTGAATTCCTGTGCAGTCATATATTTACACATCTCACATGTGATCTCATGTATCTATTCAGAATACTTCAGTATAAAGTGGTGCTTATCCCCTCATCTCTCTGTATCCTAAGCTCTTCACTGTTCTCAAGACAAGAAGGAAACATACTTGAAAGTGTAAAGTTAGAACACAGAAGAATGGATCTAAAATAAAGGTGCAGCAAAATCAGAAAAAGGCTGGATGAGATACAATTAGGAAGAAATATCCCAGGCAAGAAGAGTGTATTTCTACAGATAGGTTATTAGTAAAAAGAGGACCAAGACAAGAGTTGGTTTGCTGGTAACAGGGGAGAAAGCTGTCAGTGGATATGTGAGAGGCCCAAGAATTGAATTAACGTGATCAGCTTGCTAACACTAGTAGTACCAACAACAGAGGGGTTCATACAGCTGCCTGGAAGAGCAAGAAAGACATCAGAGAGTAGCTGGATGTTTCCAGTTCAGCTGGTCAGGCTAATTTTATCATGGGATACTTGAAGGAATAGGTGAAACAGTGTCATGAGCATTAGCACTTCTCTCTCAGAGCTCATGAATACCAAATGATGAAGTCTAGGAACAGGGCAAAAGAGTGATATCATGCTCTTATTTAAAAGAGGTGAATGGAGAGGGGGGCTAGGGAATTTCAGACCAATCTGTGTAAATACAGCAGATCTGTGGCAGCAGCACGGTCTTGTATCTTAGACACTGTAGAGACACACCAGAAAGGGTCCATAGGGGATGTAATGAATTTTATAAAGATAAATGACATAATATATAAAAAAAAATCTCAGAGATGGTTTCAGGAGGAAAACCTTTTTAAAGCAGTCAGGAAAAACAGCAAATAAACAAACTACTTTAAAGATCTTAGAAGAAGAGGGAGAAGGGGAGAGAGGGAGAGATGAGTAAAAGCCAATAACGGATTTGCCAAGAACAAGGCATGTCAAGGTATTGTAATTTCCTTCTTAGTCAAAAGTCAAGATGATGTGAACTTATTCTTTTCTATTGCCATGTCTGCTTCTTTGACAGTCTCTCATAATATTCCCTAGCACAAACAGGCTAGGGAAATACAGTCTAGATGAAACTACCGGAAGATGGGTAGAGAACTAGCTGAGAAAAAAACTTACACATTCAAACCCAGCAGAATGTCACCCTCAGAGTGAAGGACAAAGATTGGGTAGTGAGATCTGCAACCACCTGGTTTCACCTTGGAGCTTAGCCATCACTTCAAACACCAGTGTCTTCCAGGTCCTCCTTGAAAGGCTTACCAAGGTCTTCTGATCAAAAGGTGAGGAGGAATGAGGGGGACAATAGAACTGATTTATGTGTTTGAGGTTACTCTAGGTCCAAGGAAAACTGTAAAACATATGGAATGTGTTTCAGAAAGGTAGATGTTGAGAAAATAGATAGAAAAACAAAATGGAAAAATCAACCAAACTGTATTTATAGTGGTCATTTTTCCTGTCCTATCCCAGCCAAGAGGTATGATGGAGCTCTTCATTAGAAGCTGAATAGCAAAGAATAGACTGCAGATAAACACAGTTTATTTGCTCTTATCTATGCAAAATCATAGAGCTATTATTTTTAAAATACTTTTATCTGTCTGGTAAAACATAAAACCTAATCCCCGTTTATTAAGCAAGGCAGCTTTGCTTACCAGTAGCTCAGCTAAATTTTAAAAGTGAAACAACACAGAAGGAATTTACTTCCACTTAAACTTGGGCAGGGATGCTTATCTTTCAAGTACACATTATCTTATTATGATTATTGAACTTGTGCTTTACCTGCAGCACTCACCACCCAGAAGCCACTGCTTCCCACAAATGAACAGCAAACATCACTAACACAGACATGGGCTTTTTGCACTGGATTTGGTGAAGCAAATGAAGGAAGCTAATCAAGTCTCTGCCTCAAGGCTGCTTTTACTGTTCACATCCAGCTGAGTTTACAGCACAGCAGCAAGCAAAGGGTATAACAAAAGACTTTCACATAGGCAATTTGAAAATGTAATTGGTTCAAGTCATTGTCAGTGCCAACAGGGGCACAAGTTTATGGGACAATTGGTAACAGAACACAAATACTACTTGTGTGAAAACTACTGTGCATTTAACTACATGGAAATTAGCGTGTAGTGGCAGGCTGACAACACAGCGAGCACCATATCATTACAAGATTACAGCCTTCTGAACCACAAGGCAAGAATACAGGTTATATGCTAATTAGTTTTGGATCCTCTAAAGGTAATTACATGGTAATCTCCACGTAGTTACATGGTGTTTAATAGGAAGCCCTATTAACTAATCATATAATTAAAGAGTAATTGCAAGATACTCCTTCCTTGTGACATCCATGGTGGCCAAATAAATTAAAAGTGATAGAACCTGACAGCACAACCTGTTCCTGTTACCAGACTTCAGGGCAATGTCATGCCTCTCAAGACACTGAAGTAGATGGGAAAATGTACCAAAAGTCCAGGTGCGTATCATTTGCCCAATACACAGAAAATAGCACCTCATACCCAGAACCACTGTTTGTTTCTATGAAATTACTCAAAAAGGAACCTCACCATGTTCTTGGACTTTTTCCTCACTTGATTTTCTTTTTTTCTTTTCCCCATTTCTGTCTATAACTTTAATTTCTGTAGCTTATCAGTCACAGCCATCCTGTCTTTTCTATCAGCACATTTAAGATACATGGAGTCAACTCTTTGCTCCATTATCTTCACTTTTTTTCCTGTAACAAACTCTTCAGTACTTTTGCTATTTTTTTTAATGTGAAAACTGCATCAACATTTTACCTCTATTTTCCTTCCTGTCTTCTGCTTTCTTTTCCTAGGACTCTCATTGTTTCCTCACCTTTCTGCAGAGGACACTGCCATGCAAATGATAAATAAAGTTATTGAAACTCTCCCCACAGACTTTCCAAAGCCAGGACTGCAGCCAGCAAGGCTCCTCCATCTTTCCTCCATTATCCAGGCATCTTTTCTGCCCGGCTTCAGCAGAAGTTGCTCACTGCTGCCACAGTCTTTTCTCCACACTGATACTTAAACAACCTTTCTAGTGCTTCCTGACAGGTCACACCACTGACCACAGCAAAAGCTGCACAGCACAGCCAGCTGGAAAGAGGTGGACAAGCAATGCAGACCAGCACACAGTGCTGGCCAATTTCAAAATGCCTCTCATGTGAACTACTGAAGTTGCAAAAATGGCTTCATTCCAGAGCAGACTGAAAAATTGGAATTTCCCACAAAAGAGCATTAAAAATCCAAACATTTCATTCTTGTTTTCATCTTTTTTTTTATTCTGCCTTTTACCTTGTACCAACTAAAATTAGAGTTATGTAATAGCATAATCTACAGCAAAATACAAGTGCAAAAAAAAAAAAATAAAAATTCGTGTCCCCAGCACCATTCCGTGTCAATGAACAAGTATTTTTCCAAAGAAAAACATTTGCCCAGAAGTTTCCAACCATATGCAATACTAAGCCTGTTTGCAGGACTTCCCCAGCCTATTGAGGATGCAGAAATCACCATTCAAAAATGTGAAAGCAAGTGAAATATTAGACTAATAAACTCCTAAGAGCACAATGTGCAATCATCCATGACTGTGGATGGACTATGGACCCTGCTTAGTTTTAAAATACCAAGTCCCATTCACTGCTCTAATGAAGCCCAAGCCTCAAAATGTTGCCGAGCCCCCCAGTAAGGAAAGAGATGCTCCCACCCTTCTTTTTTTTTGACATAATTTATTCTGCCTAACCAGAGCACAGCACAAGCAGTGGGTGCTGTTCCAGCCTCACAGCAGTGAACAACACGAAGATGGGTATGAATTCCAAAGGGAAGGGAAGGAAAGCTCCTGCAAGCTTCACAATGGTAGAACACCACACTAAGAAAACTGTGGGTGAGAACAACGTTACAGGAACACAGAGACAGGATTAAAATTCTGTCCACAAAATCAGAGTAGGCAAAAGAGAGCAAAAGTGATGCTCAGTGGTGTGATTCAACACAACAAATGCTCTATTCTCATCTTTCATTTTTTTATGTCACATTTGTTCATTGCTTTTTATACAGGCCTAGAGCTAGATTTATGCAGCAATATCCAAGGACCCTGGGGCACCTGCTGCTATCCTAGAACTGCCTGCTGCAGCCATAAGAGTAAGCTGTGCTGAGAGGGAAGAGAGACCAGCTAAGTGCATAGAAAATACATTAGTTTGGTCTTTTTACTATGCTGAGCTTCTCTGATACCTTGGTGGGAAGGTACATCTGCTTCTGTCCTCCCACCTGAGGGGGTTTGAAGAAACATGACAGACTACATCAAGTCCATTGTGCCAGTGAACCAGCAATGCTAGGAAGTGCCATTCTTTTCAGTAAATTTGGCCCACAATCTCCAACTGTGTAGCTTCTAGCAGGGAAAATGCAATGCCTGAGAAGTTTGAAGGTAGAAGTAACATCTCTTATTAGACTAACTGGTAGAGCTGGAATGGCTGGACAAGCTTTCAGATTTCTTCAGTTCTACAGCAACATAAACAAGTGAGTTTATACTTGAGCTTCTGTTTCTTCAGTGCCTGTTCCTTGATCAGTTTTTCCCAGCTGGCACCCTGAGATACTCCCTCCACCTGCAAACTTCACATTGCTTATCTTGTTGGTCCACCACAACTACAACAGTCTCAAGCAGAGGCAGCCTCACATTGCACTGCCTGCAGCGCATCACCTACAGTGTGAGACAGCTGTATGTGCAGGTTGGTACTCAGTCAGCCCCTTGGGTACACCCCACTGTGAATTACAGGTCACAGGGCAAGGGGCTGGATTTTGTGTGAGGGTATCACACTCGTAGCATTGCACTAGCATGCCAAATCATACCATCTGCCCTAACTAAAGAATCTGAGCGGCTTGCATTTCTTTTTCAGCTAAATTTATCTATATTTCAGCCCTACATTTCCTAGTATAATCCTTCAAAACACAGGTTCAGAGGGCATTGTCAAGCTGAAGAGAAGGGGAGGAAAGTGGGAAAATAACTGCTCTCATGGCCACTGC
The DNA here is from genome assembly GCA_013399835.1 of Leptocoma aspasia. NCBI lineage: Eukaryota > Metazoa > Chordata > Aves > Passeriformes > Nectariniidae > Leptocoma > Leptocoma aspasia. Next base: position 1,546,264 of record VXAX01003788.1, read on the forward strand.
TACCTTGGCATTGGAAGGGAAAGGAGGCAGTGGGCAAACCGTACAAAGCCCTCCCAAGCTTCACAGCAGGTTTTCCTCCCTGATCTCTGAGCACCTCGTGGCTGTTCAGAAAGAAGAAAACAAAAGCCTGTGTCAGGAGAGTTCCCTGAAAGGGAATGTGACACTGAAAAATTATGTCTGATTGTGAGGCATTTTGGCAGTGAAACAAGTCTGCTGGGCCAGCACATTCACACCACAGCCCTTCCCACGTGCTCAGCATTATACAGGCAGCTCACTAACTAAGGGTCCCCTCAGAGCAGGGCAGCTATCAGCACAGGCACTTGGCATCCACGTTAGTCACTGCCGACTCAAATGTCTGCACAATTAAGTACAGCTAAGCTAAGCAGGAAGCACGAGTAGCTCATAGTATTACTTCAATTTGGAGATAACAAAGACTTATTAATTAAGAACAGCAATTACTAGAGTAAAAGAGGTTATGAACTCTTTTTGTCACTATAGAAGTCTGTATACAAGTCTGTGTGCTGTGCTGATATTAACACTTTCCAGAAAGACAATTCCATTTTATTAGCATAAAGAAATCAGCTTCCAAAGCAGATTGTGGCTTAGTAAAAGACACTGGAGTGCAGAGATTATTCTGTCCATCACCGCTTCTCCTTCCATGAGAATTGGGAGCATTATGACCCAGTCTCACAACACCCACTCCAGTCCCAAAGTTGTGACATTGGTGCCTTCTTTCTCCTCACCCTGTGCAGCTCCAGGTCACTGCTTTAGCAGCTGTGGAGCTGTTGGAAAGCACCTCAGGCTATTATTCCAGATGCAACCTGGGAGGGAGCAGAAGAGAGGAGCAGCACTGCTCCTCACAGGCACAGAGCACATCATTCTCTGAGCTCCCAAAACAACTTTTACTCACTGATCTGATTCATTTCAAATATCCACTATCTCATAATTTATTAAATAGTTACAAAATCTCCAGAAGCCCTGGGGATACTGTGACTAAGGAGCAGGCAGCAGCCGGTGAAATGTAACAAGTAAGGTCAGAACCAGGTGCACGAATGTCAAATGGAAACCTGCTGGAGATTTAGAAAACTGGTGCTTTTCTAGTCTGTGCGAACAGTCAGTCACCCTGGGATCTCAGGCAGGAAGATATGAAGGAAGATATCATACATATGAAGGGTACAAGAACCTGATGATGAACTTTAAGAACTGTATTGAACATTAGCTCTTGATTTTTTGCTTTCACCTTCATTTCCATTTGCCTAGAGAGGTAGTCACATTAAGAAATGTGTTTTAAAACATTCACCTTTTTGAGACACATATCAGCTGCATTTTAACTACTCTGACCTCTTTTTCCCCCCTAGAAATAAAGCCAGAAGAGGCCAGTGATGACTGAATTCTCTCTTTATAGCATCAGCTGGTGCCAGCTGAAGTCTGTGAGAGCTGTTTAGAAGGTGTCACAGGAGAAGAACCTTATGGTGTCTGAAGTGATCTGTTTTCAAGCTGTATAAAAGTGTTTTGCTCTTCACAGTAACTTCTCAATTCTTGCTTAGCTTTAATTATCCCAAATTGTGCAAATACACCAAGAACCCACATGGTCAGTTCCTTTGTCACCCACTCAGATCTCTGTTTTGATAATGCTCCCTCTGCAATGCTGTGCAAATCAGCAGGTTAGAGAAGAGACTTCAGGATTTAAATCTTTCCATTAATTCACACTGTGCAGAAGAATTAGTACTCAGCAAATGTCCAGGTGCCCTGACAGGCCACATGCAGACTGTGCCAACTTGATAATTATAATTTCTTTAGTATAAGAAGGTATATCATGCATGAAGGCATACTGGAAACAAAAAGGCTGTAACTTCCCCATTAAAGCTCCAAGTCACAAGGAAATAACCTTGAAACACAAATCCAGGAAGTAAAAATGTAAGCTCTATGTATTGTAAAAAACCACATCTCACCATGGAAAAGAAAAAAGTATTGGTAACAGACATCAGAAAAATCTGGATGACAGGACTGCAGGCTAACGCCATCATTCTAATGCAAAATCATAAAGCAAATATAGGTACAGGTTTTGACTCTTTAAATTATTCACAGTCAATAGTGACCTTCCAGGATTTGGTTCCCTGTTCAGCATTTCACTGTCTTACTGTATTGAAAAGATATTTTCCCTGACCTTTGCAAAGTTTTGTCTAACTACCCAGTATCTTGACAGAAAATATAGAAAAAGAAAAAAAGAAAAAATATATACCTCAAACAAATTTTTTAAAAATTATGTATTGAACAGTATGTGCTTATTAATAAGTTACAAGGCAAACAGATGCAGAAGTCACTTTCAATGTATTGTTTAAGGTGTTGATGTCAATGAAACAAGCAGAAGAATTTTTAGATGATTGTTTGCATAAGATAAATATTAAAATAACGGCATACTAAGCAACTTTGAAATAGAAGTGATGGATTGTTCCCTATTATTCTGAAAGAACATCTGGCAGTATTTGTTCATACACACTTAAGGTGACCTTTCCTCACTAGAGGTGATTTCCACTCCCAGTTTCCAAACCAATTGCTCGACAGCCCCCTATTCTATAAAAATTACATGAGTCATATCTAGACAGCTGAATTGATATAAACATAATTTTAACAGGAGTATCCTAACTGTTCTATGAAAACAATATTAAATCACAAACTTATTTCTTTCACTATCTCTTGCATATCAGAAAGAGTAATTGAGCATTCAACCCACAGGAGCTTACTGTCATAATGGTGGTGAGAAGAAGAGAACCCAAAGGAATAGGAAAACACAACTCTCCAAAAGTGGTGAGTTTTGGCCTTCATTTACTTATTTCAGCTGAAGAAGGCATCTCTGATCTTACACCTCCTTTGGAAGTACATTTTGTTCCCCAGACCAACTCAGGGTTGCCAAGGGGGAGTGTGAGGGACAGCAAACTTGTGCCACATGTGGGGCCGCAGGCAGCGACACCAGCGATGCCCAAGTGCTGGCAGTTAGCAGGGATGCACACCCAGGCCTGTGGGCAAAGTAAATATGACAGCACAGAGGCTTCAGGTGGAGCAGGACTAGGCACATACATAAGTAAATGTACCAAGTACAGTGTCCTTATACAAAAGCAGCTCCACAAACACCTTACTGCTGGAACACCTTACCTATTGTACTGGAATTACAGGCACAGAGCGACCCGGGCTGAAAAACCTTCCCATTTTGGTAGCATGGTTTGCATTCCTTCTTACAGACAGGTTTACATCTCCTCACAGGCATTCAGTTAGTTCAGACCTGTTTGTTCCCTGGAGCAGAGATTCTTTTGTATGCCGAATTTGAGTACATGGGTATTTTCAGTTGAAACATTATACCTTCAAGATATGCAGGCATCAAGTATTCAGGATGCAAATGAAGATTGCATCTTTGTACAAATGGTATTCGAGGCAATCATACTGGAGACTGAGACAATTCCAGCCCTTTTGTGGATTTCTTTTTAACATTATAAAATTGGGCTAACGCCCAATTCTCCTCCTCTGAATGCCAATTACCTGAGCCAAGCTGTGATCTGTGCCATCTCCCTGTATTTCATTTTAGCAATACAAGAGAGGATTTCTCAGCCAGAAGTCTCCTTGCCTCTGCTGGTAACATTTGTGACAAACCTATTTGTTTTGTAGATCTCAGAGGAAGACTCCAGGGGCATCTGATCACACCACCTCCAAATTGGACAGAAAGAACAGAGGTTGCAAGGCAGATCTCTTATTCAGTGCCTTACCAAGCCACACCAGGTATGCCTTACAAAGGAGGAGGAGGATTACTCTTCTCTTGTTTCCTTTTCAAAATCACACTCTTAATATAAGCTGGGTCAAAATAATGTTATAAATGTACATTGTAGTGTTTCATGAAATGTAAGTTGCAAGCTTGTAGAAGAGAATGTTACATAAATATAGTCACAATCAATCACTTGGATTTAGAAGCAACTATATATGGTATATATCCTATTACTATACACTTAGAAAAAGATCTGAGGTAATTCCACATCTATTCATTTTTGTCACAGGATTTTAAATTAATGCATATAATTTTAACAATGGCCTATTATACAATATACCAAAATTTAGAATAAAAATCTTTAAGAAATAAGATGCAACTTATTCCAGTTTGAAAATCAAAGCCTTCACATTACCAATTCTGTTTTGAAAATGTATATATATTTTAAAAAAACACAAATGTCTTGAAAAAAAAGCTTATTTTAACATATTGTATGGGTAGGCATATAAATATGAAATTACCAAGGAACATAAGTTTCTTGGCATCTGCCATGCAGACAAAGCTAAAAATAAAAAGGGTATTTTCTGGTAAAGAACTAAATTAATGGAATCTACCTCAAATGACTATATTGCTTGAGTTGGTACTTTCTGAAAGTCTTCACCCAAATGCTGCCAGTTCCAAAACCTCCTGCTATTTACAACTTAAGACCTAGCTCAATGCTCTCTGTTGAATAACTGAGGCATTTAAAGAAAACAGAAAAAGAACCAGGGAGGTTTGGTTGGTTGTTTTTGTTTGGGTTTTTTTAATAATGAAAGGCAAAAGAAAAGTCAATGAAAAGCAAGTCACTGACCCTTCCTGGAGAAAATTTTTTATCAACAAAGCATTCATGTCTCATGTACCTGCCTCTCTGTGAAAGCAATTTACATGTTTTATGTGGTTAGCTACAAAAAAAGCACTCCAGCAAATATCTAAGAAGTATGATCTGATTTTTCTAATCCTATTCCTATCAAAGATTATCAAGAGATAAACTGCTATGTATTACTTCATTCTGTTACAGCCACTTAAAGAAACAATCTCATTGACGGAGCAGAAGAACCAGGCAATGGCAATCATCCCTCCACAAAACTGCTTATGCTGAAGAGTTTAGCACTGTGACTTTACTCTGATGTTAAAAAGGTGACTCTACATGACACAGCTCAACAGCATAGCTCTGATTTCTAAGGTGCCTGCAATGCAGAATGAACCTTACAGGTAAAATCCCTGCCCCCAAGCCACTTACTTCCTTTTATATTAATAAAGGCTGTTATTTCATCCCCTAATGGAGTAGTGAGATTAAAGTTATGAAAGGGAACATCTCCTTTTGGGAAGTTATGTCAAGAAGGGTAATTCTCACAGTCACTGTGAGAAAAAGAAGTCACGCCTCTCTTTGAAAGGGAATAACTAGGTCAGATTCCTAACTCAGAGAATTACTGCATTAGTTACATGTGTGAGAGCTTCCCTGTACAACCACGACTTCACACGTTTGCTCTCCCTCTTCCTTGCCTCCTAATGAAAAACATGCAGCTATTGGGACATTTTTCTGAAAAATAAAAAAAAACCCTGCAGTGAGTTTGCAAACACACACACAGGCTTCTGTGTATCTCTGTATTTCTGCATACTCCCCAGCACTCAGCTTTGCATGCAGAACTTCATTCCCTGTTGGAACTGGAACCACGTTCCACTTCGATCCAGTGTGGCACCCAAACAGACCATACCTGACACATACATCTTGCACCAGTCCCAAGGAAGGGGCAGGAAGTGCTGGGCAGAAAACAAAATGGATCTGTAAAACCTGGATTTGACTTGCAACCTCCAGAGCATTAAATAGTGAAACCCATATGGAAGCAGCAGGGCTGGGCCATGCCCTCACTGTAGGCTCTGGGAGACGAGCCTTGCTCAGCTTGTCACTGAGCCCCAGTGCTGTGGCCCATTCCCACAATCTGACGTCTCCCAGGGACTCACCTGGTTAGGAAAATTGCTCATACCAAGAAACGCTAGGAAAAGCACCTCCATTTTACAGCGCTTTCTCAGTGAATTAAGGAGACTGATTTTTACCTTTCAAAAGGAGGTTTTGTGTTTTGAGCTCCTGTGACACAAGACAAGGGATTGGTCAAGATGTATGCAACAAACACCAAGGTACACACAATGTCTTGCAGTCCACATGAGCAACCCTTTAGCAGGGTCACCCCAAATCCTGCCCCCAGCTGTGAGGAGCCAGCAGGGCCCACAGCAGAGCAGCTCTACCCAGACAAGCTTTGCATGGAGCTAAAAATACATTTCAACTGCACCTGGCCCTCTAAAAGCAGAGTGATCTTCTGCTGTCGGATCACTCGATGTCGCAGCATACTCACAGCACATTTCACAGTGGAGAAGGCCATGACACACAAAGTATCACCAGACAACATCAGAAAGCTTTAAGCACCCACCCACAGAGTAACGCCATACCTCTTCAGAAGGCTTCAAGTATCTGCCCATACAGAATAACACCACTTCAGAAGGCTGTGAGCATCTGCCCTTCTTGCTCTTCAGCCCAACCTTTTATACCCCTCCTGTTCATGCACTGCACCTGTGTGCCTTCTGTTCCCCGTGGTGATTGGTCAGTACACCTGGGCTCTCCGTGTCTCGTTGCTTTCAGTGCTGCTCACCTGCTTTTCACAGCTGCAGCCCATCAGGCATGAGCTCAGCCCCGCTCCTAATTACCACAAACTGTGTGCCTACAACTTGACATTGCTTACACCAAAACGACAGCAGAAGAAAACAAAATTACAAACACTGGTAATGAGTAGTTAATACAAGCTCCTGGATGAAGGCTCTGACAGTATTTCTGCTCTTGTGGAACCTCTGCCTCACAAGACTATCTTCCAATGTAGCTCATTAAAAGAGCAAAAATGCTCAGAACTTCCTTCGAGGAAGCAAGGCTTAGAGTAGCCAGGCAGAGGTTTCCTGGGCGAGATGATGAATCAGTACAACTTCTGCAATGCATGCCTCTCCTATGCACACACAGAGCTGTGCACCTCAGGCTGGAGGTCAGTCAATGATTTTTGGACCATGTGCCAAAATAAACTCCCAGATGTCTTGTGGGAAAAAATCCCTGGAGGTTAAAATTCAGCAGCTTCAAGGGCTGATATCAAGTAGTTTGTGTACAGTCATAACAAAAAATTGATCTTAATCAAAATGAAACAATCCTCTTGAAGAGTTTGGCATTTATTGCTATGGAACTTCACTGCTGCTGCCTTGTCAAGCTGTTAACTGACCCTCTACAGAAATAAGAATGATCCAGTTCTCCCCAACACATCACAGGAGTGAAATGAATTTTTTTTTACAACTAAGGATTAGTAACAATTGTATTTCTAATTTGCAGAGACATGATTACTAAGAGCTTGGCTCTGAGATACAGGCAACTTACCTTCTCTATGCTACTATGCAAACAACAAATCCACCTCTCCGCAATTTATTTGACCCCTTCTGCTCCATGGACGCCAGGCTCTATTATTTTACATTTTACTGGCACTAAGATAGAGAGCAGAGGTAACAGAAAATATGCATTTCAGATGGCCCATCAGAAACTATAAAACTGTATCATGAACAATTTTCTGAGTTTTCCTTCTTAGTTGAACATATTAAATACTCTGCTACTTTTTAAAAGAAAAGAGTTATTTTAAAGATTATGAACTCACTTTTAAAATAATTTGAAGACCAATAGAAGCATTAGAAACATCTTCACATTTTGCTCTAAGCCATGCTTGACAAGTGCACATTACAATAGTAAAGGTTTATTCAAAACCTAAGAGTTACTTAAACAGAAACCAATCAAATGTGTACTCCTATTTTTGCAGTTGAACCCCAGTGGAAATCAGGAGAGGTACTGATTCCTAGATGAAAACAAACAGCTGGCCATTGCCAAGCTGTCAGCAACAGTGGTAGCACCTCTGGGATAATGTATTTAAGAAGGGGAAAAAAAGAGTTACTGAGCAGAAGCAAATTGCAGTCAGAGAACAGAAGAGAATATGTGAGAGGAACAACTCTGCAGACACCAAGGCCAGTGAAGGAGGGGCAGGAGATGCTCCAGACACCAACGTAGATATTCCCCTGCAGCTCATGAGGAAGACCATGGTGAGGCATCTGTGACCCTGCAGCCCATGGACATCCAGGGTGGAGCAGAGATCCACCTGCAACCTGTGGAGGACCCCATACAGGAGCAGGTGACTCTGTGGGAAGCCCATGCTGAAGGAGGCTCCTGGCAGGACCTGTGGTGCCATGGAGGACCCACACTGGAACAGTCTGTTCCTGATGGACTACACCACGTGGAATGGACCCCCACTGGAGCAGTTCATGAAAAGTTGCAGTCTGTGGGAAGGACTCACTTTGGAGAAGTTTGTGGATGACTGACTGTCTCCTGCTGGAGAAGGTGAAGAGCATGCAGAATCCTCTCCCTACCGAGGAACGAGCAACAGAGATAACATGGGATGAACTGACTGGAGCTCCCATTCCCAGTCATCCTATGCAGCTGCTGGGGAGAAGGTATAGAATTCAGGAGTGAAGCTGAAGAGGGGAAGGATGAATGAAAAGTGCTTTAAGATTTGTGTTTATTTCTCATCATCTTATGCTGATTTGATGGGTAATAAATTAAACTAATTTTGACAAGTTGAGTCTGTTCTGCCCATGACTGTAACCAGTGAGTGATCTCTCCCTGTCTTTTTCTTGAGTCACGAGCCTTCCATATTTTCTCTCCTGTTTCATATTCAAATACAGCATGGCAGGCTATTTCCTCATACCATTTTGTTGACCCTTAGCTGTCTCTGTGTCCCAAGAGGCCCAAATAAGTCCTTCCTGAGAGTGGACAGCTCTGCCACACTCTCCCAGCGCCCATGCAGAGCTCCCTCCAAAGCAGTAGAGTCACGAGGGTAAGGTGTCAATTCTAGAGGTCATTCTCAGTGCAGGATTTTATCTTGGGAATGGTAACACTTGAGAATTACAGGGTCATGCATTGCCTGCAAAATAACACAGCATTACTCAAATGCAAAGCAAATCAAAGCAGAGATCAGAGCCTGTAACAACTGCAAGGTCTGCTCCAGGTGCAGAACATGAACATGGTTCCTGAGCATTGCACACAGCAAGTGTCCTTCTACAAACAGAACAGCAGCAACTAACAAACACCAACCAGCACCAGCCCTGGCAGGGACATCGTCCCGGCTGATAAGGAGCACCAACACACCATGGAGTAAACAGATCCCTGTTTTCCCAGGGAGAACAGATAACAACATGAAGAACAAACATTTCAGTGAGTCACTTCCTGTTAGCAAACCTACAGTCTAAAGGTCCAATGCTGACACGGTTCAGGGTGTGACTTTTCTGAACTGCAAACCACAGAATGAGTTTGGAGTTCACTTAGGAGGCAAAAACCGCTGTTTGAATGCTGCTGGCTCCTCCAGGACCGGCGCAAGAACATGCTGCATCTGGAACCTGGGTTCAGCAGGTATATTTTCATGATCCTTAACAATGACCATTAACTCATGTGGTTTTCAATTCTATGGATTGCATTTTATCTGCCACAGTTCTTTATTTTTTCCATGCCAATGACAGTAAGGTTAAATAAAGAAATTCATTAACTCAAAAAGAGCCTCATGTTGCATGTGGGTTTGTATTCTCAAGGTATGATTAGCAACTGGTTACAAGAGTTCCAATCTGACTATCCAAAATTATGTCCAATTGGTATCTTCCCTTTTGGTGATTGTAGCTCTTAAAAACTAAACAGAAAATAATGAACAACCCTATCATTGGCCATTTTGTTCTAAAGAAGATGATATAATCTCACACCAAAGCACAAAATTCCCTCTAGGAGACCCTGTACATAAATCTTTTTATCTTTATCTGAGGAACCAACAGTAGTGAAGTGTTGGAAATGGAAATGTGAAACCTTTCTTACAGAAAAAAAAAAAAAAACCTGGAATAGAACAAAACTTGAAGTTACTGCATATTAAGCTCAAGTACAATAATTCAGCAATTTTCCTGACACTTGGTATCACCGAAGTGTAAGGCGAAGTGCTTTGCAGAGATTATGTATCTTGTTATTGCATTCAACTTCAGCTCCTGTGGTAAAGACAGTTAAAACACTAATAATCAATCACTCTGGGATGGCACATTATCTGATGTGAAACAGACTGACCAAGAACTGACACATTCCATTCCTCAAGGAACAATCTGTATCAACTGTTTTCAACTATTCACTTTTAAATACATTTTTCAGTTGCTTCCCTAAATTGCAGAAGTAGTGTCATAAATGAGGGCTCCTGATGCTCTGCTGAGTCCTGTCACCGGTCTGAAGCACCAGGACCAACACAACCCCAGGGTGCCAGGCATCCCAGGTGATATGGCTGTACTCTTCTGGCAGAAGTGCAAAAGATACATTTCCCATTTTATTTCTGACCATATAACGTTTTATTTCCTTTCAAATGCCAGCCACATTTACCAGCTAATAAATTATCCCCTGCTTTGCCCTGACCCATCTGCCTTTCCTAAAATGCAAACCTGCTTATATTTTTTGCTGTGCCAAACAAATTCCTATTGCTTCCTGGCATGAGGTCATTCCAGGCAAATACTGGTACATCATCTCTCTTCCCTCCTGTCACCTGCTACTGCAGATTCATACTTAGGATTCTGTAAGACAGGCACTGACAGGGAATAAGACATAACTTTTCTGAGTCATATTCTTTGTGAAAGTGGCAAACCTTTTAAGGCAGTGGAAAGCAATCCACTTCAACAGGAAAGACCTTATCCAAACATCTTAAATACTTATTACTTTCTTAGAAAAAAATATTTTAAAAAAATTTATAAATGGAAGTATATTAAATAATTTGCTCTAGAGTGCGATGTTTTCAATGTTCACGAGCTGCAAGCTCTAAATAATTAACAGGCATTTTATCAGCAGTTTCATTTTATTTTAATGAAGATGTATATCCCATCAGGGTAAAATCAACAATTCACTGAGACAGTGACTATAATTTCCTATATTAACCCTACAGGGAAGAAGGTATTCACCATCAAACATCTCTGTCGTTTCTTTTTCTAGAGGAGTAACTTTTGGGATGCATTACTAATAGGCAAGGAAAACTGCTTTACAAAAAGAGGTTTATTTACACTGTCAAGAAATTAGACAGAAGTGAAGTAGCACTGTCTGTGTTAATAAGAAATATATTTTTAAAAAAGCACTAACAAGCTACAACTCACAGGTTTTCTAAGAGCTTAGGATATTAATGCATTACAAAAGAGATGCCAGTAGTGCTGGCACTCATGAACAAATGTGTGGGGTTGGTTTTCAAAGCTGAGGTGTATTTTCCCAGCCTTTTAACACTTGTTTTAAAAACTAACTCTCCAAAATAGCCATTGAGCCCCATTATCCTGCAGAGGGAAATGCAGAGTGCAAACCCAAAACCTCCTGACTCCATCTGAAATGTAATTAATTAGAGGCCTCAAGGTACCACAGACAAAAGCCTGTTTGTATGGAAATTCCTCCTCTAAAAAGAGACATGTAGAAACTTCCCAATTCAGCAAATAAGTCAATGTGGAAACTCATCCTTGCCTGTCTGATGAGCTACAGACTCATCTCCCATCACCCTCAAATGCCTACTGCTGAGCAGGACAGTGTTCAGGCTCCTGAATGTCACTTAGCACTTTAATGAGATAAAAAATACTTGCAACATTTACACAGCGGACAAACATTCCAAAATTACATCTACCAAATGTGGGTTTGGCTAAATAACATAGTTTTCCACCCTGTTTATTCTTCCTAAATATGCAGCAAAACTGGGCTTCAAAAATATATTACAGCATTTCTTCCATAATTATTTGGGGGGAAAAAGTTGTCCCTAAAAGTAAAAAGTACTTATAAGAATCATTAGAAAACCATAAGCTAACTTTTCAGAAAAAATAACCAGAAGTTTGTATTTTGAATACAGACCTTGTTTAGTAATGTAGAAGGATACATCGGGTAGGCATGGGGAGTCTTCCTGCCTTTCAAAGAAAAGAGAAAACCTCTGGACCACAGGAAATAACACAAATTTTAGAAAATCCCAGTGGTATGAGGGAAAACACTTCAAATAAATCTGTAAGCCCTCAAAACAATGTTAAAGGACAGCAGATGTTCTTCCCCCCCACCCCTAGTTTGTTCAGAGACTCACAGACTCCCTAGGAGAAGTCCTTTATTTGCATTGATTAAAGTGGGTATTCAGATCCAGACTCATACAAATGGAGAAACTGAGACAAATAGGTGCATAAGGAAGGACAGGCTGTGCCGTCCTCTCCTTGCTGAAAAATACCCACCCTCTCTGAATACACAAAGATAATGGAAAAGTACAGACCTTTGAATATACTTTTTCTTCAGACTTTAGTATCTTTATAATGTAAAACAGAGCCTAAAAAATAAAAAAGTCTTCAATTTAGGCTGAAAACTACTTTGGGAATTATTTTTTTCTTTTGCTGCTCTGTGGTATGTGTCTGACAAACCAGTGCCTTGGCTGAAATCCTGCCAAAATAAAATGTAATCATCATTGTAACTCCTGCCATTGTAAGTCAATTCTGAAATTAAATCAGCAATTCAGATTCATCTTATGGTCAGCTGTTCTTAAGCAGGAGGCTTTCCCCCAGCCATCTCCACCAGGAAGCATTTCTGCTAAATGAAATGACAACAACAATATAGACTCAGATGTGGCCATGAGAAAATAAAATGACGTGTGGGTATCAAAATCCAAATGCAAAACCCCAGCTTTATCTCAAATTTGTAAGCATTTAAATGCCATACATTAACCTAAGAATTGATAATTTTATTCATAGTCTCATTAGGTAAAAGCAGTCAATAAGGCTGGGAACAAGGATCAAAGAAAGCCCAGCCCAAGCCATTAAGCCAAAAAAAAAAAAAAAAAATCAGCTGTAATTAGCACTATGTTCTTTACTTCCTGCACAAGCAACACAGCTTTGCCAGAAGGAATGATGAACATTCCATGATGGTCCTGAGCAAAGACCAAAGGTGACTGAAGACCTCTCCTAAGTTTAGGAGCTATGGATTTGAATCTTCTTAACCAAAGCTGGGTGTAGAATAAGTTTCTTGTGTCTTGGACAACTACTGCAAACCATGTAGGAAAATAGGCATGGAAATCCTATCCCCACCAGCATCTGGAAGGGCAGCTCCTGTGACTTGGATAGTTGGGTTCTGAGCTCATGTGTCAGTGTCAGGACTAGGGACCCTCTGAAAGAAGCTTTGCACATAAGTACCAAATCCCAAAATGTAAATTGTCACACTGCAGTCAGTCAAAGTGAAACCCACACTTATTATGGGAAAGTTGTTAAAGGGGGTTTCACTTGCTGAGCTGGATCTGAGTCCAACTGTTTGAAATAAGCTCAGAATTACAGGAGGTGTTTTGTTAATACACTGAAATGACCTGCTTCTGCCACTTCTCCTCTGCTTTAATATTAGTTCATAACCATGATCAGAGCAACTAAAATGGGTTGTAGTTTGAACTCGAATTAGTAGACAAAAACTAACCTGCAAACTACTTTTTTCTCATAACTTCAAATAACAGGTTTTTTTTTTGTTGTGAGGATCTAGCACCTAAGTATTGCACAAACCATAGTCTCAAAGGCTGAACAATTCATTAGCTGAACATAGCAGTAAAAATTTATAGTAAAATACTTCACTAGCACAAAAAATTCTATAGCTTCTTTTAGTTTCATTTAAACCAAAAACTTCCGAAAGCCAAGAAATGCACTGTGTAAAGACACAGCCCACAGGCTCCTCACCTGAGAAACTGCAGGGATTACCTGCAATCACAAGAGCTGTGGTCTCTATACAGAGGGTCACATTGTGAACACAAAACTAAGTCTGACAGCAATGCAAAAGTATCTTGGGAGTCTTGGGAATCTTGCACCTAACCTACACAGGAGGCAAACTGGGACTGACAATTGCCTCTGTCCCCACTCCTGCCTGTTTGGTCCTGTGCCTCCCCAGGCTTCCTCTTTCTTTCTCTTTCCTCCTCTGTGGGATTTTCCAGTGTGCAGCCAAACTCACCGTGCTACAGACTTTAGTAATTCTGTGCTGATAACCCAGGAGCACAGTAACTCTTCCTTGTTGGTGAGCAAAGAGCATCTACTCATACAGCTTGGAAAAGCCAGGACCTCTCACTAGGATTAGCATTTTTTAGAACAAAAACGTATTAGTACACTAGGAAATATCAATTAGAATAAAGTGAAATATTGGAGCTGAAAAGAGCAAACATCACTGTGTGTCAAGTCTATAATTTGTATTTATAAACTACAGTTAAATACCACCTTCTCCTGCTAAATCTCTGACTGATCCAACCAACGTCCCCATTCAACAACTTGCATCAATGATTTTATGAATACACCCTCAAATGTACTATGTTGACTGGAATTCATTAGTATGTATTTAACAGTGTACTGTATAATAAAAAAATACAAGTACATGCTTCTATAACATTAAGAAGCAATAAAACTTTGCCAGTGCCCTTCATTCACTTTGCAAGAGAAGGTCTGGGAAACAGTTTTTCACTCATAAGAATGAGACAAATCAAGCAAATAAGTTCTCAATTTAAATTTGGGTTGACTATTGGTATCCTTAAACACAGAAATCTCCTACCAATTCTCTACAATTATATATATCTATGCATGTATATGTGTATATATATTTAAAATTACTGACAATTTGCAATCAATAAATCAACTACATTGTGTAATCCTTCCACAAAACTATTAACTAAATGTGAATTTTCAGCCTGGCATAGAAACTATACTTAATCACTATAACATAGTTTCTTGACAAAGGCATTCAAAATAATTCTGCTGCTGAAAGATTCAACAGAGCAAAACCGCAGTACTTAATTAAAAGAGGGGGGAAAACGTAAAAACGAGTAAAAATAAAAGAAAACTTGAAAGCAAATTTCATCCTTCAACTAACCCAAGAAATAATGAGAAAGAAACAAAAGGGGAGATGAACAACCTGTACACTGATTGGTCACCCAGGCTCAACATGAACTGGGTGTCAGACATTCAAACACTTTTTAACACAACGAAAATTACAATACTAACATTCAGATTATACCACTGTCTTTAGCTAAAAACCAATCAGAAATCCCAGTTTTTCCACTGAAATATAAGATTATACTAGACAAAACCACCACAGGATTATTTACAGACATGTATATCAACAATTATTCTATGTAAAGCAAAGCTAATAAATATGTAGAGACAAAACTTAATTTTAAAAAATGTTATCAATAAAGTATGAAAGGGCAGAACACTAAGCCAGTTTTAATTTTTGTAAAATATATCAGACAACTGAAAGGAACCGAGTATTTTGTCAATTCTACAGACCACGATAATATGCTACTGAAAAAGCTGACCACTTATATGAGATTTCATGGGGGAGTGTGCATGGAAGGAGGCTCAGAGATTGACTTGATGCAAAAAATCAACAGTTTTGGACTATATAATTTACATATTTAGAAAACCACTTAAGCTTGAAATTCAACTCATCACTTGTGACTAGATTTTTCATGTAAACTCTAGGTAAGAATATTACTTAAATATTCTTAAGGTAAATGTGTACCAATTTTTTATGTTGCATCATTTCGGTAAGAAAAAACAATATCTAAAATTCTGAGTAAGTACTTGGAATACAGGGAAAAACTTGGTCTCTTGGCGGTCAATAGCAGAATTCCCTAGTATGGTTAAATTCACTCTATGGTAGCGTTACATGTATGTTTAAGATACCAATACTTGACTGTGTAGATGGAAAAGCCTAAATGTCAACTCAAAGATTTAATTGTAAATGAAAATTCACTCCCTGAAGGTATAATCTTTCACTTCCACACACCAACACAAAAATAAAGATCACAAAAATAAAGGCAATGAAAAAATAAACCAGAAGGCCATGCAGTTTGAAGACCAAATATTTCTTTACTTCAAAAATATTTCTTTATATTCAAATTCCAAGTTGCTGCACTGTAGTAGGAATATGCAATCATAAATCTAATTTATCTTGATCATTTGCATTCCCTGGCAAACTGAGTTCAGGAAAAACACCTGGTTTTCAGTGAAGACCTCTGTTACCTTGTCTTCTCTCTGGGTTCATTATAATGTAGAACAATTGAGAAATAAGCCTCAGGGTCATGTAATCCATTCTCCACCAAACTGTGAATTGCCTTACGATCCAACTTCATCCCATAATGAATGAATTTGCTCATCATCCATCATAAGAACTCTTCAGAGTATATGTAGAATTTTTTAATCTTCTTTTAAGATGAACACACAAAAGTACAGCAGCTACAAAACTGATTTTGCTTCTTAAAATCTTGCAGAACTTAAGGTCAGTTTGATAGCTAACCATGTAAAAAGCTGAACAAAAACTGAAGGAAATTAAGAGTATTGAAAATTTAATTTTTTAAGCAGGATTTATGTTTTGGCATACCTCTCATCATTCTCCTTGCATGGAGAGGCTGTTTTTCATTCTTGACCTTAAAATAGGGCACACGTAAGAAATGTACTTCATCCCTTCTTGCTTGATGATGTTACAATTCAGCAACTAAATACTGTTTATCATCATTTGCATACTTGAATCCTTTTGGACATAGCCAAACAATGACATGAAAACCAGTAATTATTACAATCATCATTTAACCTCTGGTAAATGAATTCCTGAAGAAGTTCTTAGAACTAACATCTGGCCTCCATGTAACTAGGTTGCAGGACTCTTCTGCACTGGCTGCATCAAAGATCACTTTTTTGCTAAGTTTCAGTGGTAAATGCTTCAAGCAGGAGGTACTGGTAGTCTTCTTAGTATTTCCATAGCTATCTTTAGATAGGCTTTAGCCTGCAAAAACAGAAACATAGATTGAGAACCCCATTTTCTATAAAAAGGAATATTTCACAACTAATTAGATATTTGTTCTTTTACACACAAAGAGAAAATCCAAGATGTTTAAATAAATGCGTTAAATTTAGCCTGTGTTCAGGAAAAACAATGCATTAATATACAGAATAAGCACAAGCATTATATAAAAATATTGGTGGGGAAATTTACATTTAACTGAACAATTTGTCTTTAACAAAAAGCAGAGTCAATAGTCTTCTGGAAGAGAAGTAATGAGGAAGACACAGACTCTTTAGTCCCACAGGTGCTATTAATTATAATTAATTAATTATAAACTTCCCTCATCCTGACACTCCGGATGCACCATGCATAGGATAGACAATCAGAGAAAACAACAGCATTCAAAAAAATGTTTTGTGACAATTAATTCATTACAGACTAGACTATCACAATGGAATTTTCTATTCAGACATTTAAAGTATTTTAAAAAAAAGACACCTTTCCAAAAGACTGAAGTAGGTATTGGAAAGAACTAAGTCCGCAACACTAGAATCCACACAGTTAAAAGCTTTCTTTCACACTAACCTGTGGCATCTGGTCAGACACCTTGAGCTGGAGGGCACAATAGCACAGAACTATGGAGAGCAACCCAAGTAAGCATACTTACATTAACATCTCTAAAATCCATGACACATCTAGGACCATGGTCAATGTCAAGAGACTTATATTAAAACACTGTATCAAGTCCAACACAGAACAAATCCCAAAATTAAACCAAATTATTCCTGTACCAAGCTCAACAACTTCCAGTCGAAAGGGAACATCTTTTAAAAATCTCAAAGACTGATATAAGAATGTTTAAGTATAATAGTATTTTTGTGTGTATGTATATACACACTGCACATCGTTCTAGAGGTTGATTACTTCCATTGTTAAAATGTACACCTTATCTATAATTTGAGTTTGTCATACTTCAGTTTCCAGCTGGTTCATCACATTCTGTGTCTGTGTAGTACACAGCAAAGTCCCCTAACTGAGCTTGCTCTTCTGCTCTTACTCTGTTTGATTGTGACCACCCTACTCCATCCTCTCCACTAAGTCTGCATACAGAGACCACACAGACCACCTTTCCTGTTTTCCTCCAACAAATCTCCACAATAATCCCTACCACATTGACCTCTCCTGTCTCCTGCAGGATGGCCTTAACTATGAATTAGTCCTCGTATCCCTGATGAGCCTTTAAAGCAGCAAACAAACTGACATGTGCCAGAGGGCAGAGCTTGGGGGGCAGGAAGAGGATGTTTGTCTGTCACACCAAGATCACCAGCACGCACTGCCACTGCTCTGAACAAGGTGTCAGCCTTTTGCAGGGCCATCTACTGCTCAGGTCTGTCTCCTCGTTTTTAGGGATTGCTCCTGGCTTGTATAATTTCCTTTTCTGGCACTCTCACTCTCTACACCTCATAGTCTCAATGCTCACATCCCCTTAAAACTAAAGCCATAAAATTTTCTGCATTTGTAAGGAATGCAGACAGCAAGACAAAATTGTTTTCTCTTACATACATGACTTTGTGGCAAGAATGACAAAATCAATTTAGAACTTAATTCACAATCATGAATTTCACACTTCTGTGGCTACAGTTGCAGTTCAGTTGGGTAACAGCCTGAGTGCAACACTCACCTCACTCAGCTATTACTGCCCTGGGTGGTCCAGCTACCCCCCAACTAACCACTCACCTAGACAAAACAATGGACTCACTTGAAGTAAGGTGACTGACTGAAGTCAAGCTGCCTTGCAGTTAAGTATTTGACCAATTGGTGTAGGAGCGCTCCAGGTGGGAATTCCAAACTATCTGGAACAGTCCTGCAGGCAGCTCCCACTTTGCACAGATCAATTCATGCGTTTTAATGAGTGAATTAACAACCTGCATACAAAACCTGGCCCCTTCTAAAGACTGCCCAGGCTGTTTGCCTACTCCAGCGTTGACCAAATTGTACACAGAATTATAAATTCACTGTAAACAGACTCAACTGCTTGTATAAATGTTACCTTGTGTCAAGAGCCCAATAAACTTCAGATACTTTTCCTATAAAATGGTGTTAATGAGTGTCCTTACAGAACTCTACCAGTCACCTAGCTTTGGCAAAAATCAACTGTTTTGAGCCTTGGCTTCCTGTCTTTGAACAAATCATTTAGCTGTGAGTGAGGACCTCTTTATCAATCAACATACCCGAAAGGTCTAGACAGAATCTTGGTGACTATGAATATGCACTATATAAAAACAACCCTATGTATATTGAATAGTTTTTCCTACTCGTGATCTTTTCAATGTGGCATCCGTAGACGGAGAGCACAGCTCAGTTCAGCTGCTTAATCCATCATTACTAAGCAAAAGAAGTTGGGTTGCAAATGAAAATGGACAGGGTTTACTATTTCCTTTCCAGGTTGAAAACCAGCAGAGAAAGAAATAAAGGATGAGAAAGAATAAAGGATGAGTTCTTATTCATCACTCATAACCTTTTTCATTTTAATAGGATAAGAGCAAACTTCTCAGGTCAGTTACTCCCTTTATGTTTGAAAGCTCTAAATGAATGGTTTATAGACTTTCTGAAAACCATTTTTTTGCTGACAGACAACTTCATATTTAACAATAACACATCAGTTACCATTCCTCCCTCTTTATGAGGATGAAGAAGTGCATAGGAAGACAGAATGCCCTAAAACCAGGCCAGGGGTCTGACAGCTGCACTAGGATAGGTGGAGGTAGAGGTGGAAGGTGATGTTCACAGAGTAAAAAAAAAAGCTGGGAAACAGCAACGTGAGAGACTGCTCACCTCTGAAACAGTGCTACAGTGCCAGAAGGGCACAGTTCTTAAGACCTCAAGGGCACAGCTGATAATGAAGTGACTGATGATGGCATAGATGGTGGAGTAGGAAACAGAGAACCTATAATGAAGTTCACCAGGAAATGGAGTGAAAAGTCCTACTTAGCACAAATAATCAGAACATCCTGATTCATCACTCTGTAAGGGATCTGTATTATCATGGGCTAATAGATGTTGGGTAGATTTAACCTGGAAGACTTTTTACTAGCCCATCTAATTAAGTCCTACAGTAATCCTAGGGAATATGACCCTTTCAGTTACGGCATTTCATTCTCCCTAAAAATCTTACCCATGAGGGAAGTATGCATCATTGCTAGGATTACTGCAGACTGCACATGGCTGACTCTGCCCTGTTGTCATGGATTGGATTGGTTTGGCCTGACCTGATGGTTTGCTTTCCACTGGAGTGCAGATCTTAGCCTCCCAACAGCTCACTACACTGCCTGCCAGTATCTGGTACAACTGCCACACAAACACAAAACCCAACTTACAATCAACAAAGTCAAAGCAGGTAGGAGATGATATCCCATTTTCCTTCACCCAAACTACTGCACAGAAACAACTTCAGACCAGCAACTCAGAAACACACACTGACCCCTATAACTTGGTTATAGGGCTCATACACCATAGTATATAAATCCCAGTACTGATGTGGTTTCTAATGTCTATTTCTGATTACAAGACTCCAAGACTATTAAGCTGCTTTATCCAGCCCAGCAATCCAAAGGAGAACCTGTGCAAGTCCTGACTGTCTGGAATATCAAATGCTGTGGATGCTAATATAGCTGTAAAGAAGAAAACAGAATTTAAACCTGCTCAACTGACCTGTTAGAGTTTACAATCTATTAACTGCTGAAGGAAACTAGCCACCATGAGCAACTGATCAAATAGTGACTATCATAAGGACAAATACTAGGCTTAGCTACCATCTACATGAAAATAAGCATAGCCAGCCAGTCATTGATAACTTTGGTTCTTAGCACTCTCTGCACAACCACATTCCATTTGCCAGTTCAATCAGATTTTTATATAGCTTTAATTTCCGTGGAAATTACTTGTTACTCTGACACAACTCCAGCCTTCAGTGCATGACTGGAGCTGCCTTCCAATGTCTGTATTTTGCTGTGGTCAACTCAGAAGGCACTAAAAACATGATGACAAATTCAACTTTAAATGAGTCTACTTCAGATAACAGCTGCATGTCACCCTGAGAAATTCTTGCTGCTACAAGAGGTCCAGACACTATCCCACTCTGTCCCTCCTCTGGGCAGTTCCACCATTAAGTTCTTCTTTGCATGTACTGGCAACTCTTGCCAAATTACAACAAAGTCTCAAGTCAGAAAGGCAAACTTAATGAGACAGTAGAAGTCAATCCATACATTATAACATGAAATGGAGGAGATGGGTAAGTAAGCTGGATTTACAAAACTAAAATCTCAAAGAAAAATCCTTAGTGCTCATGGGAAATTTTCTATTAATCCTATATACCAGCAGTTGTAACAGCCAAACCATTCTCAGAGGCAGCCCCAGCTGGGTAATACTGCTAACCCAAGGTGCCATTACAGACATCTAAAAACACATCCTGCCCAAAAAACACGGGTAAGCAGAACAGTGCAAATCAAATGCAGTATAGTAACAGCCTTCAAACAGACTATGCTACACTCAGCATTTTCTTCAGCAGACAGAACCATAAATGAGGGTCTGATGATTCATTGTACTATCCACACCCTCAGTGAAGGATTTGAACTCACACGTACCAAATGCTACTGTGATGATTCAAAGGAAGCCTTGATGATAAAGGAATATTATAAATCATACCATGCAGCCTTCTTCAGGCTTTGTTTTTCTTTTAAAAATATCACACCCTGGATTGACCACTCATTAAATGGAACTATTGATGACAACTAAACCACAAAACAGGATTTTATGACTATTTGCTACCACTACTTCAATTTTTCTCCAACTACTTCTTGCAATCTTTAAAAGGCTGTATGTTTTTACCCTACTTATGTATCACCCTTTCATAAGCATTCTACAGAAAAAGTGTTTCTGAATACAAATTTGAGTTGCTTCTTTGGATGACACCACAGCAAGGTTTGTAACGTTCTGATTTAATTGAAAAGGGATTATTAACCAGACTTATTTTGCTCTGTTCCATCACAGTCCTGATGCCTTGTGTCCCTGCTTTCCACCTGACTGGGCTTTTTCTCAATTTATTGGACTCAAAATCCTTCACCTGTATATACAGGATGTGAATGGACACACTGGTACAGCAAATGTATTTTGTACTTGTTTGAACTGCTTCTTTGACCTTAAGATAGGTGGGAATTTGGTGCTCAACAATTACAAATAGCCTGTCTATTCTGCCAAGGTATTGATAATTATGCAGCTCCTTTGGTGGAAGAATAACTCCACTGCAATTAATCATGTTCTATATCTCTTGCTGTGCCTCTAGTCTTCTTACTTGCTTCAGGATCCCTCTTCCAAACATTGTTTTGCTGCTGTCTCCTTTCCCATGGTCCATAGGAAGTTCCAGTACATCTGATCATGATCAATTTCACCTGGTTTCAGTGATTCCTCATTAGTTTTCTCTATTCTACCTTTTCCCCTATTCTACCATTTTAGCAGCATTCCTGATTTTCATTTACCAGCTTTTGCTGTCCAGCGACTCTTGCATCTGTTTGAGCGAGCAAAAAAATGGAGCCTTGGCCATCTAATCCACCTCCACAGTGTGATGGAGGAGAAAAATGCTCAAATAATCTCTAGAAGGGTCTCACTCCAGAAGGTAAGCCCTCACTGTTGATTAAAGTAAGAAATTATTAGTTTCTTGTAGAGGATCTTGGGTCACACGCAGCTGCTGCATTAGGCTGACCATGCAAGCACAGCAATATTCCATTTCTACATCACAAAGTTTTATCAATGAAGGGTATTAAGAAAAAGCCACCAAAAAGCCACAGTTTAAACAACTAAGCAAAAGCATTTTACCAGCACTGTTATTTCTCCCAGGGGACTGCCTCAAGCTTGAGCAGAAGAGAACTCCAGTCATCAAACCTTCCTTTAGCTATACTGTCAATACTTTCCATAGGCAGGTTAGTCTTGTGTATACTGTGCCTTCCCTGAGGAAGAACTTTTTAAGTTCACACATGCACCATTCTAAAAGTAATTTCCTTGTTAAATTCTAAGTAATTTCCTTGTCATTTGTGAAAAGAAAACCCTTTTTCCAACAACTACATCTAAGCTTTAAAATAATAAACTTAGACAAGTTTGCTTAGACATCTTGAAATTCTAGTGTAAAGTCAGATATACTTTTAAATATCTGCAAGGCAAGATGAACCCCATGGCAGATGTGTACACAAAAATGTATTAACTGACATATTTTAGAAACCATTTTCTTCTAGGCTTGACAGAGCTCAAAAGGTGTGACAACATGCTGGGTTTCTAAGAAGTCAATCACCATCCCTATTCCCTACTGTTTGAATCTGCTAGGTATTATTTCAGGTCTATGATTCTGTATTTGATTTGTAAGTGTGTTCTAACAAAATCAGCATAGAATTTTGTATGAAAATCCCCTGCACATTTAAGCGACAAGAGCAGAGAATTTCAGCAGGCATTGTTCTCTATCCGAAAAGTTGTTAATGCATGAATAGCCACAATTTCGGTTTATTTGAGAAACATGGTGATGACTGTCATGTATTAAAGATTAGAATCTGACCTTACATGACCTCTCCCACCATCAGTTATGTGCTAAGAATATTTTTTCTCTGAAAATATAAGAGAATTATATTTTTTCTATATTTAAAATGAGAAGAAAACCAGGGATAAAGGAAAATTCTTTGTCATTCTGTAGAGATTAGTGACATTTTAAAAAAAAACATTCTTTGAGGGGAATTAGTATCTCACAGACACAATGGCAGAGAAGGATATTAAGAGTTTTCCCTAGAGTCACACATATTTGTCAATCTTTATTCCTCTGCATATTTAACTTAATTGCCCCAAATAGTGATTATAACCCACCCTTTTGTTATCAAGAACATAGTTCAAGGAGGAACAGATGGCAACACAACAGACCTTCTTGCCTTTTTATTTTCCGAATGCTATCCCATATATGTCTGAATTCTTCGATCAATAGTTCAGCAGGCTACAGACTCTTGGTTATTACAGATTTCAGATGCTGTGAGCCTTCCACCTTAGTTTCCCAGCTGTTTTACTTCAGCTTTAACCAAAGCCATACTGTCCTGGTTTAGATACATACATTCAAACCTTCACATTGGTGATCAAACTTCCCAGAGAGTAACTACCAAATGGTATATAGGGATTCCTTTTCAGATAGACCTGGACTCAAGATCACTACATTATTTCATAGCATGGGTCTTGCCCAAACCTAGCAAAAATATGGCATTCAATTAGAAGTCAACAGACCATAGTGCTGCCTCTTCTCTTTCAAAACAAAATTACAATTTTAAGACTGTCACTGTTCTTCCAGAATCCTGTTCAGTATGTTAGTAACACTGGATTAACAATGTTAATGCTCTCCTCCTCCCCCTTTTTTTTCTTCCTTCTAAAATACTGCAAAGGAAAAAACACATTTCAGCATGTGCCTAGCAATCATGATATTGAAAAAGCTACCAATATTCAAATGTTCAAATAAGGTACAGTCTACCTTATTGTGAATTGATTCTACCATGTTATCAGCATTAATCTTTTTTTTTCAATATGTATCTTTTACATCTAAGCAGCGGTCAAGAGTGGGGCTGCATTATGCCATATACTGTGCACAGCACCCTGCCCTACAGAGCCTGGCAGACCAACTCTAGCAGAGAAAGAAAAATAGCAGACAGGAAAATCTTACTCTATCAGCATTAATGAAATTCTATATGTACAACTACTTTTCTTTACAGATTTGCATATTTGACTCCCACCACCTCACCAACTTGTACTTTCCACTGACAATAGAATGTTATGGTAAATACACTGAAAAACCCATTTCCTCCTGTGTGTAAATAGCTCCATTTCCTGCTGAAAACAACCCAGGTACTGACAATATGAAGTTTTGTTCCAAACATCTTTGGATAAGACCCTTTGACAGTTTCCAGGCTCAGCTACCAAAGGCTTAACTGACAGTTTTAGAGGACCTACATTAGCTGCAAGGTCTCATGAGGCTTGACACTGACCTTCCTCCTCTTAGCGTGCCAGGACCTGGATCAAATCTTCTTCCTTCTGAATGATTCAGCCTAATTAAACAAAACCAAGCCCACAGAAGTAGAACAGATGACCAGCATTCCAGAATCAAGGGCCTGAGTTACTTACTGCTACTACCTTCTTTTACTTTATTTCGTTACTTCATTCAAAAACCCATTTTTTTTCCAAACAGCAACAAGAAGCAGCACTCTCCATCCACTTTCAGAAGAGAGCTTTCTGTTGTTCTAAGTACAGTGCATCAAACTTACAGCATCACTTTGAGGCTGAGAGATCACAACAGGCTGTCCTGAATCACACGTCTCCCGTATGTTAATGTGCAGTGGAACATCTCCTGCATCAAAAATACCAAACACACATATGTGAAGACCTAGTATTTCTTAAATATTTCCTTAAAATAACCCTAAAGCAACTTGAAATCAAATTCCCATTCAGTATACTCTTTGAATTGCTTTATCTCCAAAAACCAGCATTTAAAATGAAAATTGGCTGCCGTAGTTTCCTTACATCCATAATGAATAATGCCAAACATACTTTGGATTTTTCAGTCTCTGAATAGAAAGGACCATGCTATAGTCATTTATTAGAGAAGGAAGGGCTTTTTGCCTCAAACACAGAAAAATACAGGCTGAGATACAAATTATTTTATGTGAAATAAACTGCCTGAGTGTTAGGCAACTGTTCATCATGCAACTTACTGTTCAGCCTATCTCCTACATTGTAATTTCTTTTCAGTGCTGTTTTAAGATTTTAATCACTGTTCAAAGACTTCTTTGAATACTTCATTTCCAAATAACAGCATTTGTTATTGTCCTTATTAGGCCTTGGATCCAATTCAAAGGTGGACAACTATTCAGTTCACTCTTCTTTCCAACAGAAATCTTCTTTATATTCTGCTTTTATAATGAGCAGGGAACTGTCAGAGAGAAAGGAACATTCTAAAAGAGAATCAATTAGCAGCCCTATTTCATTCTGAAACACAGATTTCACCACTACAAAAACCTTGGAGATTCCTCTGCTTACTGCTACATAAATAATTTCGAAGTGAACTGAAGACCAACCTTCTTCTACTGGAAGACACAGCTACATTTTACATTGTGGACAAATGAAGACAGAACAGCCTACCTTAGTTCAATCCTGACACATCAGAAATTGTATAAATTCAATTCATACATTTTAGCAACCTGATTTAACTCAAACCAAGGCCAGTGTAAATTACTGAGATTCAATATATTCAGAAAGAGAAACAGATAAAAAAACTGTATGAAAATTGACAAAGTTTAAGAAATTTTAAAAAACTGAACCCAAAGCAAGTAGGAATACAAACAAAAACAAACAAATAGTAAACACAAAAGTTGTGGCTCCATGATTAGCATGCTTCAATCTTTGAAGAACCTTATTATAATTTAGGATAATTACAGTCCACTTCCTTACAATTTATTTTTTTCTTATTTCAGTCATGAATAAATTTAGGCATAATAGTCTGTTCATATATTCATTTAAAAAAAAATCAGGGAGTCCTCTGAAAGTTTTCTAACAATAAACGTTCTTAATTGAATAACAGTAATTCATAAATCTCCCTGACATTTACTTCCTACTCTTATTTTATGTAGAGACTAATCTTCTCCTTTTTTTCCTAAGGATGTTTTGTTAATGAAAAAATACTTCTTCAGTATCAGCTTAAAAAAAATCTCCAATAATTACGAAATAGCAGCCTCTCTCTTTTCGTCCTCAGACTTACAAACATGTGCTGCTACTACGGGAGCATACACGACTTGTAAGAACAGAAGTGCAGTCAGAACATAAAGAAAAATTCATCATAATTTTAAAAAATCGAAAGTCTATAATTTAAGCAGAAGCCATCAAAACCATCTGCATAGCTGTTTGGGTGGTAAGGGCTTGAGGAAGATAAAACTTTTGCACTATTCTTCACTACCCAATGTGACAGGAACTTGACTTGTAAGTTTTTCTGATATTAACAATTACTGCTGGCTGCAAAGAAAGAGAATAATTTAAATTTACTGTAGGAAGAAAAATCAAAGAATTTTAAAAATCTGGCAGTCATTGCTGATGGTCAGAAATCACATAGTGTTAAAAAAGTCAGGAATTGCAGAGGTCAGGATGGAACACACAGAAATTATTATCTCAGTATCATGTATACCACTGGCATAGCTTTCTGGTCACGGCTGCAGCCCTCAAACTTCAGGAAAAAAATTTCAGAGACAGGGAGAGAACAATCAGCAGCACAAAGTCTCTCTCACAAACCTTGTCACATATTCCTTTAGAGAACAGTAAAAATACAAGACAATCAGAAGTATATGAAATAACAGACTACACTTGAAAGTCTTCTGGCAACTGCTAATTGTCTTCTGTCATAAACAAAAATAAGGTGTTCAGTAATACTAATGACAGCCAATTCTGAGCAAGTGGAAGGATGATACTTTTCAATCCTGCACATTGTTAGCTTGCAGAATTTGTCAGATGTTGGCTGACAAACATCTTGTTGGGTTTCCAAGAAGGACTAGGTGCTTATCTAAACAAACAGAACAGCCACAGGTGTCAGAAAATATAGGCAAAATAAATTTAGAATTACTAATTTTAAATATATGCACTTTACAGATACATATGTAAAAATACGTTCTCAAGGTTTTTGGGCAGAATTCAAGTAATACTGAGATAAAACTTCCATTTGGGATGGATTAACGTAAAATCTATAAGCAGTAATTCTTACAAAACCATATGGTATTGTTATGTAATGGTCATTCCTGGAAGGAGGAGCATACGAATCAGATCAAGTACTGTAATTCTAAATTTAGCCCTTGGGGCATTATTCTTAATCTTAGTCTGGTTTCACATTGACAGTTTGAAGTTAAACTTCGCTTTGCTTTCTTTTGTACATCTCATCTATCCCCTGCTAAATCTGTACATCTCTCACATCACTCCTAATTAAATCCAATCACAATCAGTTCTGCACTCTCAGGAAATAACAAAAACCACCTATGGGACCAATGCCATGGTACATCATTTGTGCCTGCGTATCTAAATGCATGTTTGATTCAACTGCTTGCAGAGCATTTGCATCCATCCACATAACCCAGGGCTGCAGAAGTCCCCTCGGGCTCTGATCACAACTCATTACATATTCAGAAAACTAAAAGATAGCCCAAAAGCATGTCTTTAATTATGTGTTGCCTTGCTATCTTAAGTCTATGTCAGACCTTGATGTTTCTGTGTTGATCTTTCTAAGTGAGCTTCCTGGTTCTTTTTAATGAATTAGCTATGGAAAATCATTGAGATAATTAGAGTAATACATGGAAACACATCATTAGCACATGCAATTACCCCATTTACCAACTTAATTACGCTGTGTTATATTCTTTACTTACAGTGCAGGTTGAACCATGCCTTTTTAAATCGGTAATGTATATTTTAAAGATCCACGTATATTTTAGCCTACAGGCATGACAGATAGCTTAATCATAGCTCATCATGGAATGGTATAAGTTGGAAGGGACCTTAAAAGTCATTTCGTTCCAAGCCCCCTTCTGTGGACAGGGACACCTTCAAGTAGAGCAGGTGGCTCAGAGCCCCATCATTTCAGGAATGGAGCACCTATAACTGTGGACAATTGGGACTGGACAACCTGGGCCAGTCCCCCACAGTAAAGAATTTCTTCCTAATATAAATCTACCCTCCTTCAGTTTAAAGTAATTCTCCATTGCCCTATCACTGCCTGCCTTTGTAAAAAGCCTCCAGATGTCTTTTAAGACCCATTTACATACCTGCTATAAGGCCTCCACTGAGTCAATACCTAACAACTCATTTCATTTAAAGGAAATAAACGAGAAAACATTTATTGATATTATTAGACAGAGTTTAGGTCTGTCCTAAAACTAAATAGAATTCTTGGTTATTTGGGAAAATTGCGGTATAGTCAACCACATAATGAATTTCAGGTAATATAGCACATTGATATCAAAACAGTTCATGTTCTGGATTGTTTGTAAATACAAAGATCTAAGATGCAACTCAAGAATTTTCATATGCAGACAACATCACCATTACAAGACTGACAAGGAACAGAGCATACTACTTATTACCATTATATCTGAAAATGCTCTGAATCCAAAGTAATCTAGGATTAGGCAGTTTCATCATTCAGTTAATGCTTCATGCACACCATGAAATTTTTCTTCCAAAGTAAAACCATTTCCATATTCTTACCCAAAATATCCAATCCAAGTGTTTTTGCCAGATGTCTTACGCCATCAGCTCCAAAAATATGTGTCTCATGCTTACATTTGGGACATTGGAAAACACTCATATTTTGAACCAGTCCTAGAACCTGTCAAAGTAAAGGAAAGGAAAGGATGTTCAAACCAAGCACTGGTATTTCCATTATGCATCTCTGATAATATAGAATAGGTTATCTACTAAGAACCAACACAGAGTGGTTACTTAAAATAGGAATCAGACTAATTAATATCATTATCAGCTCTTATTAGTCATCTCAGTGGCACTATCATCTGTGCATTATTTCAGTTTCTTCATTTTTATACCTCTTGAAGACTAACAGCCTCATTTGTAATAAAAAATACTTCTTGCACAAAGAACTAAGTTGCCAAGAACTGGCCCTGCCAGTATTTCATTTTCAAACTCTGAATACTGGAAGAATTTTCATGCTGTGTTTTACAGTTTTGTACTTCGAAGTTTCAGGAAAGACAAAATAAAAACATACCATTACAAGAAATTACACAATCAGATATGCTTTTAAGGTATTTTTGTAAGTTATCCTGTAGGGAAATGTTTTCAAAAAGAACCAGATTTGTTATTCTTCTGAAGAGCAGAAACACATTTTAAAGATCAAACAATAGAAATAATTATGTGAAACAAAGTGACAAAACCCATTGCATAAAAATCTAATACACACATCCTGGGTACCTTTCTGTTTATGCCAGGTTTTCAACATCATCCTTATACAATACATCAAATAAAAATTTGCCAAGTCATTCACACAAAAAATCTTCTTACACAATGTGAAATAATGCTATTAATCTCATTTTTTTCACATAGTAAACAAAACTCCTCATTGAGGTAGAGCAGAATTTCCAGAAGTGATGAAAACAGTGTTCAAATGCTGCAGAGTGGAAGTTTCTATCCACCTGCTAAGGAACAGAACATCTGCTTTAAGAGATTCAATGTTACAACATTTCACTTTCAGATTTATATATTGCCTAGATATGTTACATACACTATAGCTGAGTTTTATAATACACCATTTATATTGCTATTTACTTTGTAGCATTTTGTACTTCTCCGTTTTCCTGAACCTTCTAGTTTTGTGCTTGAACAAGATGGTCTCTAGCTGTTAGAGAAACACTGAAAGGTGTATTTTTGACAAAAGAAAAATATTTTCACCAGGATATAGGAAGGCCATTTTTGACAGTACATGGGGGAAAAGAAGTAATTTGAAATTTACAGTTTAATGGATTTATTTTCAGGTATCTTGGGGTTTGAACTTTATGTTCTGTTCAAAGTACTCATACAACATATCTGATTCAGCAAATTTATCATCAAAAAATTTATATAGTCTACTATTGTTTTGTGAATAGTTAAGCATTATTACAGCTGTTTTGTTCATATTTTAATAACCTAGTAACTAAGAAGTCTTTCAGCCAATACAAAAGCAAATGCTGAGATACAGCTGTATCTCCAATGCTAGACCAGTTGTAGAGGCCTTATACACTGTCCTTCTTTGTTTCCATTTAAACAAACCTTACTAAAAGCAAATGACATTTCAGCATTACACAATAATTTTAGCTTTTCAGTGTTGGTCCTATTTGTCAGCCAATAAATAGTGCATATTTAATAATATATAATTTATTCTTCTGGAATGTGAAGATGCCACTTAAAAATACTAAGTATAATATAGAATATTTGCAAGTACACAACTTTACTGCTGAAGTGTATTTTTACCATGCATATTTCTGCACATATATTTACAGCAGGGAGCTCCTTATGACCTTCAGAGCTTTTAAATCGACAAAGTAATAGGTCTTGCTAATGAAGTCAGTAATAACCCTCGTTTTCCTGCTCAAATAATAGACTTGTAATAGCTTCAAAGCAGCTGTTACTGTCTACACAAACTATTCCGTAAGTGTGAGTGCATTCTTTTCTAGTCTTTGTTGAGCTTGGCAAACTTGGCTCAGGAATGACATGACAATTTCTATGCACCACAATACAGGAGCTAACTTATGGTAGCAGCATGGAGCTGCATTCCATTTAGTCTAATCATTATTTTAAATGGTGAAGAGGCATCTGGCAAGAAATAACAGGAAATGAAGAACCCTTTCATTATGAGTTATCTGCACACAGTTTCTGAATGTTTACATAGTGTTCAGCTAACCTTTTGGTCACACAATAAATCATACTTAAATCCAAATATACAACCTTCTAAGTTAAAGAAAATACAGTGATGAAATAAAAGCTCTCTGTATTTACATTAGGAGAAAATTCCTGAGAAACCACTTCAGTCATTCCCTGTACTTTAAGATGGATGGTGCTGAGGTCTGACTTCAGTCTGATGGGGACTGAAGTGACCAGGGTTACAGTTCCTCTGCCATCAACTTCGAAGTGCTTCAAGTAAACATGCACAATATTTCTGTCTTCCTACCTTTCACCTTATAATGAGCAATTTCTGCCTCTAATATCTGCTCCCAACATGAAGCCATAATCGTGGCTGGTTACTCTGGATGCTTCAGGAATACCAGTAAGAATATAGCTAAATAAGCCATTTTAGTACAACTCAGAAGGAAATACATAGCTGAGTTTATCAAAGCAATTTTTTGAAACCTGCAGAATCCATGACATAACAACTTTCAATTCAAGGAAACTTCCAGAAAAGTTGCAGATTTAACTAAAACACTGTCTTTTCTTTCAGATATATGATTGATAAGATAAACTATAATAAACTGAACTCAGCCTCAGCAGCTGGAAATAGGCAGGTTTTTTTCCTAAATACTCAAAATTATTCACTTGAATCACCCTTGGCAATGTAAGAAAACATTGGCCAAACTTGCGCAATAGATAAGAATCTTGAAACTTGTGATAGGAGTCAGCAACACTTTGTAAATTTCTTCTTCATTGTAAGTGTAGGTGTGCTCCACTGCGCAAGAAATGTCACTCCTCTTTTAATGACTATTTCCTAAGACTGAAAATATGAATTTTGCCCTGTAATCCTAGTTTGAATGCTGACTCTCCTTGCCAGATTTTTGTTAGTTCCTTCAGTTGTTCTACTTCAATTTCAATAGAGGACAAATGACACTAACAACTGTGAGTTTACTGTGGTAATACTACATATGTCATGTGAGTCTTTAATAACTAATAACAGTGGGTGTGAGGGGAAGATGGAATATATAGGCCTGTATGTACATGGGAGAGACCACAGCTCATTAAATGTAAGAAAGTTCAGCAACCTAGAAACTCTCTACTTCTTTGAAAAGTCAGCTCTTTGCAAGCACTTTCTGAAAGATGAAAGATTTTAGAGATTAGAAATTTGAAGATCAGTTAATTATGTCAGGATATGTAATTTTAGCACAGACTCTACCTCTTTGACATAAACCTCAGGTCTGAAGTTGCCCATGAAAAATTATGTCACTTCATTTTCTTTGGATCCCCATATTTAGTTGACATTTAGGAATGTAGTACAATAGGCAGAAGCCACTTTAAAACTCCTGTAAATGACACATTTGTACACATGTACATACATGGCAGAATAGAATGAAGCAGGGTAGGATCAAATACAGCAGTGTACTGATAACTGGTTCAAGCGCATTACAACTCAGCATGTGGTCTAACAGCTTTATTGTGACTTTTCACTTGATTTGACAAGATCTGATCATTCCCATGAACCAAAACAGATCATATTTAATATCTTATCTTTCACTAGCCAAATCAGTATTAGCCAAGCCCATCCTAGAATGCACTGTTTTCTTGGAGGCCATTCTCTTCAAAGGACATTGAACCAAACAGTTTTAGAAAGAAATCTTGGTAATTTCTCATTAAAACAGAAGAAAAATTCAGTGAAGTACTAACTTGAACACAATTTAAATTGAAGAAAATAATTCTACATCATTTGAGCAAACCGAAACATAAAATCAAAACAAAATGTTCTGTCTGTTATTCTTCTTGTTTTCCTTCTGGCAGCAAATTATAAATGTTACAATACTTTCATTCTGATGCAAATATGCTTAAAGAATAGTTAGTAATAAGGAATTCATCAAAGTATTTCTTTTGTTAAGCCAACCTGTAAATTAGAAAAAGGGAAAGCATTCACTTCCACCTTCTGTTGCATTCTTTTTAATTAGGAAAACACTAGCCATGAAAGAAACTTCCTTTCTTAAGAAAGAGTAGAAGTGACCTTCACACAGGTGAACAAGTAACCATCTTCTTTTCCCTACAGTTTATGATAAGGAAGCATTTAAAATCATATTCTTTCATCAACTGCCCATTTCAAAGTAAAAATTAATCTCTACAAAAACATATTCTAGAGTACAACATTCAGTTACTTAGCAACTTGTAGCACCCAGAGGACATAGCAAGACAAGGATGTTAGCCCGCTTAATATTTTCTAATTGCGGATATTCTTAAATTTCTAATTTCTCAAACAAGTAAGCTAAGATACAAGCTATAAACCTCATGAAAAACAGTGATTATACAGCCTTCTACTTGCAATGATAGTTACAGCGCCCTTCAAATGGCAAAGATATAGGCATATTTCCACAAAAACTTGACTTTGCTTCTTAAAAAATACCAATAAATTATTTTTCTGCATTTCATGAAATTTGAAGCCCCAACACAGACAGTGTTGAAGAGGACATGTAATGAAGACACACAGTATAACTGAAAGGCATACATTACTTCCTAAGAGATTCTGTTCAGTAATCTGATCCATTCCACATGATTAAACAAACAGATTTAAAACAAATCATTTATTATTACGGCCTCAGCCTGAGAAAATTCTCTCTGTTTAACCAAGTTCCTGATACAGATATAAGATGTAT
Organism: Leptocoma aspasia; assembly: GCA_013399835.1. Lineage (NCBI taxonomy): Eukaryota > Metazoa > Chordata > Aves > Passeriformes > Nectariniidae > Leptocoma > Leptocoma aspasia. The sequence continues at coordinate 1,580,081 of VXAX01003788.1, forward strand.
TCTAACCCTTTCAACAAGAATTTATTAAATTCAAGTGATTTCTGAATGTTCACCTATTGCTGCATATGGAATTTTTTTTACATTTTGGAACAAGAAAAACCTACTGGTACTTTTCATGTAGAGACTTACAGGGACGTGGACTTTTCTAAACATTTCAGCTCCTTTGTGCGCATCCAATAAAGCCACGTCTTGTGGAGTGGAGACAATCACAGCTCCTGGGAAAAGAAAACATTAAATCCCATTAAAATGTATATTATTAATTATTCCGCTAAATATTTTAAATAGTTAGTACATGCTACTAAACTCAAAGTAGTCACACATTTATATGCTTTTAAGGAAGAAAATAATTCCACATTTTTTTATTATACAATGATCAAAATAATTGAGATATGATATGAAGTTGATAAAAATATTTTAGATCCTTTCATCATAACTTTTTCTATATAGAAACCCTTTATACTTTCTAAACGAGAAAAATTATCTAGTATCATACAACCTTCCACATGCTGACAGATTGCGGAGGTGGTACTCTGGGAATATCTACACAGTAACAGTCCCATGCCATAATTATATTTGAAAGCTTTTAATTTAACAATAAGCCTTGTTTTAAAATCAGAAGGCAGCTGCTTGTAATCAGACTCTTGGTTTTCTGGACCTGCTACATGTTCTTCCAGAAACATGAACCATGTCACACTAGACACCAGTGCATTTCTATAAATGATACCACAAAGGAAGAGGCCAACTGATGCACACTTGCACTAGGTTTGAATAAAGTGTTGCTCACTGTTCAGACATGGCTCCAGGTTACCTGATAATTAGTACTCCTGAGAGTTATTAAACATACAAAACAGCCAGAGCTCCTTGTCAAAGGTAGATTCTAAAGTAAAGTAAGCCTACAGGTTACTATCCCATACTGTTATTACTTCCTGATTAATACAGCATGAAAAACCAATACACACATCAGAATATTCCACATCACTTCAAAAAGAGCATCTTTTTCCAAATTCTCAGGGGTTTCCAATGTTATTTCTTCAAAATGTGCAACAAAAAACTGTTCATGCTTGCCCCTATTTTATAAAAATGCAATGTACAAGGGAGCACTGCTGGTCAATTGATTAGCTTTGGTTTCACATTGACCATCTAGTGTCAAAAGTCTCTATCACAAAAGGATTTCTGTAGAGTCACCATGCCAACCATGCACAAGACATTTATGTCAAACTTCACACTAATAGCAATTACAACAAAGAATTCTAGATGCTTGGGACAGTTTCCTACTGGGCCTGCCGTTCCCAGTCCCCTGTGTACATGGCAAAGGAAGATGGGGGTAGATTTCCAGTGGCACGCAACCCTGGCATTGCTGGCAGGGACCAGAGCACCAGAAGCCCTGGCATTCTGAGAGCACTCCTGGCTCTGGCAGCACCGGGACAGGGAGCTCTGCCCCTTACACCATCCTCCTACTGCCAGGTGGGATCTTGCCTGCTGACAGCCAGCCGTTTCCAAACACCGCCTGACAGTGTGTTTGAATGTTTTCAGCCAGCATTCTTAACCTCTAATTTGTGAAAGAAAAATACAATCTGGCACCTCACTCCTGAAAAGCTGCCAATCTCTGCCTTACACAGTATTATACACAGGTCCAAAAACTGAACAGCACATGTAACATACCAAGCAAATGCAATTTTCCTATTTGCTAAAACTCTGGCATCCAAATAATTTGCTGGTATTCCCAAACCAACCTGTCTCCAATGGCATCACAAAAAAAAAAAAGTGTAAGCTTTTCAGTTACACTGAAATCACCTTAGCTCCTCATTTCACCAAACGCAGGGTTACTTTACAAGCAGCACTGAAATGTAGGGTCAATCCCACAAAATGAATTGTGAATGAATCCCTAAAAGCACAGGCCACAAGTAAATAATTTAGACTCAAGTGTCCTTCACATTTTGCAGATTTGTAAAACAAAAATCTTTCAATACTTGAAAAAAAATGCTTATTACTGCCTTCTTTCCAAGCAAAATTGGAAATATGGGCATTGTGTGCATACACACTTTTATTCACACTCTTCTCTGGAGATGTTGGCTCAGCATTCACTGGATCTTCAGACAGAACCTAATATGCAGTCAACAAGAATGAAGTCTACATTTTTGGGTTCATTATTAATTGTTTTAAGAATATAATAATTGGCATGGCATGAAGGACAGACTATGCAGAACAAAAACACCCACTAGAACCACAAGCAGCTTAACAGAGAAATATTTTTTACTAACAAATTCTCATCCAAAGGGGAAAAAAACAAATATGCCGAAAAGACTCAGTGACACATTACAGAGTTTGGGCTGTCACAAGCACCAACTGTCTGTACAAAAAAACCTCTGGCTCCTAAAATACATGAGTTAAAATTATGGTTGTGGACAATTTCCATGGCTTCTTCTATAGAATGAAAGCCAACATGCTCAAGAAGCTGCTGTTGAGGGTGTAATAGTTGTTTCACTCCTTTTTCCTTTTTACTTTGAGCTAGTTACAGGTAAAATTTATTCACAGCCTGCTTGTACTGACTTACACCAACACCCTATGTTGGTATGTATGTACCTTTGGTACATCTGCTAGTCCAACAAACTCAACCTGAAGTTCAAGAATTCAAATTATTTGCAGCATTATTTTCTTTACTAGCAACCAAATATGGCAAATGAGACTCTTCACGGTGCTCCCCTCCCTGAATAAGTTTGCATGTGTTTAATTCAGAAAATTATTCAAATGATAAGCAAGAAAGAATGCAGCCTACACTTTCCTTGCTACCTTGACTCTACACAGTTAATGGGAATATCAAACAGTAAAGAGTTATTTTGATCAATAAAGTAACGAAATATGATGGAATTCATGCACACAGTATGTCTCTTGAAGCAATACGTGCAATGTTTACACAAGTGTCTGAATGAGACAAAATGAGGCTGACAAATTGAACAGAGAAGCTGCAGAAACTGTAATGCTAATCACACTGCACACTGAAACATACTAAAAATTCTATGTTTGCAGCTGTGTGCAGAAAAATAGTTTCTGTGCCTTGAGCATACTAAGGATATCTAAGTAAAGCACATTTATGTTTAACTGACTTATCTACTTACTAATGCATTCCATTTTTTTTTTAATTTCAATGTATTTCCCTTGACAAAAGCTGATGCATGTTCCCCAAATCACACAGAACCTGTGAATGGGTCAGGTTGGAAGGCACCACTGCAGGTCACCCAGTCCAATCTCCCTGCTCAAGCAGGGTCCCTTAGATTAGATTACTGAGGATTCTGTCCAGATGACTGTTGAGTATCTTCAGTGGTGGAGACTCCACAACCTCTCTGGGCAGCCTGTTCCAATGTTTAGTCACCTGCACATTAACGAAGTTCCTGCTTATGTTCAGGTGGAATTTCCTGTACATCAGTTTCTGCCCACTGCCTCTCTTTCTACTGCTCAGTACCAGCAAGAAGAGCCCAGCTCCTTCCTGACACCCTCCCTTCAGACACCTACATACATTGATAAGATCCCCTCTCAGTCTTCTCCAGGCTAAACAGCCCCCAGTCCCCCATAAGTGACATGCTGAATCTTCCCTATTCTTCTCTTCCCTTTGCTGGTCTACCTACAGGAGCCCTGTGACTCTTTTGTACTGAGAGATCCAGAACTGGACTCAGCACTCCAGGCAAGATTGTATTAATAAAACCTATATTAACTGTATTTTTAATCCTTAGGACACATTATATATACAGACATAACTAACAATACCCTGTAACACTGATGTTTGCCTTTCTCTATCAACCCCAGGTCCTTAATCCTAAGTAAAAGAAAGATGTGCCTACACAGCATACTGGTACCCTTCTGCTGGAATGGTGCTCAGGAGATTGCAAGCACTGAAGCAGCCTATAATTTCTGTGTACAGAAAACATCACCTACATTCACTGCACCATTAAGGCTTGCATTAGATGCTTGGAGTTACAAAGCACAAGGTGAAATCTCACCAAACCTTAGCTATAGTCAATTTGTACTTGAGCAAAAATCACAGAGCTCTAAAAAGCAGCTGATCAGCAGCAGTGTAGAAGGTCTACCTTAGGATGAAAAGGATGCCCCTAATATATTCTTTTTCCCGTCCAGTGTCTTCACAGACTGATTTCAGAATCAGGCTACGAGTCTCTCATCCAAGACAGATGATTAAGGATCCCACCACATACAACTATGAGACCGTGTCTTGTATCAGCTTCTTAGCAAACAGTGCCACCTCAAAAGCTGAGAAGTACAACTGACCAGGGAGACTGACAAACAGAGTTCAGGAGGAAAAAGACAGAAAATAATCATATCTGCTGACTGACAGGCACTGAACACTCTTGGCAAGGAACCACATTCAGGCCCCAGTAAAGCTGTAGATGGCCTGATCTGACCACACCACTCATGCATTTCTTGTAGTTTTTGCTACCTTTTCCACTACATTAACTTGGAACTTTTAGGTGATGTCTTCCAGTCATAAATAGCCTGGTTAACCTGACTCTTCTCTACCACAGATCTCTTCAAAGCCCCTCTGACCTCTAAATTTGTCCCTTCATAGATAACATTTGTCTGCAATTGCAGATACTTTGCACTTGAAGATGCAGAAAAAGGTCTTGCAAGAACAAAGACTTTGCTGTAATTTCAATTGGCAATGATTAAAGATAAACTAACATTAGAAAATGGTTCATCTTCTGGGATTAACCTTGTAAAGAAGTTCCTTTAGCTTTTATGTATGGCATCTCATTACAAGCAGCAACTTAAAAGAACCAAGAGTGTGATTTTGCATTACAGGATCCTCACTTCTACCTCATAATATAGCTCAGAACTACCTCAAAGGCTGGATCCTGGCTGTCTCACACCTCCAGCCTCCTTCCTACCTTCTTCCTGGAGGAGTCACTGCTCAGACAGGGGATGTTTCCAACAGCCACACATCCTCTTCTGCCCAAGAACTAGTAGGTAAAAAGAGATCAGGACACTACCAACTTGCCCACATGAAAAGAGAACAGAAATCCTGCAGCAGTATTGCTCCTCCTGCTCAGTGGAACTGTCAGTGAAACAGCTGAGCAGAGGAGTATCACATGCTGGATAAAGCTGTCACCCTAAAGCTAAACTGCCCTCATCTATACTCATCAGTAAGTGTTAGAACATCCATTTCACACCAGATCACATGGGGAAAGATGTGGAAGGACAACTCTCACTGTGGTAAAATGTTTGGTTTTGGTCATGCCTGAACACATATGTCACACTAAAGCTACTCACAATGAAGTATTTATTTAGCGAAGTTTCCGAAAACACTGAAAACATTCATAATAACGTCTGTGAAGAAGCACTATCTGCAAAGTACAGGCCTAAAACAAAAAACTAATCTCTCACAGACACTGCCACTTTGCACTCTTTCTTGGCTATCTGAATTAGCATTTTTCTGCTCAACTACATTCCACCTCCTGCTTTCAAGGGCATTTGCCAATCATGTCTAGATTATTATGAGAATTGTACTAGGCAAGAGCAAAGTCCATATAGTCTCTCTGACAAATGAGTATGTTTTTTTAAATGAGAGGTCCTAATCCAAAGAGGAGAACTGGGTAAAAGAGTAATTCTACTGCAGAAAAAAGACAACAGTGAGATTACTTAAAAATAAGCTCCCCAAGCCATTTTGTTGTCTACTTTTTTACCCGTGGAGGTGGGAATGGTAAGGAACAGATTTGATAATTTACTTTTTTCAGAAGAAATAGCTAGAGGAGAAAATGCAGTACCATTATTCATATTAATTTCTCTCACCTTTAGCAATCATCAGCTGAACACTAGGCTAGTTTGTTCTACCTATTCAGAATAATTGGTCTTGAAACTAACAAGGCAATTGCAGTTAATCTAATACTTAGCATACACTTAGCCACTGTTGCCAGACCTCAGAAAGCCCAGTTTGCAAAGCCTCTATTCTTCACAAATTTTTCCTGAATACCTGGAAACTATTTTTCAGAAACAATAAAATTCAGAGAACTTGCACTGAATATATTATCAATTCAGCTTCAATAGGCAATGTGTCTTAAATCAAACTCCATGAGCCAAGAATGAAATTTAAATTTATATTGAAAGAGTGGGAGGTATTAATGTGTAAACTCATACTATATTTTGGTCTCTAAATTAAGTTTACAGAGTCTACTGAGTCTGACAGTTCATAATGAAGTACCAGAAGTGTCCAAAGCTAAGATAACCCTGACAATAATTTGCATTTGTCAATTACATTTATTTTCACAAAAGAAGCAGACTATTTCAACATGCAAATTATATTTGGATAAATACAAAGAACTGTTTTAAAATCCCCAATGGTGCAACTCAGGATTTTTTTCTGTTTTTCAATCTATCCTAAACCCACTTGCCTTTCCTTTCCTGCAGCTATCTAAAACATCAAAATACAGCATGAAATGAAGAGTAAATCTACATCAAAATCTGATATTAAAAATATTTGCCATTCAGAATTAGAGCAAGTAAAATTTACTATTACCCAAATGGCTCCCATAAAACAGCTTCAAAAATTTACTGCAGAAGCTAATTATGTACCTTCACCATAAAAGAAGAAAGCAAGCTCAGAAACAAAGAAAAACACTGTATATTACTGTTAAAGCAAAAGGAAAGATCAGATGCCTTGCATCTGTGGTGTGTACCACAGTAAGAGATGTGCAACAAGGGGTAAACAAACACTTTATACAAAGAGCAATGACAGAATACAGATACACTGCTTAAACTGTATGCTACACACAATTTGTACTGTAGCACTGGGCCTTTTTTGATCATTTCTCTTCAGAAAAGACAAGAGAACAGCACTATCCCTACTCAGCTTTCAATTTCAGATAACTTCAAAAGTCTCCCTTATACAAGTCACAATTCTTTTCCATGCTAATCATGCACAGTTTTATAAAACATCAACAGTATATTTTAAAGCTAATTTTAAATTCTCTATTTACTTTTTTTAATGTTCATTTCTGAAGAGACAGTCTACTCATCACCTGGAACGTTATTATATATTGAGCCAAGATCTGGTTCTGTTCAGTCCTACACACTGCTACAAAACATTTGTGCACAAGGCTACACCCTGGTCTGTGTGACACTGACACAAATATGAGTAAATAACTTGGTTTGCAAGTTTGGTGTGTCACATGACAAAGAATTCAAAAATGCCAAATGTCTTCAAGTTGGTGACATCCCTTTACTTTCTCCTATTCAATGTACATTGAATAGAAATTAGATTTTTAATGTTTAACCAGTAGAGACAAAAATATGATTTGTGGTTTTATTTAAAATAATCTATCAAATCACTGCTGCCAAAATAAATCCTATTAATTACAATTCTTTGAAAATTCATATTTGAACTAACAAAAATTCCTCTAATAAATATTTCAGCCCTACCTGAAAAAGGCATTCAGGAGATAATTAAGAAATACATATCGCAGAAAGATGCAAACATTCAGAAAAATGACACCATTTCTAGGATAAAGCAATTAAAAAATGATACGAACTCTGTGTAATGTTGATTTTAAATCAGAGAGGTGACGAAAGTAATTTCCTGTGTGACTACCAATGACTGTACTTCTGCTTTTATAGAACTTGAGAAGCAAAATAGTATTCACGTTGCTTTCACTTTGCTTATCTTGACTGTCTTTCTGATTCCTATTAACAAGCTTTTTAGAGCTTCTTATTACAAAGATTATATAATATGTGCTTTGTATGGGGGAAAAAAGTTACTTTCAGAAGGTGGGAAAATTAAGAGCACTGAAATAAAACCCAAAGCCTTTTACCCTTCAGTCTCCTTTACAAACACAGTCAGTTGAATACTCATTACTGTAATTATTAGAAGATTGCTCAGTAAGATGTGAAATTATTTGTTAGTCTCAGCCAGCTTCCCACTGGGCGGATATATACTTCTAATGGTTTTCACTGCTATGGCACCTCAATATCCAAAGAAAAGGGTGATACGACAAACTTTAGCAAATGGAACAATTCCAGCATTGACCTGGAGCTGGTTCTGTCAGCTGAGACAGGATCAGTCTCTAGAGCTGTCAAGCTGTCACAGTTCCTAACACTGACTTCACTTAAACGTTAATAAGGAGAGGGCAGCAGACAGCCTAATTTAATGGTCAGCCCCCACAATGCAGCTTCTCCACCAGGCAGAAATGCTCGTGCAGGGCTCTGAGGCTGCCTCTTGAACAGAGATGCTCCTGCTGCTTCCCACACAGCCCTCGCACTCCAAAGGGAGTGAATAATAAACTGCTCTCCCAGTCTTTAGGGAGGCTAATTATCCATCTCCAATAACATTTATTAAATTTATGGCTCCTTTAGCTAAATGATCAAACAAATCCACAGAGTTAGATTTCTCAATTTAGCAACTAGGTAATGCAAAGGAATCACAAACCTTATCTTTCATATCATTAGTTCACACTACATCTTGATAGCAAACATCGTAATGTCATCTGAAACCCTCTGTTTTTAAAATATTTAAAAAGCTGGAAAATGTGTAAGGATGTTTCCAACTTTTCCAAGCATGCATGCTCAATACATGTCAATGAACCCATTTCTGGAAGTTTTGTTCACGCAAAAGATGGAACAGAAGAATAAAGTAGAACTCAATACAACTTAAATAACAATATTCATGAAACAAAGCCATTTTCTCCAGACTGACCTTGGACTTCTATTTGGAAAGCAAACTTGCATCTGAAGAAACCAGTGGTGTTTATGCAGAAATAGGTACCACATTTTCAAGCTAACATAATATTCCTTATCTACAAGTTTATTGAAGAATGACTGCAACATGAGCAAAGTCACAGATGATTAAAGAATAATACACTAAACAAGATGTGCTTCCTTGTAAGGTGACTAAGACTAATAAAACCAAGAGTCACAGCAGCTTCCTGTTCCATCTTCTTTTAAAGAAGGAAAAGTACCCACACAAAACTGTTTCTCCATCCAAGGTTGTGAGGCTGACAGTCTCTTTAATGACTACTGGAATTATAAGACATATCTTGTTGTGTTGCTTTTACACCCATTAGGTATTCCTCTAGTCTCCTTTTGACTCAAGAAAGCTACTGGACCTGTGATGCAGGAAAAGAAACCAGTCTTCCAAAATTAAAACCCAATACCACTTCACATATCCTAGCAGTGTCTCTCTTATGCTCAGATGTTGCAAAGCTACAGTTTTTCATGCCCCATCTGGGAAAACCCACCACAAACAAAACATCTTTACTAGAGCTCTTTCTCCCACTCACAGAAAATTCTGCAAGTGGCTGGCAGTAATATGTGTGCAGGTTTTGTAAATTTATTTAGAGGCAGAATAAAAATATTCTACATTGTCTATCCCAAGGAAGCCACAGATAAATAATGAAAGAATTGCAATGCAAATACCATATCTCACATATGCATGAATGCAAATCAAAGAACAACTTTCATGCAAATTAGATAATGCACTTTAAATTTACTAAACTAAGATACATATGTTGTCTCTGAGGAAAAACAGAAATTTTTCCACTAATACCATGACTGTTCAAGGCATCTTCAAAGGATAAAGAAAGAACAAGAAAACCAGAAAGAGAACAGAGCTGCACAACACCGAATACCTTCTGTACAAAAGTGAAAAACAACAGAGGGCTTAGAAAATACGAACTGCAAAAACCAACAGAATTCTGTACACTGCTCCAAAGATATGATCATCAAGATCTGTAACATTCTCTTCCACACCCTTGAAAGGAACCAAGTTGAAGAAAATAAAAGCATGCTAAACAATGCGATGTATTCTTTGAGCGAAAAGACAGAAAGCAAGTAATGAGCAAAACAAGAAAGAAGAAGAAAGAAGAAAAAGAAGTTCAAGCTGTAATACACAAAAATACATCCTTCCAGTGAGGGTGAAAAATAGCCACAATAAACAAGACAGAAAACTCTTCCTAAATCACAAATTCATCAAGCCAGTAAGAACACAGGGAATTACGTATCTTATCACTCCTTGTCTGCTGTGTTTGTCTTCATCAAAAGCAGAATGCATTATTTTTTTTTCAACTGCAAGAGTCAACTTCAGCACAGTCAACAAAACTAACTAATGGGAAATACAAATGTAAAGTGATGCTATCACTCCTGATTTTATGAAGCTAGGATTGATGAAACAATAAGCTGAACTGAACAACTGTAGGAACAAAGTGAAGCCATTTCAGAATTCAAATAAAAATCAGACATCAGCAAAATTTAGAAGACATATAGGATTAAAGTAATGTCCATCACCTCTCTGTCCCAGAGGACCCAGTGCACCACCATAACCACTCACACTCCTAAAAGCAGTGCAGAGCTCTGTGGGGTAAGGGCACAACAATCCCTTGAAAATCAAGAGTCTAATGACCTTTTCTATGTTAAATCAGGACATTTAGGTGCATTGTAGTAAACAGAAATTATCAATAGCCATTGTACTTTAAAAAGCCCCTAATAAAGCCACAACTCTTTCAGCGCATAATTTTATTGCCCTTATGTACATTACTCAATTAGTCTACCTTACCAAAAACTTCTGTGCCACAATCATGTTTCACTGCATTGCTTAAAACCCTGAGTTAAAGGCTTTCCGCCTTTACAACATGCAACCTACTAGGCACTGTATCTAAGAAAATGGGTAGGAATCACTATTTTATTTTATTCTCTTTACTATGCAGTAGGTGCAGAAAAGGAAATTTTCTACTACAAAACTTAACAGTTTTTAGCAAGACCGTTCTTCCTTCAAGAATTACAGTTGACTTCTCCATCTTTTCAAAACTTAGCTTAAATGAAAGTAACACAACTGTAATGCTAACATGTTGAAAATCACTGATGATGTTTCCAACACCACACAACTGATAAAACAATTTCCTAGCATGTTGGAAAGAAAAATAAAAGTAATTTTTGACCGGTGTTTTACAGTAAGGTTTTTCTAAATCTATCAAACTAATTAATTAACCACAAATCTCTGAAACAGTCAGGCAATACACATACCTGCAACTGGAATATTCTGTGATATTGACAGCTGTACATCTCCAGTCCCAGGTGGCATATCAATCACTAAATAGTCCAGTTGACCCCAGTCAACCTAGAAGACAATAATATAAATGTATGTGGAGATTTGCATGTTCTTGTTTAGGGCACTTTGTGTTTTAGTGCAGTCTTCCTTCCTTGTAATTTAAACGAGCGAACCAAGGGCATCTAAAAGAATAATACTGAGATGCCCTCTTAGTCACACTTTCAACACAGAATCAAGACAGTATTTTCCTGAGACACATTCTTTGCTGATGACTCAAAACTACGAGTGTAACTTTATCATTAACTTCATTGGCATAATTGTTATTTAATTATTTCCCCCCAAAAAATTAGCGATAACAAGATGTTTACTTTTCAGCTGCTTAATCATGGTTAGAAGCAAATGTTAGGTGAAACTCAGGCTAAAATGAGGGGCTCATGCAACAACTATCACTTAGGAGTTATTTCCATTAATTTAAGATTACTTTCCTTCCTTCTTATGACTTGTTGAAACTACATAGTTTATTTACTACATACATATTTACCCTCTCTTTTTCTGTTTTGTTGTTATGAAGTTAGAGCTATCAGCACTGGATTTTTTTCCTTGGAAAAAGTGGTGTTGGGAGAAAAGAAAAATAAAGAAACAGAACATCCCAGATTTGTTAAATTAAAATCACCACATACAATTATATAGAGTGACAACCTTCTTAACATCCCAAAATTTAAGAAGTTTAATGGTTGCTAGACATCAAATGAGAGTACTCATTAAAGATACTAGACTCCATCGTGAGAATGCTGTGATTGCTTACATTTTTTAAGTAGTACAGATTTTCCAGAAGCGCCAAAAAACTCACCAAAGAGCATGGTGCATCAAGATAAATGTTCTCTTAAATGAGAACAGAAATTATCCTAGGCCTACTCTATATAATGGAAAGCCTACCTATACTTTAGCTAAACATTTCCAAACAGACATAATGGAATACATAAACAGATATAAAGGAATATTAATATAACAGATACAAAGGAATTATATGGTATGTTTCTGATTCATACAACATATACAAGATACAACTGTATGAGCTGCTTTAAAACAGGAAAATGCCAAACTAGAGCACGTATTTTACGCATTTCTTCAAGTGTCATTTTAACAGCCAAAAATAATCAACACTTTGCCAGTCCCCTAGTTATTGTCATGGGATAACAGACCCTGTCAGGGCAACACTCATTTTCATTCAGTTCTTGGTATGGATGATGATCTTCTAGGGAAGCACATCGCACATGAAATCCAGATCACTAACCCACTAAGCACTCCAGTGAGAAATGGAATTTTTCAAGGCAGACTAAGGAAGAAGGAAGATTTCAGAGCACTTATGAGAGAACAGGGATGGGAAAGGTTGGCTGAAAATTCTAACTCAAGGTGTCTAAATTAGGGACTCCCAGGTACACCTCCCTTTTCTCGTTTTCTATACAAAGGCTGCAGGAACACTAAACCATGCCTAAGACAGTCTAGCTAAACAGGAAATGCCACTTATGTTAACCACAGCAAATACTGGATTTTTTTCACATTTGATACTGATCTATGTCACCTGTAATATCCACATTTTGTCAAAAAAATGATACACGTTTAGCAGACTTCTAAAATCAATTACCATTCATAATCATATTGAGACTACATAACCCCAAAGAAAACTACATACGTGTGCAAAAATATACATACTGAAACAATCATGGGTAGAGAAGCCATTTTATCTGAAAAAAACGCCTGGTTTTCACTTTGGTTTTCTTAACTAATCTTGCTTAGTTATTCACCAGATAAATGCCAGTGCCAATGAATGCCTCCTTGTCCAGTAAAAACTACTTTGCTCACATAAAGGCATGAACTTCAAATTTCTATGTTTCTTAATTAAAAATCTACCATTATAAAGGTGACAAATTGAAATTATATAGATATAGTAGTTTACAAGACGAATAAAGCCACATTCCTTGAATGTTTGCAATTAAACACACAGATCTTGTGTAAGTAACATGCATAAATAAATCTCAATATGCGAAATCCAGATCTTTCCTAATAATCACAACCATTCTGAAATGCTAGGTAGGTACAGGCAGTTTTAGTTTTTAAAAAGGACTAATGGATTAGTTCAAAACACCCCCCACACACACATCTTCATGAAGCCTGATTCTGGCATCTTTTGTTAAGTCCATATATATAGACACAATATATAATACAATTCCAGTAGTCATATTCTCCTTCCTTAAATGCTTCTACAAAATAGTATCAATAAACTCTTTTTTTGCTTTCTGCCTTGCAGCAAGATGCAGTCTGGAAACACATCCATGAGTGGCCTAGCGCTACTACCATTCTAACACAATTTCTAATGACTTTGTCTGCCAAAAACACTTGGTTCTTGGATATATTCTTGGAAAAAAAGCTTGGATATTTAGTACTATTCATCCCTTTTCTCCAGGACCTCAAATTCAAGTCCTTTTAAGTACAGCACTGCCTTATGGAATAGTAGAAAACAATCCAAATCCCACCCTTATCAGAGGTAACTGGAAAGAAAAATATTTTCTCCTCAAGCTAAAAGCTGTCTGGTTTTCCATATACTTGCATGCCCTAACTTTAAGCTAGCTTCTCCTGTGAAACAAAGTGACTTTCTGGGATTGACTTAGAGCTTTTCTTTTCAGGCTTACCAAATGTTTTGCTCCTCTAACCTCTCCAAGCACTAGTCTTCTCCATCAAGTTCCATGTGATTATCCAATGTACCAAGCATTACAGTTGTGCAACACTACTGGAGGCGACCGCAAATGCCAGCAGCTCAAAGCTTTTCCTAGGTGTTCAGATTGGTGGGGATACATAAAGTTTTGCTCAAGAAGTTACTTTCAAAATTTACCCCATGTTGTAGCAGGAGAGAAAGGGTACAGAAATCAGGGGGCACCAGAGCTTTCTGCCTCAAGCTTGCTTAGTAAGCTACCCCATAACATCCAACATGCACTTTCTGGATTGCCCTACAAATAATGATTTTTAATAAAGTTATAAACCTTTGAAAACTGAAGTTAATAAAGGAGTCTTAAGCACATGGTGAATCTCATGGTAAATCTCATTGCTAGGCAACAGGAAAAATACTCTGTTAACACACAGTGTAATTAAATTGTAACGCTTTATTTAATTTACGGCAGTGTAAACCTCTTATTTCACATATTTTCTTCAAATCCATGGACTGAAAAGAAAAAGAAATGAGCTGCCTATCAAATTAAGTGTACCCTGTTTTAATACTTACAAATTTGAGCACAGAAAAATGGAGAAGCTACACCATTCCAACAGCAGTGGAGAGTAGGAGGAAGACAGGCTTTTGTCCCACAAGTTCAGAAAAAGCCATAGTAAAGATGCCAAGGTCCCTAAGTACTGAATATATATGAGAACTACCCTCCATAAATCTTTCCAAGCCATGCTACTGATGGTGGTCCTGAAAGTCAGGTGGCAAACTAGATTGGAAAATCATTCCTAATCAAAACTAACCTTGTTTTTTATTTTTAATGTAGTCAAGTAATTAGCGTCAAAATTTCATTTTCCTCTTCTTCATTTGTAGTTGAGGGCAAGAAGGGAGAGCTGCATGAAAATTATATAAGCCATCATTGCTGGAAAGAACTGAGCTAGTCTGTTTGCCTAGTAGTGAGTAGTAGTGTCTAGACATACAGGTTTGCTCAGACTTGGATTGGGGAATGCTGAAGATAACCCCATTTCTCACTGTGGACTTCCTCTTATTTGCTACTATTCTGGAAGGACTGGATGTCATTCAGTTGCTCCACCATTACTCACGCACAGGAATACAGCAGTATGAAAATCTTTTATTAAACACATTATTGAATGTAATTTGGACAATTTGTTATAGAAGTGTACAATTTATTTAACGGAAGAAGAAATTCCAGGTCTGTTGCTTAATTGCATCATAGTAGAAAGAAAGAGGGGAAAGACATCTTTAATTAAATTTAGAACTGGAACATAAAATCAGGAGTGACTTTTTGAAATCTACTATTGCCATTAATTCAACATTATTAAAATAGAACACATAATCAGGCTGTGATATAAAACACGAATTTGAATGCAAATCCTGTTTATATACAACAATTTACCACATCAGGACCACGGTCCTCATGTTCTCAATGAGTTCCAAGAAGTGTGTCTGTATGCAAATGTGGTTTCACACAGGAAAATGAGCTCAGATTAACAGCACAGCAGACAAGTTCCCTTTGCAAGCAATAAGCAGACAGGGCTACGAAAGCCTGCCTTGTAGCATCTGAAATCTGTCAGCACCTTTGCATGTACAGAGGTGTTGATGTCTTTGCCCCTCTAATGTATACAGTGTGTAGAACATTTCAAAGCATAGAAATGTAATTGCATTTTCCTTAAGCACAGCATTCATCTTTTTTTAAAAAGGTTTAACTTGACATTTATTGTTAAGCAAAGTAATTAAGTGCTATGTGCTTCTGTGTATTTTCCCTTGCTCAGAAACCCCATGAATGCTTCTATGTAAATTACTTTAATCAATCATTCTGTTTATGTGACAATCCATAATCAAAATACCAGATATGCATTTTGAGTAGGGACTCTAAATAGTAAGTTAAACCCAAGGTAGAACACAGAGATATAGATGACATTTCTGCTGAGGAATGAAGCCTGAGCATCCTCTGTGCATGAGGCAGAAATGATAGAGCATTAGAACAGAAGAGGGATTGCTACTTATGACTTTGAAGTAATCCTCATGTTTGGTTGTTTGGTAAATAACAGAAGATACTATTTATTTGTTCTTATTAAGAGGAATACATGCAGAGTTACAATCAAGCATTATGCAGGTGCAGACTTGGCAGCAGCCAGCCAAACTCTGAACACCAGTATTGGAAAAACAGAAGGAGCTTCACTGCAGGCAGCTTAAGTTCTATTCCTGCCAGATCCATCCTCCTCCTCTCCTAATTACTCTGTGTGTATGTTAATGACTTAATACAGGCAAACAGCTGAACAATGTAAAGGTAAGAAATTGTGCTCCTAAATGAAGATTTATAGACCTAGTCACATGTACTTATGTATTAAGATAAAACATGCATTTAAAATAAAAACCACGTATTTTAAGATAAAACACGTATTTAAAAATAATTCCTTGAAAAATTACTTACAAGATGCTGCTTATTCACACACAGACATTAGGAACAAGTAAGTAGTTTCACAGTGTAAACAAACAGACAATTTAGGAACAGTATAATGAAACATGGCATTTTAATCTAATTTTTTAATGTACTTTCAGAAGTATTTGATAAAGAAAGGAGATATTCTCCAGACATTAACCAGAAGATTTTTGGCCCCTACGGAAACTTTCTCTTTGGTAGTGTCATAACAGGATGTGCCACAGTGCTTATCGACACAACTCGACACTTTCTGAACAAACACAACTGCCCCTTTGACTTGTCCTCTGATGCTTAACCAATCTCAAAGCCTTGCAGTGTAACACCATGAAAAACAGATGCTCTGCAACAGTTCAAATTCCCTCTAAGGTATTTATGAGCAGTCTGCTCTGCCAAGTTCAGAGAGAAACTCAGGTGAACCATAAGAACAGTTTGCTACAAAAACATCCACAAGGAGAAGAAAATTCTCCTAGTCTTTCTCTATAAAGGTTAAGAGTAATTTTTAGAAATAAGTGCCCAGGAAGAATGCCAGAGTGCTGTTCAATTCAACACTGAAACAGAAACTGGCCTCCTCCTCTTCCTCCCTGTTGGCTTTTAATAATGTTAAGAACTGAAGGCAAACAGAGTCACCTGAAGTTTTCAGTCACCTTCATTTGTATAACCAACAAAACTAAACACCTGCCAGAAAGCAACAATAAAGAGGTTATTCTCTGTGGGGTGTTCCAGGAGACAGGAAGGCACTCAACACCAAGCTTCGTCAGGAATCCCAGCCAATATCATATCAGCTTGAAGGGAAGATGGAACCCAGCTGTGGGGCAGTCTGCAAAGTCCACAAAAGCCTGGGGATGATCTCTGGGGGTGACTGACAAGGAATAATTCTGATGAAGACTGTCTCAGCACTATCACATATAAAAGCCTCTTCCTCTAGGTTCAAGCTGTTACTACAAAGAGCTTTTGTGAGCTGTGATTCCCATTTCCCAGAGTCTGTTCTCAAAAAGATGACAGTTTGGAAAGCAAACTTCTATTATGCAGTCTTGAGATTGATCATTGGTCTGCTGCTCTCTCTACCCTTGAACCACAGTCTGCAATACATAATTTGCAGAAACTTTTCTTCAGAAATACACCACGGGCTTTTTTTCCAGGTTCTACAAAACAGAACTGCCTGTAGTTGAGCTGCTGAATGATGACAACAGGAAAAAAACCACGGAATAAGCAAGTGTCTATTTGTATGTCTTTCTGCAATAAAACTAAACACAAAAGTTAAGATAAACAAATCAGAAGAAACTGGGCTAGCACCACATCTTCTAATTAAACTAATCACCAGGTTGATACAGGTATGTGAAAAACATCATCTAAACCACAAATTCTCTTTGAGTTCTCCTTACTAATACACAAAGGCAAAATCATTGTCTAGCTATCAAACCCAAAGCCAAATAACACATTTTTAAGGCAGTACTGTCAGGACCCAGCTTAAGCTCATAAAATTTATCTAAGCTGTCTGAATCAGATTTTCCCTAAAACAACAACAGAAGGAAATATTACAAGTGTTGGCAACAAATATCAAAAGGGAGAAGCTTAATAAGCCCACTCCCCATATGTATTTCAGCCTATACTTCCATAATGATGTTAAAAGCTGATATATAATTTAAGACTGTACACTTAAACTATGCAATGGAAAGTAATGCTCCTAAATTGCTTCATACGTTATTTAACTTCCTTAAGTTTCTTGAGAAGTAAATAGAATTTTCTTCTTCAGTTTCAGTTCACTTTCTGGCATAAGAAAAAAAAATTTATAAATTCCTTATTGGGGAACCAAGAGACTATTGTAGGTACCATTTCATGACCACCACTGAACCAGTGATTTTAAATCAGCACTTAAACTAAAAATAATTCGACTAAACATGTCAGAAAATTCTGTTTCTCAACTACAATGTACAATGCTTTTTTTGTACAGAAAAGGGAACTCCTACAGAGGCTAGTCTAAGGCCTTCTGAAAAAGGATTACTGAAGAAAGTAACACGATAGGTGTTATTCAAGTAACTTAAAATGCTGCTGAACAAAACCCTCCAGTATTACCATAAATAGTGCAACATAAAAACTAAAATAGAATTAATTAGATGTAGACCACTGAACAGAGGCCAAAAGGCAGTAAATCTCAATACAGAACTTAATTTTCTGCCTGGTGAGAAGTTATCAGGTTTTAAAGTAACTAGCCTTGAGTTGAAACATGAATTTTAAATAATAAAATGCTGGTTTTCTTTTTTTTTTTAAACAATCTGTTTTTCACAAATATGGATTAAAATTTATCCTCCAAAATTTCTGTACTTAAATTCACAAGTGTATCTTCTGCAATCACTGAACTCAAAAAAGTCACCCCTTGCAAATGAAGCCAGTGTTGGAGAGTCTGCTTGAATTATCTCAAAGCACAAAAATCAATACTTCCAACAAGAAGTAACAAGGCTGCACAAAATATAGAACCTTTCAACTCTACAGGAAGATGGAAGAATATGAAAGAGTGTGAGAAAAGAATGTAAGCAAGACTATGCATGAGAGTGAACAGAGCAGATTCATGACCATAGGACTGTGACTCTGAAGCTGGTATATGTTCTCTATCAAAAAAACTGCCTTTAGGTCAGAAAGGCGCAAGAAAAATTGCCTATACGTTGTCCTTACAAAGAGCAGAACACAGAAAGGGCCTTAATGACACAGACAAGATGCAAAAACAAAAACAAATATATTTTAAAACTATACATTTTGCAGTCACACACATACCATAGCCACAATTTAAAGACGTGCTGAATGTCATATTGCTGGAGTAGTAAGAGCATTTACTATGAATTAGACAACAGATTATCTGTTGAAGTGTGAAATTATAGATTGCCAAAATAATTTTTATGCCCACAGAACCATGCTTTTGCATTCACCAGTGTCTTCAGTTACGAATCTGCAACAATAAAAGTGTTACTTGTATTCTAAACCTAATCAAAGTAATTCGCTGAAGGTGCTGATGCCATGAGTCTCAGAGACATCCAGAGATTAGTGCCAAGCAACACAGAGTCTTCATATTTTTATTCACTTCCTAGCTTTTTCTTTAGCTCCAGTTCTTACTTAATAGTTTTTTATACAGAATAAAAAAATCTAGCAGAAAAATAATTTTAAATGGGTGTCTACTTTAGTTGCATAGTAAGAGCTGGATTCCAAAGGCAGCATTCTGCTAGGAGAACATAATCTTTCTTTTAAAAGATACTACTGATGGAGCAAAACACAGTAAGCAGTGAAACATCATCTACAGCTTCATGAATAGTACAGAAAAGCAGTTTTTTCTTTGTCAGGGAGGGGGAGGGGGAAAAAAGCCCCATGACACTAATCTCTGGTACCTTAAGCACAATTACTTTACGTTTGTGTCAATCACTTGGGATGTGAGAAATAATCACTTTCTACAAAGAATACTGGTACAAAATCTGCTGCTATTCTTGGATATCTGCAGTTATTTTCTGGAAGCAAAAGAGATATGGGAGGATGGTTTGAGTGAAGGATCAATCTGTCAGCTTCCAACAGACAGGAGGCAAGCTGGATTATTAAAAAGAAAAGAAACAAGTCTGTGCAATCAGTTTAACATATATTAATTCAATATTAATTTTTAAAATCTGTTTATACAGTTACATTCATAGTTGTTTAATAAGTAAAATTAATGTGTAATGCTAAACAATGTGTCATAGTTCAATCA
Organism: Leptocoma aspasia; assembly: GCA_013399835.1. Lineage (NCBI taxonomy): Eukaryota > Metazoa > Chordata > Aves > Passeriformes > Nectariniidae > Leptocoma > Leptocoma aspasia. The sequence goes on from VXAX01003788.1 coordinate 1,600,020, forward strand.
ATATTCCAAGGTAGCAGGGTTCCACTTTTATTTTGATCAAAAGGATGAAAAGAAAGGCTAAAAAATGGAAAAAAAAACATGCTCAAAAAGCAGCTTTGGTGGGCTCCACCTACACATTCTTCTAAACATCTTGACTGCTCAGAAAGGAAACAGAAAATCTCCACTGAGCATAAAATACAAACTGAAGTCCATTTGGGATCCATTAATTATACACACATTTGTGGGAAAGGAGAAATTCTTACAAGCCCAGTCTAGCAGGCAATCTCTAAATACACCTGCTACACTGGCAACACTGAACCCAACACAAAGCTGAACACGTGGCCATTAAAAAACAGAAGAATCAAACCAAAAACAAAATGGCAAAGCCTGTGGTTCTGCTGTTATAATAGCAACTGCTTAAAATGAGAATTAGACATATGAGAGAACCTACCTATGAATGGGAACATGTCAGTTTTCATTTCCCAGGCAGGTGGTATTTACCTGGATAAAACTGTGTAAGCCAAAATGCAAAAGCCACAGAAGCCACCATGATCCTATATAAGGCCTAAGGTATTCACCTAGGAAGCTAAAGCTCCAGGTTAACTGAATTTCCTGCACAGATCTGGTCATGCTCCCCCCTCACACATCTAGTCCTGGCCTCAGGAATCTTGCATCTCGAGCTGTAGTGCAGCTATGACTGCTGCAAGTGACTGCAGGGCACTCTCCAGGGTGGCAGGTAATACAGCCTTAAATGCTAAATGCTAACGTAACCAAACTTGCACCTCATGTCCAGGCTTCCCAGGCTGTTATTATGAACAGAGAATAAGCCTGTGAAGTTCAGCTGAAAGAAGGATCTTGGCACATAACAGAAGAGGCTTTGTTTTGGCTTTAAATCTTCACTCCACACAGCTGTCCAATAAGGTTATGTTTAGGTGCTGAAATCCAGGACAGAGACAGAAAGTGAGCCCACAGGTCTTTCCTCACAGACCTCTCATTCAACATCTTCAGCACTGCTTAATTCCACTTGGCAAACTTACTCCCACTGACTTACACCATTCATTTCCACTTATTCCACACCAAGCTCTACACTTCAGCACCTATTCTGCTACTGCACTGCCAAAGATTCTGAAGGTACCTCCATGAGGGCAAAGTAATCCCTTAGTACCACTGAGAATGAAAAGTGATGTGTTCTCACCACTCCAGGCATGCAGTGACTCCAGGCTAAGCTTTGGTTTAACTTTTCATTCCTGCAGGCAGGACACCAGCCTCTTAGGCACCGCATAGCCATGCCCACATCCCTTTTTGCATCTAACTTACAGCAGCTAGAAACAAAAAACAAACCCTCTTATTAGTGGAGGAGAACAGAGAAAGTAGAAGAGTAGCATTAGGTGTCTCATATTTTTTTGAAAAAGCTTACATAAATAATGGAAGTTTCATTTAGAAAACAAGCAGTGACTTCTCCTTCCCTCACTTCTCTACCACCACTATTCCTGTTTAGCAAACACTTCAAATCATGCTTAAATCACTACCTCTGTCCAAGAATGATGCTGGATGCCATTTAGGCACAAGGTTCTCAACTTTGTTGCAGAGAAACCTTAAACTTCAAAACACTTTCCTTTAAGACCTTGAGGGGAAAAATAAAAAAAATCTAACCCCAGCACAGCCATTTAAAGACATTATGAGTTCTCTGCCATTTCTTCCTGTCTAGTCAACAAACCCAACAAAACAGTTGTTTTGTTTTATGCAAAGGAGAGCAGACACACGCATACCTGTGTAATATGTGTGAGAGATGAGACTACTGGAAGCAGAGCAAAGAAAACACTCTCTCAGGCTGCTCCCACAGCAGCAGTAACTGCACAGTCATAACCATGACAGCTGAGGAACCAGGCCAAGAAATGTTTGCTGTAAATACATTCCCACTATGCTGTTAGGCTTTTTTTTTTGGCCTTTTTTTTTAATCCTCAAAGACATTTAAAATACATTTACTGCAAATGCTTTCAGTTCAGCAGTAAGATGTTGGCTAATGTTTTTGGGTTTTTCTGGTTTTCTTAACACTTCTTTCTATGACTGTCAATTCCTTTCAGCAACTATAATCCCTTTTCATATCAGCTGCTAATGCAAGCCAATAAAGCAGCAGGGAGCTGTATGGATCCTGATTCATTAAGGGAAGAAAGGCAAAAGAACAGGTTCTGTAGCTTCATCGAGAAACAAAAAGAATCAAGCCCATATTGGTTCAGTCACACCCACCCGAAAACACACAGGAACACGCAAGTCAAAGGGTGACAACAGAAGTATTCTAACTGGGAGACAGAGGAGTGGAAAGAGCTTTCTGTCATCTCCCACACTTCTGGCTACAGTACATCTGCACCAATGCTCAGCTTCTGATCTCCAGAAGTATCATTTTCTTTAAATATGTACATACCGATTGGGACTGGTTAGGGCAGTTCTCTCTGGACAGACAGGACCTTTCAAGGTGATTATTAACATATGAGCAAAATTACTGATGATTATACAAATTCCTATAGCAGGCTTTTCTAAGTATCAACATCACAGCTGAACCATGGTATAGAAATTAGTGTAGAGATTTCCATTGATTTAAGTTGGTTCTGAAGGAGAAGAAACTAGATTTGTCCTTTAGTCTCAGCAAAATAAACGTAACAAACAATGAGTATAAGAATTTTTAAAATTTTTTTGTAAGGTATGAATGGGTCATCTTATCTTGCCCTTGAAACAGTTTCCTTAATTTCAGTGATAAAATACAAGAATGAAACTTGACCTTCCTTGATTTAAAGGAAAGCTTATTAAAGACTTAAGAAAAATCTCACAAGCATTCCGAGTTATTGTTTACCATCTTTCACCTGTAGGTGCAGTTTTAGCGGCATATCCTAGTGCAGTTTTAGCACTGGAAGTTCAGTCACTATTTATTACTGAGTTTTGTTCCTCTTTTCAAATACCTCCAATAGCAGAGCACCTTTCTAAATAGAACAAATACATAATACCAGTGATTTTGCTTAGGGATAAAATGTCCGGATCCTTTGATTCTCATACTCTAGATCACAAAAATAGAAAAGCTTTCCAACTCCATAAAGATGCAACTGCTCCTACTGCTTTAATTAACTTTTTCCTTTTGCCAAAACTATAAGGTGGCACACTTCAGCCTGAACTAACCATCTCTATGTCCATCTCAGGCTGAAGCATCTCAAAACAGAACAAATAAACAGAATAAATATTTTTGTAATTGTGGAAAAGCTGGCAAATTTTCCACTGTAGTGACACTGTAAGTAAGAGTACTGTATTTTAGAATTATGCACTGCAAACAAGCAAAAAACTACATCTTTGTTTTTTATGATATAAGCATATACATGTAGCAGCTTTGTTTAGTTCTATGAAATGTAAACTGTAAATATCTGCTACTGACTATCTGCCTCAACTACTTGGAGATAAATTGGATAAACACAGGAATACTGTGAAACACATGTCAGTTTTGAAATTAACAAGTATCCTAAGATGGATGGATATTTGCCAAAACACAAAACATATAAAGAGGAATATAGTATTAATCTGCACTAAGCATATATATTTCTAGTACATATCTTCTGTTGATACACAAACAAGTGTGCATACACTCTTACATTTGTACTAGATCACAAAAAGACTACAAAAGTTTGAAAAACAAAGAGCTATTTATGCTTCTTACCCCCTTTTGCTACACTCTTTTCCTGTCTTGAAAACTTAGTGCCACGATACAAGTTAAATGCCTTCAATGTTCATCTCATGAGAGAGTTCCCTTCCTAAACCAGAAAGTGTTAAAAATAAAACACAAAAACACACAAAAAATCATCTGGCTTCATAGCAGTTCTCCTTCTTCACTTGCTCTTTACATTTACAATAAGAATAATTTTCAGCATTGATTCACTATTACTATTCTGGGCATCCTTGCAATTTGCTGAAAATATAGCTACAGAAATATCAGAGCCATCAAACTGTTATTGTCTTCCTCCTGACCCAATATCTGCCATTCTAATTCCCATGTCATTACTCCCTCCCATCCACCAATACTGTCTCACAAATTTTGTACTGATAAGACCATTTTTTGCCCACACTACACTGACATTTGCCATGTAAGTGACAAAACACAGCAAATGGGGTACTTTCTGCCAATTTGTTTAAGAAATGTATCTAAAGGATGACAAGCTTTTGCTATCCTTAAAATCTAAAGTTTGCACCTATTATCTTAAGGCATTGCCAAGGAGTGTGGAGATAAATCCAGGAGGGGTAAATAATCCCTCAAACAGTACCACCGGGAATGACAGGTGATGTATTCCCACCACCCCAGGTGGGGTAGCTCCAGGCTAGGCTTTGGTTTAAATTTCCATTCCTGCAGACAGGGCACCAACCACTGAGGCACTCCAATATTCCGTGCAGCAATACCAACATCCCTTTTTGCCTTTAACCTACAGCAGCTAGAAAGAAAGAACAGAACCCTTTGTCAGTGGAAAAAAAAAGAAGAGTGGCATTAGGTTTCTCTTGTAGTCCACATTTTGAACTTTTCCATATAAATAAAAACCACCAGTATTCCTGTTTAGGAAACACTTAAAAACATGGTAGCCTTCAGTTCATGTCTCCAGGGGCCTCTCCTGCACTCATTCTTGCTTGCCTTTCGTCTAAAAAAATCTGACATAAAAGATTTATTCTACTTGCTTTTTTAAGATTACTTTTGCTACCATCTTTGAATTTTTCTTTGTCCAAATAGACTTTAAATTACTCAGGTCTGACACTGATGGCAAGATTAAACAAAGAAAGAAACAAAATCAACATATGCTTCTCCATGCACCACAGAGAATGGCCAGATCTCTTAGTTTGAGTTTCATAGAGGCCTGCATGCTAGACAGTAAAGCTAAAGCAAAAAAATTGCCAGAAGTCTTCAGCAGAACTTCTTTATGCCATCCCTACTCAATTCTTAGTGCCTGAGAGCACATCAATGCATGTTTCAAACCTCTCCTAGATCAAGGTACTTCCATAAAAACAAGAGGTATGATAGGAAAACAAAAGATGTATTTCTTCTATTTTTTTCAGAGTTCATACTGAGGATGTTTATTCAAGAAATAAGGCCTATTCGGGTTTGACTTTTATGTCTCCATTTCAGCACCTTGACAGTCTAAAGAGACAAACACCACTGATGAAAGGATGGTCTCAGTCATTATGCTGAAACATGCTCATTTGACTGCAGCACTTAATGGTATGACTCCCTCGCTTAGTGATTAAGGCAGTCATATTAGAGAGACACCTACATTCAGTTTAGGTTTTGACTGAGTGCTCTAACCAATGATTTCTGTGATAGGCAGAACCATTTTCTTCTCTCTGAGCTTTAATGGAGTTACAGACCGACAGTCAAATAGGCAGTGGAATGCCAATTTTAGAACTAATCCCAGATTCACAGAACAACTTAGGTTTGAAGGACCTCAGGGACTTTTGTCTGCACAAAGCAGAAACACCTTAGATACTCAGATTCCTGCCTAGCTGAGTTCTTAATATCTTCCATAAAACAGTTTCGAGAATCTCCTGGCAACCTGTTCTGACATGCAATTGCTTCAACTGTAAAAAAAAAAACCACCAACACCCCCTCACATTTCTTACTACACATTGCAATGTACATTCATTACCTCTTGTGCTATTAATGTGCATGTCCACAAAGAATCTACTTTCATCTTCTCTTTATGTATCCATTAGGTAATTCAAGACAGCAGTTCATATCTCCCTTTAACTGTCTCAAAACAAAATAAACCCAGTTCCTCAGTGTCTCTTTGCACATTACATGCTTCACGCCCCAGTAACACCTTGATGGCTCTTTGCTGGAGAATATACAGGCAAGGTAGCATGTACAATCAAAAGCTAAGCCACTGCCTATGTATCTGCAAAAGAGATGTAGGTTCTGAAGAATAGCAGTCATGGTAAATGCCAGTGATATATTTAGATTGATCTCAGGCATTCTTAACAGATATATGTCGTATATGCACAGACACTGAGAGCCAGGAACACAGAATGTACCGTGCTCAAAAGAGAAAAGGTTTTATAAATTTATTTTATAAATATAAAAAAGTATCTAAGAAAAATGTTAATATTTATTTGGAAGTTGTAAATAGTAGTCTTCATGTCTCTGCATCTCTCACAAAAAAATGGTAACACACTACTACTGTGCATAAACACAGAAAGAAATTTCCATGGCCCAAAAACGTAAGGCAAAAGACATGGTCACAAACAGAAGCCAAAGGACAACTCTTAGGAAACCATACTAACCAATCAGGAAGATGGCTCAGCATGTAGTACTTAACTAATTCAGTAACTATGTTCTTGTTGTTAATTGCTTCAAATTAAATACACATTGCTCCTCCTAATGTGGAAAGCTTTTCCCTAGTTTCTCCATTGTTCTGTTTATAAGAAATGCATTTATACACACAGACACATAAGGCAGTGCAAAGCTGAAAATTTACAGGCTGAAGAATTTATGAGCTATAAGAGAAGAGTGTTATGCACACACATGCCAAACAAGATTGGACTGACATCTACAGACACCACAGACAGAACATTCTGCTGCCTAGAATGTGCACAATAAAACAGCCAGTGGCAGCATGGTAGCTATTTTACCAGCTATAAACACATTTGCTGTCAATACCTTACCTATTCTTGTCTTCTCAAGTGCAGCATTAACATATAGCTAAATAAACCACACCTAAAGAAATTTTGGCCCCAATCTACACCTGCAACCTCTCCAATGTAAATGGTGGAAAGGCGGATACAAATAACTACATATACACTTCTCAAATAGTAGCAACTGCATGTAGGAATTTACTAAGTCACTCAAATAAAAATAGTATTGAATCTCTGTAATCTCCTCTATAGAGATGAGTCACTTCAGACTGATCAGAAACCCAAAACAATATAGCCTCATATAGGCTCTTGAAATAACCCAGACCTCACAACCCATAGTCTGCTCAATATTTTAAAGACTATTTATCTATTTGTCTGTATCTTCCCTATTCCCTACAATGTATGTGTGCAGTTCTGGCTGCAGTAGACTTAATTTTCTTCACAGTGACAACATGATATACTCTACAACTACCTATGTATGATAACTGAGCATCAGACAATTATGCTACAAAAAAGGTCCAAGTACATGTACATACATTCACACACTTCACTATATAACTGCTACCATCACTATCTCTGGCAGGTTTTGAAAGAAAGTAGCACACACAGTCCTCACTGCTAGCCAAATTTTCAAAATTATGTACAGAGTAAATAATCACAAGCTGATTTCAAATTTCTTTCAAGGATAAGGCTGAATCTTTAGACTACAGCCCTACTGAGCACTGGGTTAGCTAATAAAATAACTTTGATCCTTCTTCTGCTTAATTTATGGATTTATGGTTTTCAACATGAATTTACAGGGGAGAAAGCATCCAAGTGCAAGGCTCTACTTCCTTTTGCTGATAATGGCTCTGCATTGGACGTTTTATTTAATTTGCTTTCTGCTAACTTCCCTGTATTCTTCCTTTCTAATTATATCCACCCCAGTGAAACTTGGCTTTATTTTAATTTTTTTCAATACATACTTTGACTAAAACAGAGGCTAAAGTGGTGCTAAAATAAGCAGAAAAAAACAGTTGGGAGAATTACAATTTGATGATAATAAGAGCATTTTAGGGATTCATTACAATTAAGACATTGCAAGAAAATCATCATCTTTCTGGGAACGTGGCTTCATCCTTATCAAGTACATCAAAGGAACCTTTAGGATTCACAAATACTTAGCAGCACCGAGGCTCTGCTTCATAGCCATAATATACCAAAGATGCAAAAAATATTCTGGATGCTCCTGAAAACTATGGTAAGAAAGAAATACAAGAGTCCTGCCTCTTAACATCTGACTAGTCTGCAAAAACATAAGTTAAAATTTCATGTCAGGGTAAGAAATCCTATTAAGGGTGTTCATCAACCTGAGATCCATGCCTTGAAAAAAGAGCAAACTTCTAGGCTAGTTTCAAGGGGACTGTTTACAGAAAACAGAATTGCTGGTACCTATAATCCGTGTTGTGTAAGCAACACTTGATTCCAGAAGTGATATAACTTTATCTACTGATAGGACAAAGATACAAGGAGAATATTACATAACAAAATATGCACTTGCATTTCATCTGTAGTAAAAATTTTTATTTTTTTAAAAGAGAAGCAGACTTGTATGCAGAATACTGAATTTTTTTCCTTCTCTGCTGATCGTTCAACTAGGTAACACACACAGAATAAGAGTGAATCCAAGATCAGAGAAACCAACACTTGCTTTCTTTTAATATTAAAAGTTTTACTGATTACTCCCTAAACAGGAAACCCCCTCCATTTGTATTGCTTCTATGACTACAGCAGATACTAAATTGGCAGTCAGCACAGTGCCACTTCCTCTCGAAGAGCCTTTTGGCAGAACAATCACCACAACACATTCTAAGACGTACAGCAGGTTTGTATCTGCACTCTTCTAATTGCTCCTTTGCCATCAACTGTCAAGATGTCCTAAGACAGAAAAGAGAATGGTGCTAGAAAACTTGAGTGTATGGGGCAGTGGCAATGGTATTTGAAATCCCTGCTGAAAATGCAGTTCAAATCAGAGAGCAAGTTTTGCTTGCCTTGTCTTTTTTTTTAAATAACCTTTGTATGTCTAAGGTTCTTAACTACCACCTTGATACTTATTTCAACAGCTTTTCAGACACATTACGGTTCAAGTACAGGGTTTAGGCAACTCTCAAAAAAAAAATCTTTACTGTGCTTAGCCTAAAGGTTAATCATAAGTCAGTCTCACAACAAATACAGCAAGATGAAGCGTTTTGAGGTAGGTTGTTTAATCTGAACCAAATACCATTACACTGAGTCAAGATACACAGAGTAAAGGAACAAAATAAATGGGACCAGACAAAAGACTAGGCAGCTTCTCAAGTGAAGTGAAAACTGCATAGAAAAAGCCCAGTGCCATGGATGACACTGGAGAGCTATGAAAGCTTCCTTACCTGGACTTTAATTAATTATACCTACAGAGAAAAGACCGATCTTTTAAAACTTAAATTTAAAAAAATACTCTCTTCTATCTCACCTACAGGCAAGCAAGATTCAAAAGAAGTGTTAACAGAGGTAGAAGACTTTTTACATGAAGATAACTGTGACAGGGAAATAAGAGTTAAAACCCAGATAAGTGATAGACCATCCTGAAGTGTAAATGGGCCTACAGTACGTTCTATTATGCTAACAAAGAAGTCACTTCTCAGCCACAAAAAGATTCTGACCAATTTCAAGACATATAAACTAGAGATATATTTAACAGAAAGAGTTATGAATATGTTTATAAAAATCAAATGTTCCATTATTGTTTGCAATTCACTTTAGCTACAGGTGAAATATCCTTTCCTTCTGTATTTCTTGCTCTTTCAATAGCTTAAGATCATCACTTACCTTCTTTTTTATTGACCAATTCTTTTGTTATATAATATGCTATATATTTTCACTTATATACTAATTTGATACACCTAAATCAATATATAGGTAATGTAAGTAATATAGCATCCTAAACTGTTGACTTTGTTTGGTATTATAAGGCACATTTACTTCAAATTCTGCTAAAGGAGAACAATATGATGTGTTGCAGAAAACCACCCTTGCTCATGAGATATGCATTACCAGAGAAACACCAAGCGCTCACTACTCACTACTTCACTATTATTGCCTGTTATCTACCAGTCTGACACTATTCAATAAACCTGTATTACAAAGAGTGAGATCACATGCAGTAAGTATATACAAAAAGTATTATGTATATATTTAACAAATATATTTAACAAAGTAAGAATTCCATAAATTTTTAAAAGTTCCAAGTGTAAGAGAAGCATTTAAACACTCATTACAGGCACTCATATTTATGAGTCAACAAGTCCCCATTACAGAATTTGGAAACTAAGCAATTCAAGTGCTTTACTGCAGGATCAGAAGCATGATAAACTCTGGAAAACAGATTTGTTCATATGGAAAAAAAGAAAACGCATCCAAAATTATCACAGAGTGAACACACAGTCTTGATGCTATCAAACAATTAAAAAACCTCTCCACCATCGAACAGTAAATGCAAATATGAAATACCACCAGTGCTTTTAGGGCAAAAGTCAGGGAACATCTGTGTTTTCTATCAGGCTGAATTAACTATTTTAAGAACTTAGTATTTTACCAGCTTGTCTGAATGCACAGGAACTTCTTACACTTCCACTATACTACAAATCTAGATTAGGGAGCTAATTTAAATGGTTTCTATGCAGCTAATGAGATAAGCTATTTCTTAAGAATATGGTTTTAGAAAGTTAAATACCAGCAAAAGTATTTTATTTTTGGAAGCAACATTATCCTGTTAAACAAGAGGTAATAGCTAAGACCAACCAGAACCAATAAAGAGAAAACAATAAAAAAATTTTAAGTCCCCAACAGATCACAAAACTATTTGTAATATAAAACAGAACTACAGTATCTTTAAAAGGATCATCACATGCTGTGGTTCTCTCCTGTTTAGGTGTCCAAAGTTATTAAACTACTGGTCTTACAGTTAACCTGCTCTTGAGAATGGCTGGTAACAGCAGAAGGGAGATTACACTTTGGAAAACAAAATAGCACGTCTCAGTCTGGAAAATGCTTTCTTTCCTTTCTTAAAGCCACCTGGACATCAGACAGACCTGCTCATTTTCCCTGTGAGCTTCTCTTCAAAGGAAGAGATACAAACATTTTCCAGCACAGATTTAAGGCTATCCTGGTCATCATGCAGAAGCAAAATGCATGTGGGCAGAAAAAATTTAGCTGTAAAACCTTCCTCTATTAGAGCTCAGGTTTCACTGCCAGGGAAATCAGCGATGCCCTGAGCATTAATGGACTTGTCTCGTTCCCACAGCATGGTTGGCCAGCATGTAACTGCACTGGTTGCTAGGGAGCAGCGAGCTCATTACACAGCATCACCCGCGCCCTGCACAAGGATGCTGGCACACGCTTCCCATCTGGGACACCACTGCCTGAGGAACAGCACTGCAGTGCCTGCCAGCCTCCAGCCTCCCAGGGCACAGCATGCCAATACAGCAGGTGCTAACTTTACTTCTACCTTCAAGGTCTCACATTGTGGTTTCCTGAGCCAGCCAGAGCAACAGAGCACACAAAGAGGTCAGAATGGTCTCTACAGCTATTGGCATGGATACCCCTTACTTTTAAAGGTCAATTCTAGACAAAGATGTTCTTCCTGAAATTTTGGCAGACGCATGGTTTTTGTCACCAGAGCAGTAAGTGCCACTATTCTAAAATCCGTGTTAAAGGAAAATTCAGTAAAAATGGAAAAAGGCTGAAAAAAGATTATTCTTTTCAGTCGTTAAAGGAGCAAAATGTTTGGAAGCATTTAAAGAAGACATACAGAAACCTTGTGATCTCCAGGCTCTATACAGTAGATCCCTAGAATGGATGTCAGCTGTGAACAATCTGGGTCACTTCAAAGTCTAAACATGCAACCTTAATGCATTTTTTCAGCTGTTTGTCTCATTAGCACTTCACAGATCTCTTCACAATAAAAGAAAAAAAAATCTGCCACAGAATAAAGAAGTCACCCCACTTCTACACGCCAGGAAATTTATTAACTAACAATCTATCTGCATTACACAGAGATTGTAGCTAATGATTTTCCTGTACCTGTCACGTCAAATGCCATCCAAGAATTCTTAGTGCTGGTGACTTAACAAGCACATAAGGGAATACAGGTGTAGATATGCACAGATATCTATACATTCAAATCCTTAGACAACTTCAAAATACCTTTTTTTTAACAACTGCATAAAAAAACATAAAAAGGAATGAGAAGGAAGGCAAATTGGGGTAATTCACTCAAAGGCAAAGAACAACAGCTCTGTTTGAAGGGGATAGGTGAACACAAACGTATCAACTTTCCCCCTTTACCTGAATTTAAGAAGACCAAGACACAAAAATGCCCACCACTAACATATGAAATAATGTCATGGACACTCATGTATCACTTAAATGAATTTCAAAATAACTGATCAGTTTAAAGCAGAAATACATAACTAAGCCTTACCTGTCTCAACAATTTTTCAACAGCTGACATTACCATGAGCCCTCTCCACACAACTGGAGCAGTCTCTTCTATCAAGAAACCCATAGACATGCTGAAACAACAAAGCAAAAATTTGAGCTTTACAGCACAATACCAAGTACATCTGAAAAAAAGCTTGATTTAAATAAAAACATATGCTCACCATGCGATTCCATAGTTCTTAAGGGGCCTCATTAGATTTTCTAAAACAAAAGCAAACAAGGGGTTTGTTTTGGAGGGGAGATCGTTTTAGGGTGTTTCAGGGTTTTTTTTAAGAATAATAAGCTTACACATTTTTTTATCTTTTAAGAGCAATTTTCTTTCTCTATTTAAACAGTTGTTTATTTTTCCCCCTCATCCCTTCATTAAATGTATGGATTCACCTATTCTGCCCAAGAATCTGACTCCACTTTTTCTTAAGTTGTTACATTTTACTAATACCATTCATCTTTTGCCACAATAACAATGTATTTGCCCATAATATAATGTCACTTTGTGCTGCCAAAATCCATCTATTTTTATGAAATCTCTGTGCTGGAAGACATAGATTCCCTAACAGAAATCCCTAAAAGCTGAGTCATTTGTATTGGAACAAAACCAAATTCAGACAACATGGTGGGATTTCAATTCCTGTTTTTTGATCTATCCCATTCACTAACCTGAATCAGAAGAGTATTCCAATTAACATACCAGAGATGTGGGGAATTTGTCTCCTTTTGTTAAATCTGCTACAGAAACTCCAGAGTAGAGATACCAAATAAAGCCATCCCTAAACTATACATTGTCAACAGCTCCAGGTAATTAGCCCCAGATTTCTTCAGGCTGATAGAAATCTGCAGGACTTCTAAAATTTCTGTAGGAACAAAAGATGCTTATTTGAATATTTCAGATGTATCATCCTTGTCATGCTTCTTATTCCTATGCCCTCCCTTGTCAAGAATAAAAAGCAGGGAGGGAATACTATAATTGTTCTGCTGGCAAAGGGGTGTGCAAGCAGAAAGCAAACAAAACAATGAAAAAGAAGGCATTCAAAACAAAATCTTGCAAAAGCCAGAACTCTTCTTTGTGGTTTCTACCATGTAAGTCCACACCTTATCTCAAAATGGCACACACACTGAAAAAAAAGAACAAATAGCATTTTATTTGGTCTAGCTGATATCTTGGAACAGCATACACAGGCAGGGACTAGTACAAAATAGGAAGAATACTTTAAACAATAGAAAATATACTATAATGCAGATTTTGACAAAAAACCTTGATGCACCCCAAGTAAAATAAAAACAACGTGAGTAAAATAAAAACAGTGCATTCAAAGCCCAACTCCAAATTCAGACAAAATAACAACCAATAGCATATAAATTAAACAGCTAAACTCTACAGATGAAAGCTTTCAACCAATCAAGTAAGTGAGCATTCAAGCCATGTAATTTTGTAGAAATATGGTGGAGAATAAATTGGATATTTTGGTTTACAAATCAAAAAGAACAAAACAGGAAGATAAATCCCTTGTAGGACTATTGCATTCAGGAATGAGTTGGGAGCTATTACTGAAGAAGAGATTGGCTTGGATTGATACCCAGCACCAGTGCATACAGCTCTTCTTGACTTGTGCAGCTCTTCAGTGTTGAGTCAGGACTTGCTTTAGTGGCATTATACTGTCTAACCACATTTCTAGCAATCACAGTCTTATTTCTTTCCCTGCAGTAAGACAGTTTAGTTATAAAGAGATTGATGACACTGGAACTTCACCCTAGAGCCATCTCTATGGTGTTTTGGTGTCCTGGTAAATAAGATATACACCACCACAAGTCAAAGTACTGTTAGAAGTATTGAGAGAAATTACTACATATTTACCTAAGAGAGGGTAAATTTTTTGTTAAACAAAAAAATAGGAAAAAAGTAATTGCAACAGTGTATACCACTGCAGACTCAAGGTTTCCTTCATTTTTTATCACAAAATTGGGACAATTTTAAGACAAAGCAAAACAAAAAGGGGAGGGCAAGCTTTGACTGCCAGTCATGAGGCTCAGGAACTGCAGAATAAGATGAATGGAAAAGATGTATTATTCTGGGAAATTCACCAAAATACTAAGCCACTTCTCAGTTCAGTCCAACAGCTCTTCACTATGTCAGTCAAACACACAGACATCTCAACATCCACTACCTGCATGGACAATTTCCTCTGCACTGAGGCCGAGCTCACACAGCAACATCTCCCTCTCCTTCACAAATAGGAGAGTTACTGCGGGTAGACAAACACTGACCTTCAGAGCAGGAAAAGGGGCCTCTGTTTTTAAATATATATGCATGGTTTATTTCTTAACAGCTGAGTTTCCTTTGATGAAAACTGCATCTTATTTTCTTTGGTTAACAACAAGGACTATAAAATGCTCTGAGCAGCAAGATTTAATCAAATTTATACAATGCAGAGCAACAATTCACAACTTGCTGTATATTCTGGCTATAATGTTCTGCATATTTTCAAAGTAATACAAAACACTGCAGAGCTCCCCACTGTTTGCCTACTGATAAAAATTATTCTTAAGACTAATCTCAAATCTAAAGTGCTTCAGTGGGCATTGGTAATCACCCTTGTCTCATCAAAAGCAACAGGCCTTCCTTCTCTTTCACCATGGGTCTCATGAAGATTTTCTAAAACATAACATGTAAAGAAGATTTAGTTTAATAAGATCTCAATAACATCTCTAATTCCTACTGCGCTTAGCGTATGCTTTTCTGTTATCAGAAACCTACCATACAGCTCCAAAATTCAATACACAACAGAACAGATTTCTTAAAATCACAACACACGGCAATACCGTACCACCTATGCCATGAGATAAATAAAATAGCCTAGTTTGCAGTTTTCCACTAGGCTTGATGGCCCTAAGTAAAAGACTGCTGTGTTTTCTCTGAACATACAAAATCAGATCAGTAAGATCAACACAGCACCAATGACACATCAGTAAACGCCTTTTCTGATAGAATACAAGTAGGGCAGTAGAAAAGGCAGTGCAAATTCGTGACAGCATTATAGCAGACTGCTGAGTAAAAGAGTTCTGGGACTGCTCTGAAGATTGAATTGTTACTCACGTGGGGAAGAGTAACACTGATGTAATGAAGATGGATCTTCATTACATCAATGAAAATGCATTTTGTAATTATTGTTTACTAAGCTTTTTCTCCCCAAACAAATCAAGCCTTGCCAACAGACTATCCTAACAAGGTAACTGAGTTAATCCACTTTTTCTCTAAAAAGACTGACATAGCTGTTCAATGATGGCCAGGGTCACAGGGTCAGTACAGCACAGAAGGCATGTACAGAACTACATTATATATATGTACATATATATATATATATGTACATATATGGTTTTGGCTGGAGTACAGTTACATTTCTTCACTGTAGCTTGCAGGGTGGTATGTTTTGGATTTGTGATGAAAACAGTGTCAAAAACTGTTTTGCTTCTCACACCACCCCACCAGCAAGCAGGCTGGAGGTACACAAACAACTAGGAGGGGACACAAACTGAACATGTGACCACAACTGAACAAAGGGATATCCCACACCATACGGCCTCACGCTCAGCAGATAAAGCTGGGGAGACAAAAAAGAAACAGGAGCATATTCAGCATTATGGTGTTTGTCTTCCCACATAACAGTTACATATGATGGAGCCCAGGGTTAAGCCACAAGAAGCCATTCCATCTCTTGGATTAGTTTTTGGAAGTGGTCTTTTGAGTGATACATTAGCACAAGCAAAAGCTGAAATTCAGTCTTACCACATCAGGCAAGTAAAGACTGTTATTCCAGAAGATTGTGATGTTATGCTACACCTCCTTAGAAGGTATTATACTGTTTAAGAAAAGCAAAGCTAGCTTATAATTATTAAATATTAATGTAGTGGATCATGCAACACCCTAGCAAATGTATTTTGAACTCACTGGATCAGCAAGCACAAATGCAGAATAGTTGCTCTGGGTTTACAAGTAACTGAACTAAGGTTTTTGGGGGGAAAGGGACATTGGACAGGAAGAGTAAAAATATGCACTTTACTTGTGTAAACATAGATGTCTCCTGCCACTCTGGATGCCTTAGGGAGCAGATTTGACAGAGGGCATAGGGAGAGACGTACCTTCTGAAGGGGCACAGCTAGAATCCTGACACTATACTCCAGGCACATTTAAAGTAGTACTGGTTTCCTAAGCAAAGGCAAGTGAATTCCAAACACAGAATGGCAAAGAGGAAAGAAATGCCACAGAGGGGAGACGAATGAACAGCCACAGGGCCCCAAGGTACCTTGAAATAAAACAGTGGCACTGATCTATGAAACAGGGTAAAGGATGCTGTGATCAAAAGGTTAGTCAAAGTCATAAATTTTAAATCCTTGCTTTAATTGTAATCATTGTTTTAACTGCTTATGCCAACAGCCTAGAATGTTCTATGGCAAGTGACAGACTAATTGAGACTTCAGGCTTGATTTCACACTGTGTTGTAAGTTTATTTGCAGGATTGCCCCAGAAATACTACAATTTGTATTTTAAGCTTGAAGAGCTCCACACAAGGAAGGCTGTGATTGCCCATTACATCCTGCACTAATAGTGTTATCTAACCATGAAGACATCCCAAATACTTAACCAAAGCAAACTAGTAATGAGACTTAAAGTGCATAATTCCATGCTCACCATTCAATTTCAAGAAATATATGCATAATGAAATGCAACTTCTCCCAAGAGATTTGATTCTCGTATTTAGAGGGTCTACCAGTCCCATTACCTGAGAAGGTTTTACACTTTTTTCCCTCCCAACAGACTGCAGAGGAAACAAAGCTCTGTAAAAGCTTTTTCATTAACAGAACAGTTTTGCAGATATGACTTCATCAGTCCTACCTAAAAGCAAAAGAAGTAATTGCTTGCTGGAAGACTGTACTTCAAAAGCAAATCTGGCACAAGTAAAGAGCACAGTGATTTAGAAAGATCTTTGTTACATTTTAAAGCAGCACTGACTTGTTAGGTTTAAAATAGGTTTAAAACACAGGACTAGTTTTAAGCATCACGCCATTACCTTCCATCACAAATGTCTTCCTTACGATTGCTAAAATAACCCACATTTTGAAATGCCCTCAGATCCCCAAGGAGGCAAAAATTTTATTTATAGTGGATCAAAAGCTTTATTAGATTAACTTAGGCAGGTTCTTTTAGTTCATTATACTCACAAGGAATGAAATAGACTAACCCAACGTTCAGTTTAAGGCATCTGTCCTGACACACAAAAACATCTGGGAAAGCTCATATCACTTGAAGCAATGACTTACTGCTGTGACAGGGGGAGACTGCCCTGGTCAGTCACATAACAGAGCGCCAGACAGCAGAGCAGAACAGGGAGCAGCAGGAACCCCAGGGGCAGAGAATCACTACATATCAGCTTTAATTTCAGACCCAACTTCAAAAAAAACATTCCAGTTAACTAGGGACTTTCATTGCTTTCAAAGCAAAACTACAGAACTCAATGCATTTGTGTCAATTCAGCCTTTTTAGGTTCAATACTGTAATCAAGACCCCAAAACAAAACAAAAAAAAAAAAAAAAGGAAATTTAGGTGAAAAAACATGGAGGAAAAAAAACTG
>VXAX01003788.1:1617819-1630999 GCA_013399835.1 Leptocoma aspasia
GGAAATTTAGGTGAAAATACATGGAGGAAAAAAAACTGTTCAAAGGATTGTGTGTAATTATGCTGATTTTGGCTAAGATATAGTTATTCTTTTTCATAGTAGCTGGTATGAGGCTGTGTTTTGGATTTCTGACAAAAACAGTGTTAATAACAGAGAGATGTTTTTGTTATTGCTAAGCAGTGCTTGCAAAGTCCATGTCTTTTCTGCTTGTCACCCCACCAGCAAAGCAGGCTGGGGGTGCACAAGGAACTGAGAGGGGACACAATCAGAACAGCTGATCTCAAGTTACAAAAGGGATATCCCACACCATATGGCATATCCCACTCAGTATATAAATGATTACGACCATCAACTAAAGCAAAGGAAAGAGATGCTAGCTTTTAAACTCTTATTGTCATTTTTGGCCTCTGGGCTATACAGGGAAAGGATTAAACCACTTTTTTTCCTGTTTTTGATCTATTCTGATTCATTTCTCTATTACTAAAAGCCACTCCATTGTACTGCAGAGAAGGCGAAGGAAAGAGAGAGAATACAGCAAGAAGCCCATGGAGAAAAAAAGCAAGCAAGTGAAACTGCAAGGTAAAAATATTGAGAAAATTCAGAATTACAGTCTTTCAATTTTTCTTCTAGCAGAGAAATGGAAACATTTATTCCTCTGAAATAAGCAAAAAGGTAAATGCGTTCAGTCTACAAAAGCATGATTATTTTCTTTTGTTTATTTATGTATAATGAAAAGAGTATCTATCCTGTTCCTATAACAAAGCCATTTTGCAATTTAATTCCAGTTTTTATACCAGTTGAACCAAAAAAACATTTGGATCTCTAAGAGTAAACTTTATAATACAGTAAATATCTGCTAGCCACAATATAAATCAAGTAATTTGGAATTACTGCACTGCAGGATTAACAACATAAGAGTAATACAAATCTGCCTTCAAGTACTTCAAATGTATTATTTCAGGTTACAGAGTTTCAGTAATTTATACTGGAATGGCATTTGGTAAAATTTGATTTGCCATTTATCCAAAAAGACTGCTCTCACTAAGAGGCTTTAATTACTACACTACATTTCTCACCTTACACTTTTTGCAATTGTATGTATTTATGTATAATAAAGAATAAAATTTTAATAAATTAATTCCCTAGAGGTTTTTTCCTTTTAAACAGCAGCTAACAACTGTATGCCTATAAATAATTACATGCAGAATTGGGTATCCTCCATCTCCTTTCCCTTCCAAGGTCTTTGATTTTTTCCACAAGTGAACTCAACAACAGCTGGACTAATCCACCTTGAGGTTCACTGTTACAGATTTGAGGGCAACAGTCAAGGTCCAGAATAGAATATTAAACACTCAAGAAGTCTTCTCATTTTCAACTACTTTATCTTTTTGAAAAAGTCTCCAAAATATAAACCAAAATTAATCATGACATTCTCAATTATTGTTTTGTCACATGTAAGACACACGGGACTACAGTACTTCCACCATCCAGATAAACTGGGGTAAGACATCATCAAACCACAGAGTTTCAGTTCAAGCTAATTTCAAAATAGAATCAATAAAACATTAGACATAAAATATCATTAGATAACATAAAATATCATTAGACTATACACAATCTAAAAATCAGTTGCTCACCAATCAAGAGCTAGTGTCAGTAGCAAATTTGTTTTTTCCAAGAATCAAATTTAGGTAATTTAGTAATCATGATGCAGTTCTACTGATAAAGCACAATAAACACAATTTCAAGACTTCAAGCCTTAACTTTAAAGTTAAATCCTTTGCAAAGATCAAGAAATTTCTTCATGGTTACCAAAATAATTATGCTACCTACATAATACTTTGTCTATTTCACTAGTTCACTCCAAATTTTCTATTTATGACCCTCTAATGAATGCACCACAATCCCTTAATACTATTCCAGCAGATATATTTAAACAGTCACAACTATTTTGAATTTTCACATTCTGTTATGAGAGTCTGCTACCACAGTCTTAAGATATGTAAATGTACCCCAGTGAAAAAATTCAGGTGTCCATTTCTATAGTTCCTGCAATTTTACTAGATTCAATGGGGCAGCCACAAACACTGTTAGTGTTCTCTAAGAAATAACATTTTATTCTAAATTGTGAAAACAGATGTCTACTACTGATCTTTTGAATATACTATTTTATTAAGAAATGCAAGACACTGAAGCTACCATAAAATGGCAAAAAAGTTTTGAAATGCTAAGAGTAGAGTCACCTGTCAAAGATTTACCCACCAAAACCTTCATAATCAAACTAAATAAAGCAACTTTATCTATCTGGCAAAATAGCAAAGGTTTTTGGCAATATAATAGATTTTACTCTCTGCCATCTAGTTTAAATGGCAGATTTAAAAGGAAAAAAATAAAATAATGGGATTCACTAAGCCAGGAGACTGCTTTTAAGTAAATTACTTGGGGAAAGAATAGAAGAAATACTTTGCTAACTTATGCTATTAGCATTGCCCTGCATATATATTGGTGCTGATGTTAATATTAATTACATAGTTAGATAATCCTCCACTAGCTAATTAAATTCAGTGGTGAACTTATTAACCAATATTTCCCTGACCATTTAGTTAAAGTATTTTGAATGACAGCCTATTAAATGTTAGCAGACTTTTCAATGTACTACAGTTTGCAAAATTAAATTTATGTAGTACTTTCCATTTATACAGACTCCTCACTAAGAACTCCCAGTTCATTTTGAATGCTCAAATTATAGCATAACCATAATAATTTCTATTCAGAAGTAATAACTGCTGCATGGACTTACATTGTATGGTACTAGGCATCCCTAATCCCTTTTCATGTGAGAAAAGAAACAGAAATCAAAGATTGCAAAAGTGCTCAGAACCTCCCAGGATTACTCTACAGATTCATTTTCAAATCCATGCCTCACACTGAAGAAAGTATTAGACTTCAAACTTTATTTTTGATTGCTATGTTATGAAAAATGTCTTTAATTGACTTATTGTTATGTAGAAATAGTTTATGCACTTCTGTAACACAGAACTGCCTGGGCTCTCTCAGTTGCTATGCAATATTTCTTCAGAGCTTGTTTTACTCTTGAAAATATAGTAAGAAACCAGAAGATAACACTAAACCTCGTTTTACCGAAATACAAGAGACATACATGTTTTTACATCAATATATTTATATACACCTCTATATATACCATATATATTCACACACACCTATGATTGATCACTTCTTTGCAAACTTATCCCATCTGTCACTCATTAAAGGAATCCTTGATTAAACTTTAATTAAAGTTTCTTATGTTTTTCCTATTTCACAATTAAACCATCTTTGACAGTACTTCTCTTGCTGTTACTCTTCAGTTTCATCGACTCAATAGTTAAAAAAACACAGAGTGGTGAACAGAATCCCTGAAATACAAATTCTATCTTGTTATTCATACCAAATTACTGTCTTTCTCAGCAGACTTGTGTCATCTGTCAAGCTTTTGAAATATACAAATTCATTTTTCTGTCTGTTTAAAAAAAGGTATGCTCTTTAAATCCTGATATTTACTTGTGCATTCCACACAGCACTAGAAAGAATATACTTCAGTGATCAAAATGTTAGAGCTTACAAGACGACAGCAGCAGTTTCAGTTCAAGGAAATCTTCCAATTTTTTTCTATTACATTGAATTCCACACTTCTAACAATGCTTGAAACATGTTAAGACAAAGCTTACAGTGAATTCTATTCAGCTGTTTACCAGAAATATCTAGTCACTGAAACAAAACTGAGCTGCTCAATATCTGATTGAATATAGTCTTAAGTTCTTGCATTCCTACCAAGTTGATTTGTACAAACATAAGAAATAGACTGGGTAATTTGCTTTTTAATTTGTGGCTCAAGACATGGATTTAAATTAGGTATGGACTGATAAAATACATAGCAAAATGACCAAGGAGTTCTAAATTATCTAATCCATTTTTCAGACAGTGAGAAAAAAACCAGAGAAACAAAAGTCAACGTCACATAAAAATGAAAAGAAGAGATTTCAACACCACAGCATAGTCCCTTTTGTGTTCATATTGCACAATACACTTCAAACACAAAATTCATAGAAAAAAAATCTGTTACGGGAAAACATAGCCTGTATGAGATAAAACCTCAATGGAGTTCAAAGTACAAGTGAATGCTGAATACTTCCATTTGTATCAGGAATTCAAATCCTACTGATGAGACATGAAAATGCTCAGTTATTTATTTATTTATCACTCAGCAGCCTTTGACTTCGAAAGATATAACAAAAATCCAACAAATAAAACTAAGTACTCTCCTTCTCTCATAGGAATTTATCTAAATAAAACCTGTATTTGAAAGCTAGCTACTTAAACGTAGGAAGTACTCAATTTGACAGCTGTCTGTATAAGCAGATGCAGTGCATCAGTACATGGAAATACATTACTTTTTCTTTATCCAGAGTACAGGGCATAATCATAAGGAGACAGAATTTTAATTATATAAGAAATCCTAAATTTGCCACGTTAAGTTTTCAAAGGCTTATACTTGCAAGCTTAATAACAAACCTTTACAGATACTGGCACCATTTCATTCTGCATGCTTTATACCAGGTGAGAACATATAGATTAACAGCCATAACACCCATAATACACACACAAAAATGAGTTACAAATTAACATTCTACAACAACACTAGAGTAGATATAGAGGAATGTAACACGTCTCCTATGATGAAACACTGAGAGCATCAGGGCTGTTCAGCCTAGAGAAAGGAAGGCTCCAGAGAGACCTTCTTGAAGCCTTCTAGTACTCAGAGGGGACTTGTAAGAAAGATGGGGACGAACTTTTTAGCAGGACCTATTCCAATAGGACAAGAGGCAATGGTTTTAAATTAGAAGAGGGTAGGTTCAGACTAGATGTAAGAAGAAATTTTTTACAATGAAGCTAGTGAAATGCTGAAACAGGTTGCCAAAAGTGGTGGTAGACACTAAACACTCAAGACCAGGAGCTCTGAGCAACCTGATCCAGTTGAAGATGTCCCTGCTCATTGCAGGAGGGTTGGACTAGATAACCTTCAAAGGTTCCTTTCAACCCAAACTTTTCCATGATAAAAAAAAAGAGATCATGACATGAAAACATGCCATGCAGAAGGAATATTTAACTTTCCTTTTACCTAGCAATTGCTGCTCACAAACATTGCAGTTGATTACTTCACTGAAGCCCTTTTATGTCCTGTTTGAACCGGTAGATGTCCTTGATCCCTCCCTGACAACACCTATTGCCAGTCTATACTTTCTTCAGAAGGATCAAGTACATTTTAATGCATCGATCAGCTGCTACAGTGTGCCATTAGTTTTGTATGTGGTTACATGTTTTTAGTTTTTTTACTTACATGCACTCTCTCACAGGATAATCAAAAAGTATTAAAAAAACCCATCACCCCAGCATCCTTACCACCCTAAAAAACCACACTTCCTTACACTCAAACATCACATGAACAGGGTATCAAGATAAAGCCATTCTTCACTTTCATCCTTGGTTGGCCTGGGTGAAAGTTAAATTTCTGAAAGGTAAACAGACTTGATGGGATCTTTTTACTTTGGGTCACCTTATTTCTCTGAAGACTGCTCTACCTAAATTTATGTTTCCCTAGAATTCTTCCTAGCAGAAGGAAAATTAGGAGTTTTGTCTACTGACTTCACCCTCTGGTAGGGAAGTGACCACCACTGCATTGCTAAACACACAACTTCAAATACAAAGGAGTGAAGTGGCATGGCACATTTGGCTGAAGAGCAGTCAAACAGAATCATTTTAATGACATTTCATACAAGCTACTCTAACCATCTTTCTCTCACTGTTTTTTTTTTTTAGTGTCTCTTTACCTAGATCAGTGGGTTTTGTTCTTTAACTGAAAGTCATCTATTGTAAGATACTATATAACAATTTTAAAACTACTGATAAATAACCTTCCCTTCCCAAGTCTCTACTAAAAATCCATGAGACTGCATGGACCAAGATTAACAAAAAATAGGACTCTGAATATGGTCCTAGTTGTACAAGGCAGCTTTGAAAGTAACCTCAATATTAAAAGCAAATAAATACATACATACATACACTCAGTCTTCATCTTCTGTTTGCATCCCTTCTGTGCCACCACAGCATGAGTGGACCATGCTCATTCCTGTACAGAAAAGACAGCAAGAAAAAATCCCTTCCACTTACCTGGTGTTAATTCTGGGTTTCCTTTTAAGTTCATCATCTTTGGAATTGAAGGTCCATATATGTCTGCATCAAGTAAACCAACTTCTTTCGTCTGTGTAAGGAACAAAAGAAGTAATTGTCAAAATGTCTTCCTTTCTGTGTTATTAGCTGAACAAAACTCAATATTGTTTAAAGAAATAAAAATAATATTTTGAGACATCAGTTATCACTGTTTCCTTTATCTCTAAATAGCAATTGAAGAATGAAATACAACAATGTCTACAAGTAGGGTCAGTTGCCTTTACAAGAGCTAGATTCTCCATACAGAGAATCCTCACTTGTACAGTTCCTTACTGACATTGTAGACCACGGACTTTATATTAACAAGTATTATAAGCAACACTCTCTCTACTCCATGTACTTTTACACAGAACTAACACCTTAACTTTTTAAACAAGGTGTCCAATTTTATTGTTAAAAAACAACAACAAACCCCCCCCCAAAAAAAACCAACAAACAAAAAAACCACAGGAAGTTTCTAAGTATATGCAAATGAATGCAATTTAAATCATTCTAGTGATTACAAAGAACGTGAAAAACATAAACATATTTTTATCTTCCATTTAAGTGGCCAGAGTACACTTTTGCAGACATCTTGAAGTTACAGAAATGTAAGTCTCTGAAGCTAATTAAGCAGGCATAACATTTTAATCAAATACATTTACACAAAAGTATGCTAAAAATGGCTTTATTCAACTACATATGGTACATCAGGCAATAAACTTTAAATAAAAATTATTTCAACTATGTAGTCTAGACTTACAAAACTCCTTTCTATATTCTTTTTTAATAGATACACATACATATT
The DNA here is from genome assembly GCA_013399835.1 of Leptocoma aspasia. NCBI lineage: Eukaryota > Metazoa > Chordata > Aves > Passeriformes > Nectariniidae > Leptocoma > Leptocoma aspasia. The sequence goes on from VXAX01003788.1 coordinate 1,624,895, forward strand.
TTGTGCAAAATAAACTATTTTCCCTACAGATGGCAAGACACAGTACCAATTACCAAGTTCTGCAAATTAGGTAGTAAAGAGCACGCCCTTTAAAGTGCTGAATGTCAAGTTTCTCTAATATAGAAAGCTAACTGTATTCAACATTTTGCAAAATTGCGAACAAGTATGTTTAAGGGCTTGTTTGAAAGGTTAAAGCAGCAAGAGAAGCTTTTCCAACAATGCCAAATCAGACTTCCACTGTCAGCGTTTCAAAGTGCGTACTTCATTTTTCAGATGATGCTTTCCTAATTTGGTATCTTATATTAAACCATTTTGTTATCACAGTTTTGATGGGAAAGATAGAAAGATAAGATTTAAAAAAGCATTATCATATTTGATCTACTATGTACTTCAAAAAGTAAGCTTTCACTGCAAAAATCAACCAAGTTTGGATCCAGTTATTCGATATACTTTTTATTAGCAAAACAGAGCAAAGTATATATAATTATATGGATTATTTAAATTATACTTTTTTAACACTTTTTCTTTATAATGTCTTGTGAAAATTATTAGACAAGGTTCAGGAGTTACTGTAACAAATTCTTCTTCTTGCCTACTGATGAAAGCTGCAATTTCAAAAACATTGAAAAGACCCATATTTTGTTAGACTCTAAAGACATGGAAAACAGATTATTAGAGCTTCTTTGCTCTTGTGCAAAATGCATATTTTAACAGATTAGAAAGATTCATGACTCAGTCCCTTTATCTGCGTCGGTAGCTAATCAAACCCATCAAAACATCATCTACAGGCTGCTCCACCTAATTCCTTCCCAAACGAAAGCAAGTAATTACCAAAAAACCTACATAGTGTTTTAAACCTGATGACATACTTCCCCAGAATTTTTTTAGGATTTTCCTAATGCAAGGACTGTGACTATTGATTGACTGCAATGATCTCACAACTCACCAGAGCTTCACTTTCAGACCAAAGGGACTAAAGATTTAAGATGAGCCTAAATTAACTGGAATGTCTTTATGACCTCCTGGACGTAATCAGGTATTTACCACTGCAGGCCACTTATTCCTAGGAGTCAGCAGCACTGCACCTACTGTATCTGTATCATCCAACCTAAGTGTACAAAATTTCCTGAAATAAAGAATAAATAAATCCACACTGGAGAAGAACATCCTAGAGGACTTTACAAATTCAGCTAATACTTTAAATTACGAAGGTAATGCAGGAAATCTGACTGTTTCTCTAAAAAACTTACACACTTCTTCAAAAGTCAGAAAAGTGCCTCTTTCTGAGATGTACTGCTTTTGTTCATGGATATGGTTCAATAAAATTGTTGTCTTCAAACAGAAGAATAATCAACAGATTCTCAAATTTCTATGTTAACAAAAGCACAAATGTTCCTGTAAGCATAGTACTTTCTACAGGATTATAGGAAAAAGGTCTTTCAGAAATCTTTAAATCACTGACAGAGCCTCACTTAAGATAGCCTAAGGCAGGGGGTTTTTCTTTACCAAGCAATTCAACATGTTAGGTGAGCAGAGTTCACACCACCTAGAAGCAGCAGCTTACACAGAAAGTACTGGCCCAATAAGCTATGATTTTCTTTCTCCCAACTACCCCTGCTTTTGCAGTACGTAAACATCCCTAGAATGCCAATAACCCTTTACTCAAGGTTTAATTACCTCAGAAAAATATTATGGCAGCTACCAAGGGATTTTTTAAAGACATGCACAGTACAGTCCAGATCATTTCCTCCAGCATTTACAGTGTTTTAAATCCCCAAGAGAAGAAATAATATGCACACACCTGGATGCTACCACATGAAACTGTTAATCAGAATTACCAGATACGTCTCATGCTGAGTGAAATATAATCCAGATGCATGAGTTACAATAATTAAAAAATTAAATTAAATTTTAATAAATTGTTTTTTCTCCCCATACAACTCAACCTCACATAAAACAGCACACCTTTCAAAGCATTGCTGTATTAAAACAAATCCTAAGAAAACATACATAACATCACATAAGGTAAAAAAAAACCTCTGGGCAGAAGGAATAGATTATGGGGAATCAAAACCACAACCAAAAAGGCAACTTAGGAGAAAATAAGGAGGGAAAAAAGCTCTAAGATCCCTCTTATGTCCTCTGATGTTATTTTGATATGCATATACTTCTCATAGCAATGGTGATTATTTTTTTTCTTCAGTAGTACTCATTACACAGACAGAAATGCAATACTTAAAACACACCCAAGCAGGCAGAAGTCCCCCTGCTACTAAGTGTTTTTCAGAGCGCAGCACACGCCACTGCTACAGCCTCCCTCAGCAGGAAAAGGACTCAGAAAACACAACTCCACCATCTCCTCATGGCTGTATTTTCTCCTTATAAACATATTCCTCTCCTGTGCATTCAGCATTCCATCAAACAGCATTCCATCTCTCCAGACGGCACAGCAATAACCAAGTTCAAAACAGCTGTTCTCAAGTTAACATTTGTCCTTTTCCTTTCACCTGCCCAGCCGTGAAAAAAAGTTTGAATCAATCTTCAAGTTTACTACACTTGGAAAATATTTTCTAGAGACCTTATTTATTGGTTGCCTTACTGCAACTTCTGCAGCTTAAGCTCTAAAGATACCAATGACAATGTAACCATTCCCATACGATTTAATCATGTTCACTGGAAGCCACTTTGAAAAAATATACAAACACATGCACTATCATTGACCTCTTCATACAGCATAAGACCCTTATCAAAATTCCATCAGGCAGAGACCATGAAATTAGAAATAAACATTGTCAGCACATGAAAATACAAAAGTACTCCTATGTCAGCAAAAGCTCTACTTAAAAACTCACACATGTTCACATTTACCTTCTTATCAACACTTTTAAGGTTCCCCCACGGTAGATAAACAGTCTCTAGCACAGGCTAACTACTGCCAGGATTTGCTATTTCGGCAGTACTGGTACTGTCATGGTCTCATCTGATCATTGGTGACCTCAAGAACACAAAAAATAACTTACAGAATAAAGAACTGTAACTCTTCTTCATCTTCTACTTTTACATCATTGACTAAGTAGTTCTTTCCACTTCACTATCATTAATCTTCTCAGCAAAATTTTAATTTGCCCATTAGACCTCTCTAAAGATTTCTGACAAACATTCTTTGTGAGGTACTGTAAGTTACATAATCACTGCAGCTCTAAACCTAATACACTGAAGTTTTCCTTCTAATTTAGAAACTTCTCTCACCTACATGAAGAATCAAAAACTAGTTTTCACAGTCACCAGGTACAGATTCTATACTTACAAGAAAATCAAATGCTACATCAATAGACAAAGAAGATACTCTTGCAGATATCCCTGAGAGATGAGAATCCTACAGCTTCATTTTGTGCAGTGTACAAATTACAGGCACAGATAACCTCACTAAAAAGATCCTTTCCTTTACCTCCTCTGGCAAGATTCTCTACATAATTAAATTTCAGCTTAGTCCTTGAACCTGGCCACTGCCTTGTGAGTAATAGAGATTTGGAAGACAGCAGTATTCTAAATTAATGATTTTCAAGCTCTGAAGTTAGCTGTAATTCTTTTGGGGGAAAAAACTAAAATGAAGTTGTTGAAGGCCAAAATCCCAGCAGACAGAGGTCATGTAAAAAAACCAATAAATTTTGCCTCATTTTCTTTTCGTTACGCAGATTAGAAAGTATCCAATTGCTATTATGTTTGTTCTCTTAGGCAGGCAAATGTTACTGTACATAATCCTTGTTCAGGTGGCATAAATTAATGCTAATGACAAAATGATCCATATCTTTCCTCCTTTTAGCTCTTTGAGCAATCGTTAACAACTGTTTCGTCCCTCCCTACACTTTCTTTATGTAGGTTTCCTGTTTTTCAGGGAATATTAATATGAAATCAATTATATTTTCCAGCAACAAATTTTCAACAAAATGGAACCAGTTTCATTGACATATCACAAAGGACTCCTCCACACAATTCTGTGTGCAGCGGAGAATCTGGTGATATTACTTTTTTCCAAGTTGCCAAATGCTTTATTGAGTAACTGACCTGATTAAAGACTTCATACCAACAGAGAGAAAAAAAGAATAATAAAAAGAAGAGTTGATAAAAAGCTTCTATAAATAGCTGTTAATCAACACAGCCTATGTTACTGCTAAACATTCAGAGACTCTTTGACAGCATTAATTTCATTTCTGCTCATATTTTCTGAGACTTTCTTCCATACTTGGTAGGGCATATGTATCCCCACTGGATGCTAGTAGACAGTATTTTCCTTTGAAGTAAACTCTCCCAACCACCAGAGCTCCCTGGTGTTTAGCCTGGGAGGGATGAAGGCACAGGTTAATGAGCTGTTATTGTTCTATACAGTGAAGAATTTCCTACACTAGAAGTGCTCCCAATACTCAGCAGCTGTAGTCCAGTCCAAAGACAGAAATTCCAGCTTTGCTAAGTGAAGGTGCCAGTTACTTTAAAGCTGGTGCTCTTAATCCACCACCAGGACTCTCAACTTACCCTTTTAATGTCATTATAGACTTAGAGCTAATCCCAAAGTGCAAGCAGCAACACATAGGACAAAAGGGAACTTTAAATCAGGACAGGCTATGGATTCTTCATTTGACATACTGACACAATGAATAGCCATCTTTTAATCCTTAATTCTCTAACTCTTTCAGCTGCACACTATTTAAGTGCGTAGCTGTAAATTGGATTAAAGCCAAAAATGTACCACTGCAGTTTCTTCACTCTATCCTAGAAATGCAATCTTGCTTTAAACACTCAGTCTGCTACTGGTTTAAAAGCCCTTTTCCTTTATATTAAGTGTTTCCAATTTTCTGCCAGCCACAGGAATTCTCCAGGACTTCTTTTCCATAACAGTCTGCACTAGCTCCTGCTCAATGTTCTTAAAAATTGTGTATCAGTAATTGAACCTTGTTTGGCCTTTCTGCACATTATCCATCCTGATGAAAAAAAAAAAAAAAAATTCAATACAGAACCATTTGGAAAATAAATTACCAAATCACCAAAAATCACCAAAACAGAACCCCCAGCATATCTCAACAAGATGCCTCTCCACTTTCATAGCATGCCAAATTATTACAAAAAAGGGTCCACCTTTCATATCAGTCTCTCTGGTATCTGCACTTGGCTTTCAATAACTTGAAGACTAAGGATACAGGTATTTAACTTCAAAACAGACCAAAAAAAAAAAGGAAATTTTCTTCCAATTAAGCATATAGTTGTCTGATTTAAGTAATATAATTTAGGAGGTCTATGTTAAAATATATTTTTAATTCTATCCGTTTTTTATTTGAAAAATAGTGAAATTTTTGAAGTTTTATTTTCATTTTTTCCCAATTGATCTAGAAGCTAACCTATCATTGCAAATAAAGCAAATCAATTCTAACTAGCATTGCCAGCTTTATTGAAACTTTTCAGCATAAAGAAACAAGCATGCAGACCTTAGCTAGAGTGATTAAAATCTTCTGATTCTCTAGGCAACAGAGTGAAAGATGCCTAGAAATCAAACCCAAACAATTAGAGTAGCTGCACAGGAAGAGGACAAAACAAGTCAAAACTTGCCTTCATGCTATGATTACTCAGTGAAGGATCCCATTATTGTCTAAATTCTTCTAGATTTATTTGTTTTCCCACATGGAATTTTTTCCTTACCAGCAAAAAATGTCTATGTGTTGTAAAGCCATCTATGAATGGAGCAGCCAGGTATTAGCCTGTGGACAGTTTAATTACATGAGCCAAATATTAAAAAAAAGACCCCAGCTGGAATGTGGAAAAAAGTAAGCTGGGTGGCTTTTGAGTAGTTTCAAAATGTGTGGGTTTTGATTAAAGACACGGTTTGAAGAAATTAAAATTAATTTTATTATCACAGTAGTGAGTTCACACGAAGAGTCAGCTCCGATCCACTGTGCTGTAACCTACTACGTAGGCATGAGAAATAAATCCCATCCCCGCCTGCGGTGCTATCGCTCAGACACCCACGGCCGGTGTGGCTCGGGAAGAAGGACCCGCGCTGTGCGCTGGGACAATCTGGCAGCCATCGGAGGGGACACGCCGTGACCCCAGCGCAGC
>VXAX01003791.1:0-166841 GCA_013399835.1 Leptocoma aspasia
GAGGAGAGGAGAGGAGAGGATGGGTGATGTCCCCACACTGACATCCCAGCAGTGGTGGAGACCTTGGGAAGTGCTGCCCAGGAGGACAGAAGTGCCAACTTGTTCTCCATGACAAAAGGGTTGTAGTACAAATCACCTAACAGACAGAAGTATAAAAGCCATGGCCCTAAAGGCCAGGGCAAACCTTCCTCTTCTTCTGTTATGAAGATTAGACATTTAATAAAACCAGGAAAATTGATTATATGCAAGACTTGTTGAAGGCCCTGGGCTGGGGACCTGGCTCTCTTGCTGACATGACACAGATTTAGTTCAGTGAAGAGCAACCTGAGGGCAGGAAAAATCATCATCCAAACTCTACTTGGTGAAAATGATGGCGAGAAAAGAAAGCAAAAAACTGAATCAGGAGGCAGAATGTATATTTTGGTTTGTGTTTTGTGATGCCCTAAACCTGAAATCTGATCTGAAAACACCTGAATCTGAAATGCAAGGAATTCAAATTCAGGTCTAGAGTTCATATTTGGGTCCATTCCAAGCAAAACAAAAAAGGACTGTCTTCTGCTGTCTGAAGATTAAACACCTTTTTTCTGCCAAACTGCCTATTACCAAGCACGAATTTAGCACAATTAAAAAAAAAAAATTTAAAAGGGTGGGGAGGGGGGAGTGGAATATATTTACTTGAGTTTTGTACAGATATTAAATAGCCTAGATATGAAGGTGCCACCTATAAAGATGTAAGACACTAGCCCAGCTCTGAAACTGGGAGTTTTCCAAGCTTTTAAAAAAATATTTTGCACATTGTCAAAACAAACTACAGATAAACAAGCATACAACAGGTGAAATATGTGACTGCAAGGGCTGTGATGACAGTTCTGTTTGCACAATACATTCATTTCAAGGTACTTGAGCATCTGTTACATATTTAGTTCCTTCCTACTAAAGACAATAAAGCAGGTGAGCATCACTTACACCTAAGAGACCATATGTTTGTGAGATGCTGGGAGGTTCACTCAGCAGAGAAAGAAATGCATTCCCTTCAGGGGAGAGCAGAGCAGATCAAATTTCTTCTTTGCACTTTATTATAATGACATTATTAACACAAGTGATGTAAAATAATGTACACAGAACCCAGCATCTGGGCTAAATGCTTCCTCTTCCTTGCTGCCAAGACATTAAAAAAGAGTCTTGCTTTGGGCTTTGTGGACAAATAAAGTATAGAAATGAAAGTTAAGAGCAGCTGATTTCCTCTACCCTTTGTAATGAATCCTCTTCTGAATTGTTAGAAGGAGACATTGGGCATTAAAAGGTGGCTTCCAAGCAGGTTTCTCCTACTGAAGAGAAGCTCTCAGATGCTCAGCTTAAAGCCTCAGCTGAAGACAGGAAAAGAAGAGGTTGTTTTGATTTGAAAATTCTTGTTTATGATGATGCCATTCCCAGAAACACAACAAGAGCTGCTTTTGCTCCCACTATTTGAGGCAATTTTTCATGTTTTGAGGAAAGCCGTGATTAACCTTTATTCAGAATTATGCACACTGGGAGTACCAGGTCCACTTTTGGACTTCCCAGAGCTAGACAGACCTTGATATAGTGAATTATGCCCAGTGGAGGCCACCAAGATGGTTGGAGGCTGGTGCACATGGTCAAGGAGAGGCTGAGAGGTGCCTGCCCAGCCTGGAGAGGGATGGCTGTCAGGGCTCTTGATGCTGTCCACAGCTACTGAGGGGCAGGGAAGAAGCAAGAGGGAGCCAGACTTTTTTAAGAGGTGCACAGCAAAAGGCAATGAACACAATCCGGAACCTGGAAAATTCCACTTAGCTACTAAGTTGGACGCTGTCTGCTGTGAACGGGGTTTGGGTGAGATCTCCCAAGGTTACTTCTAAATTACATCATTCTGCAATGCTAAAACTGGAGGAACAGTCCACCCTCTTCACACCTCAGCTGTGATGGGAAATGCAAAAGCAAGGGAGAGAAATCATATGAAAACAAAGATGTGTTTTTTATTTGCCTATATGGTGTCCAGGACAACTCAGCCAGAAGGGCCCAAGCAAAGGAAGTCTCCAATTTCTAACTTCTAACAAAGTTCACCCAACTCAAAAAACTTACCAGGTGAATGTGTCTCCTCTTCATTGACTACAGCTCTGCTGAGACAGACAGAGGTCTCAGCCTGGAGAGAGGTTGTAAATTTAGAAATTAAATTTAGGTACATGCACTAATTGGCCAAATGAGTTTGTATTAGTGCAGGTGCATAAGCAGAACTCCAGAGGAGTCTCACTGCAGCTGAAGAGGCTGGTCAAGTCATAACAGGAAAATATTGCTGGCTGTGAAGACACCCAGATTGCTTGCTGAAGGGGTTTTGAAGTGTTTAGGTAACAAATAAGATGATACTCTTCTTTTCCAGCTCTAAGAAACTCAGTTCTAGACTGTAAATTGTAGTTATACTATGAAGACAGGAAAATTAACTCTGAAAGACATTTGGGGAGGACTGTGTTTCTATGTGCATACTGAAGTACAGAAGTGCAAGTGCTGTCATGTGACCTTTCACTACAAGTACATGTAGTAGTAACAAAGGGGAAATTTTGTATGAGAAAAGCCAATGGATTTACTGCCTGAATGGGTTTTGTTTAAAACTAAAACAGTGGTATTCTGAATAGTACTTACTGTGGATTTTTTAACAAGGTATTAAATGTTTGTTTAGCAAGGAACTGAATGGTATTTCTTCACTGATGCCAACGGGGACTCCTGACACCTTCAGTCAATAACTGAGATCTGTGTGCTGCTATCTGGAAGGACAGAAGTGATGCTGAGGTTTCAAGAAAGGGTTAAACAGAGATCCTCAGTAAAGGAAAGCTGGATGGTTACAGTAGGACTGGCAGTGAAATGGGATTACACAGGGATGCAAATGGGGAGGACAAATCTTACAGCTGAGCACTATCTCACTGCTTCCCTATTACCAAATCAGGACAATGTTATCCAAGATACACCAGCTCCTCGCTGGACAGGAGATCTCCAGCCCACCTGAAAGCTGTAGCAGTCAGGCAAGACAGAAATGCTCCCATGGGGAGCCAGCTGGCACAGGAGGAGAAGTGGGAACCACCACCCAGTCTCATGTCTCATTCCATGAGCAGCAATAGTAATAATAAAAGGATAGTAATAATAAATAAAAGGGTCTGCCCCACAAACACTGCTCTTTCTGCATGGGCATTACCGGCTGGGGGGGTTCCCACTGACAGAAAGGGCAGAGGAAAAATCTCTGGGACCTATGCAAACCCGCCAGCATTGCAGAGCTGGCAATTTAGGGATGCATCATTAGCTTTCCCAGGCACCTGGGGACAGGAGACAGGCAGGCCTGAAAGGCATTTTACTGGGCCAAAGGGGTGATGCCTGGGGCTCCTGCCTTCCCCCACACCAGTGCTCCCAGCAAGGCAGTGGTGGCAGAGGGGAAGCAGCCCCGGGGGAAGCACGGCTGCTGGGCTGCTCTCCTCAGGCACACTCCAGACTAAAACATTTCATCACCCTGGACCATTTAGTGGGGAACAACCGAGCTGCACAAACTCCCCAGAGGAAAGCCAGAGCTGACCTTCACCATGCCCTCTCACTCACCTGCCACCTCCTCCTCCAGGCCTCCAGCAGCCCAGAGCCCACCCAGCCCTCTGCCTGCTACTTATTTATTTATCTTGTAAAGATGAGCCTGGGGCGTTTCATGTTTCAGCCTTTTGTGCCCTTAAGGGAGGAGATAATGGAAGACCTGGCAGGAAATGCACACACTCATCAGCCCAGGGGTCCCCCACACCTCCTTTGGAAGGATCCCTGGGAGGGGACCACACTGGTATTAATAAATATTTATCAGCACTGCACCATTAATCCATATGCTTTTTAAAATAAAGAACGTGAACACAAATAAAGCTGGGCTAAAGCACTTATATAAAATTTGCAGGAAACACTGGAGACTTGGAGAAGCATCTTTCCTGTACTGGTGGGTTTCCTTCTGCATAAACACAACAATAAATAAGAAGTACTTCAACTAACAGCTATAAATAGCATCTTGTGTGCACACTCAAATTATTTACATGCTTGTCCTGGAGTGATTGGGCTGGAATGAGTTGCAGCCTGTTCCTCTTCCTACATGGCAGGAGTTCTGCCATTACCTAAGCTTCATTGTTTTTGCACTTTTTATTCCAGGGCTTCACGCATGGCTTGTTTGCCGCTCAGTTCCTTCCCGTGTCCAGCTTCCCTCCTTGCCAGCATTTCCAGCCATGGAGATGACACCTGATGGTGAGCTGATCAATGGCTGGTTTCCTTCCTCTGAACTCACCCGGTCCCACACACACCACAGTCTGTCAGCTCCACAGATGTTCCCACTTGTTTTCATGGGATATTTGAAAACATTTCAAATCCACCAGTGACTGAATGAAAATAATTCATGCCTGAAGTAAATATGCTGATTTTAATCATATGAATCCTATTGTAGAGAAGGGCACACACACATGCATATACTTTACACACTCTATTCAGACATGTGCATGTATGCATGTTTTCTCATGCAGATAATATGTTTCTTCTATTGGTTTCTCTTGGTATGAAGCAGTATCTTTAGAGACAGGAAAAATTGCATAGCAGCGACAAGAAGTTTGTACTATTTGAATTTTTATGGCAAAGGTACTAGTGGAGATTTCCCTTGGGAAAATACATGGCATCTGAGCTTTCTCCCTACATTAAGGAACATATATAAATGAGTCTCGATTGTATTAATTGCTAATTGAGAAGATACAATGTCTCCTTGCTAACATAGCTGTAGAATTGCATTTGCCTTCTTTAAAACTTTGCTGCTGCCTCAAGTAAATAAAAGCCAGTGAAAGTGAAGTACCTCAGTAAAATACACTGTTGTACCAGAACAGGAGTTCACAGGCTTTTTAATCTGGTGTGCCAACTCTCAGCCTTTCAAACTGCAGCTTCACAGACGAGTGCCATCTCCTCTGCAACCCACATGTTGCTGGAGGTGGTTCAAAGACATATGGGGAGTGAGAGCCTGTTACAAGCAGCAGACAGCACAGCTTCTGCAGAAGGCCAGACGCAATCCAAGTGAGAGCCTGTGATGTACAGATGAAATCAAGGCTGTGCCTGCTTAGCCCAGTGCTCTGTCAGCCTTGGCAACTCCCACAGGCAAGCACAGGGTCACAGCCGTTGACTGGGAGCTGTTGGAGACTGAGAAGAAGTCACCCATTTCTTTATTATTTCTTGTAGGAACATATGGAGACAGACCTCCCAGTTTATCCCTGTGGAGCCCTGTGAAGATTCCTGTTCCTCAAGCAGCAGTAACAGTTGCCAGAGGATGTGCTTGTGCTGAGGCTCCACACAGCTGCAGGGTGCTGCAGAAGGGCTGGAGGCACTCCTACTCACAATGGTTGTTTGCCTGCAGCTGGATTATGCACATGGTTGCTTCCAATGTCCACAAAAGGTTGAAAAATGCAGAGAAAACAGCTCAGACAATTGTTTATTTGTTTTCAAAAAAGGAAAAGGAGACTCTCGCCGTGGAGAACATCAATTCATACCAAGTACCCATCTTTGGGACTAGAATAAATGGTATCTCCACCAAAGGAGATGAATGCTAGTATATGCTGCCAGTCTGGGCCATGACACCACCTCTTGCCACCAAGAGTGGCTGGACAGCCTCTCTCTGAGCGAAGTTCAGCAAAATTAGGGTCTCAACCTCTTAGGGTATCTGTCAGTAGAGGGCAATGTAGTTACAAACAACCGACCTGCTCCAGGTCTCCACCCAGCAGAAGACATAGACCTTACCTAGTATTTTACATTGCCATGTGTGACCTAATAGTGTATCCTGCTGTTATGTGCCGTGTTTAACATACCAGCAACACTATGTCATGCAGCTGATACTAGAATTAAGGTCTAGGGTATTTGTTTATGAAGGCAGGTTCCCTTGTGATCACTGCTATTTGTGGCAGGGGAAAGGAGGGACACACCACTGGAATGGGTTTCTAGTGGGCGTTTGTTTACTGTACTTTCGATGCACTGGTTTATCAGCCCAGGGAATAAGTTATAGCTTCCCAGCCTGCCTGTCTGGTTACAAATTCCACTCTGTTCCTCCAGGCTGAATATAGAGAGCAGCTGGCTGAAGCTAAATGAATAATACTGCCTCACAAAACAATAGTGCTGGGCTCAACATGTTGCACAGACATCTATTTTGAGTTTGGATATTTAAAGACTAAGGAGGCATGACAGGCACATTTATGGGGCAGCAATTACCAGCAGCCTGCAGACTGTGCCTTGGATGTGAACAGATTAACACCTTCTTCTCTGTGTGTGTCAAATACTCCTGTAAAGAGTTCACCTTTACAAAGAAAGTGTCTCTGAAGAGTTGACAAGTCCTTCCACTTCCTGTACATCCAGCATTTTCCTGTTGGATAACCTTGAGCAGAAACTTTCTGTGCTACAATCTATCCTATCTAAAATGAAGAGGTGAAATGTGCTGCTGTTATTTTACTCTATTCTGTAACTTTTTTTTTTTGGTGGGAAATGATAGAAAGATTTAACAGATCTTTCTGGTCCATAATTTTCTAATTTCATTCTGGTCTAATGAAAGCACTAAGAACTTCCTTAGCACATAAGGTGCCTCAATACTCAAAAGCAATCATTGCTGTTTGAAAGCCAATGGAAAAGGGAGGTAATTTTCTGCTTTTCAAGACAATCAGAGCTAGGACACCACCAGATACATAGGTTGCTTTTGGCGATACTTCACCTCTTCCAGTTTCATCACCTCACTACAGCTATGAGTGTCTGCATATACCAATAATCCAGATGGAGGCTGGATTCCCATTTTTGGGTACAACCTGATAACCTCTATTCATTTCAGACCAAGCTGAATGTGTGCAGAAAAGGGATTTGTTTGGCTTTGTGGCCTGAGCTTGCAAGCATGTACTGAAAAGCACAGCTCTCAGGACACTGTCACGACAGATTGAAACACTCTCACGCAGAGCAGTGCAAGGATGAGGCTTTAAAATGTATTTGTTTTACAGTTCATGCCATAAAATCATATACAAGCAGTCACAGGAACTTACCAGAGGTTTTATAAGCTCATAGTAGCTTCAGGTACTCGGAAGTTCTAAACTTTGACTGTTCTCTTCAGCAGGAAGGAAAACCACTCTCAATTAAATGGTGCTTAAGGGAGAAATTTGGTCTTTCTTAAGAAGTTCACTGGCCAGTGACTCTGGGATTAGAGAAAGCTCTAGATCACAGTGGAGGTCACTCTATAACCCAGGTTTAGGGTCTCAAATATAAATTAACATAGGATGAGAAAGCTCCTGGCCTAATCTCCAGATAAATTAGTGGTGTGGACTGGCCTGCAGACAGCTTATGCCCTGATGCATTAGTAGTTTCATGGCAAGTAACTAAAAATACCTAGGAGAAGATATTGAGATGGTTTGATAAAAGAATACTAGGAAATCCTAAACTGCTATTCATGCCAGAATTTGCTGGGGGTTTTTTTTTCCAGTTTTGAAACCAGCACTGTTCTCACATCTCATCATGTAGTTCTGCATACAGCAAATGACTGGGACAGTGAAAACAAGCAGCAAACAGAAAATCCCAGTGAAAAATACAGTATATCATACTTCTGACTTTTGTCTGAAGATGGGATGCAATACAAGTGCCTTGGTCTACCAATAATGTCTGTAATCATTAAGCTGGGCATGTGTTTAAATGCTTTGCAATACTAATAGAATTTATCTGATGTTTTTGGAAAGCTGAAAAAAAAGTATATAATAATTTTTTAAGAAATAAAAAGATTCAGAAATCAGGTTGTGATTTCCAGAAAAAGGAGGATCTAGCAATTTCAGTAGAATTACGCATTCATACCTGTATTTGTGCCATCAGGCTTACAGATAATTAAGGAGCATATTCCCACATCCAATACTGCACACTTATTTACCCATATAATCTCTCTAAGGTCTCAATAAAGAGTAAGAGGCTTCTTAGTGGTCAGTTCAAAGAACCTAACCTGGAACTGTGTTCTGGAGCACATGCTTGAAGAGACCAACTCAGCAGTTAGCCTGGAGAGCCTTAGAACCACAGAGTAATTTGGGTTGGAAGGGATCTCTGAAGATCATCTTGTCACCCTGCTCAGGAGGGGCTCAACTGCAGCACATTGCTCAGGGTTTTGATGAGCTGGGTTTTTGCACATCTACGAGGATGGAGACTCTGCAACCTCCCTGGGAAAGCTGTTGCAGGGTCAGGACCTTCCTCTGCCCTGCTGATGAATCAGGTTTTCCCACTGCCTAATTTGAATTTCCCATGTTCCAGCTGGTGTCTACTGCCCGTCACTGTGTACCACTGAGGAGTCTGACTCCCTCTGCCCTTTTGTGGATCCCCTTCCTGAAGCTTTCCCTTCCCCATGCTGAACAAACCCAGTTCTCAACCTCTCCCCATACATCACTTGCTCCAACCCCCTCACCATCTCTGTGGCCTCCTCTGGACTCAGTCCTGTTTGTTGTTGCACTGTAGAGTCCAGAAGTGGACAGGGTGCTCCAGACACTCTCGTATCTCCCAGCCTGCTGCCACAGCTCAGCATGGAGCTGGCTGCCTTTGCTGAAAGGGCACACTGCTGCCTCATGTCCCACATTTGGTCCATAAGGATTCCCAGATCCTTTTCTGCCAAACCACTGTCTGTTTGCTTCACCCCCACCCTGTCCTGCCCTGTGGGGTTGTTTCATCCTAGGTACAGGACTCTGTGTTTGTCTTTTTGGAGTTTCATGAGATTCTTCTCAGTTTATTCTCCAGATTGTTCGGTTAAGCCCTGAAGTACAGTAGCTCTGCCCTCCAGCATATAAATTATTCATCTCCCTCCATTTCAGTAGTGCCTGCAAACTGCAGGGAATAGAAGAAAGAAGCAGCTAGTGGGACAATGTGCATCCAAACCCCAGACAAGCTATGTTTGAGGTCTTTGCACAGCATAGCAGCAGCCATGCACAAACCTCCTGTGAGTCAGTAATGGGTACATTCACAGCACCTGGCAGTGCTGGGACAGCCAGGACAAACTTCCTGCCACTAGCAGACAGCCTTTCTGGGTGCCTGTCATGTTTCGGACAGACAGAAGTGTAGGGCTGCTGTGACTGAATGTCTAGGGAATGTGTCTGCTCCATCTGAAGGATTTATTTTTGCAATCATGTAATATTAGTACAGTAAGCAGGAGACAAAATGACATTATATATTTTTATCAATTTCTTTGACATTAGACTGCACTATGAAATTTTTTCCATGCCCCAACAAAGGGGCATGGGAAATAAGAAACCCTAACTGAGCTGACAATTTCCCCTAATTTCAGCCATTTCCTATAGCACTTTTTATCCAGGTTTTGAGGGTTTTTTCTGAGATCAGCTGTGTCCCCCACTGAAAAAGCTGCAGCTGGTCCAGATCTGATGGGTTAAATGTCCTGTTCCTATCTCTGACAATGTTTTACTGCTCTGGAAACTTTTTTAGGGCTGTGTGTCCAATAAAATTCAGTATCTAGATAGTGAAGCAAACTGTGTGCAGAACACACCGAGCCTGACCTCTGCTCAGCAGCGCTGCTCGTGCTGCACAGCTCCAGCCACAGCCTTCTGCCAGGATGGCTGGGAATGGCTCTTTGTGTCCAGAGGAAGATACCAAACCACTCCTGTACCAGGGAGAGCCCTAAAGCAAGAACAAACCACTTGTCCTCACCTCATGCAAATGTTACTCAGCACAAAAGGTTGCGTGGTTTCTCAGGGAAGCGATTACAAAGCCGAGGGGATGCACATGCTCTGCCTGTTAATCACCACTCTGCTGGTTAGGAAATGTAAATCTCCTCTCTGTGTGCTGGGTTTTGGCAGTGGCAGCCACAGAGAGCTCCAGCTTCACCCTGCAGTGTGCACAGCGCGCCCTGACTCCGCACTAAATGGGCTCCCACCTGCTGCAAGGCCTGAGGAACCACTTGGCATTGCTTCCTTATAAATAGCACACACCTAATCCCAGCACCAAATTAAATTAGACTTAAAATATTCACACAGTCTACACCTGGTTTCCTGCTAATGGCAACTAACAGCTACATTAGTAAGTGTCCTTTTTCTCTACCAAAGGTGTCCCCTCCAAGGCAGATCTCGCAGAGCTATTTGCTCTGAGCAAGCATGGCTGGGATAAGGGATGTGCTCTGCCTCTGCCCCTCATTTGAGCCAAGGAGGTCACCCCTGAAGCCTGCTGGCTTTTTTTTCCCCCAGAGAGGTATCTTCAGTTTGGTATTTTTGCATCATGCACAAAGTACCATCTTCTTTTAATTTTAAATATATGTATATGGAAAAAAAAAAGACAAAAAAAGGACACAATTTTCATTTTCAGAGATGCTGGCAGAGTGTATACTGGGCACTTCTGAAAACACAAAATCATATTTATTTGAAGTGTCTAATAGGTCTCTACCTGAAGTCCTCCATTTTCTCAGTGACACACTGAATACAGAGACTGATCACATGACTTCATGTTTTAAAGATTGCCGTATAACTGTTTCCATATAATATGGAAATATGATAAAATGTGTTGCTTTTTTAGCATCTAATTTTGGCCTAAAAGGCAACATGCCTTGCTAGACTTCCAAGGAATCATTGTAGGAAAAACCAGCTACTGCCATACAAGTGGTTCAATAAGTAGAGCCTTTATTTGAGCAGCGTTGTTCAGCCCAGGCTGCAGCAGCTGCTTTTGCCAAGCTGGATGGTCCAGAAACTTGCAGGACAATCAAATCTGTTAATAAGTGTGAACCATGAACCACCTGGGCTGCAACTTAACAGGCTGCCTCAAAATAGGAAGCAAACTTTGAAGCTTCTAGATTCATTTATGTATTTTAAAAAGTCAGCATTTCTTATTTTTATCTAACCTTGATTTATGCTAATCATAACGGTAAGGGCAGACAATTCAGAAAAAAACCAAAATACCCCACCTTTATCTCTGGCCTGAGGAAAGTATTTGGGAGTTCACTCTTTTGTAGGAGTTTTGTCTGCCAGATTAAAAAAAAAATCATTATTCATACATCTCTTTTCAGAATCTATCAGTCCACATGTCCCTTGTGGGAAGGTCTAGGCTTTGAGATATAGTAAATACCAAATATTTATGCAGTTTTGGGGTGGGGGAAGACAGAAAGATTAAGCAACTGTTTATAATTCAGATTCTGTTTAATCCATGCAAAAAAATAGACTTTGAAAACCACTGTGGAGGCAGCATTTAATCATGTAAGTGTTTAAGTCAGAACTATCTCCTGGAACTGAGTAAGAGGCACTAAAACCAGCCTTCACAAGCTCTATAAAGCCCTTGTGCAGTTCCTTTCTTCTAGTAGTTATGAGCCTTGCTCTTAAAGATGTGGAAGATGTGCCCAAAAGCTGTATCCATGTAAACAGGACTTCTGATTTCATCACTTCGGAAAAGATAAAATAGCAGTTACACTTGGGGCACCTGAGGAAATAACAGGCAAAGTTTGGAAAAACTGATATAAAATATTAATTGTTTGCAAATTGCCTATTATTTGCTGAGCACTGTGTAAAAATAGAGAGGTTGCCTGTTCTGGCAAGCCTGTGGACTTTGTTTTTTTAGCCAGTAGCATTTTAGCCAGACTGCTGTGGCTGAAGGGGAACCACTCCTTTAATCTGCACTTCTCACCAGCAGACCTACACATTAAAAGCTGCTGCCTGAACAGCCGAGCCACCCAGTAGGAAAGATGAAAGGGAAACCAGGATTTTGAAAACAGTCTTTCTATTCCTTGCTTTACCTCAGAGACTGTGGGCAAGCCAAAGGCTCATGTTCCCCATCTTTTAAAGGCTGGTGACAGCACTTTGCTACCCTGCAAGGATGATGAAGATATGTACATTTAATACTCTGAGACTCTCTGGCACTAAAAGGGGAGAAGCATCCTGAACGGATACAGAGTAGACAGGCTGCCCTGGAAAGGAATGACTGAGGAATGTGGCTTAGTATTTGCAAATTATAGTTGACACTTTTTTAGGACTTAGTATTTTCTGGCAATGATAATGTTCTCAAAGGAACAGACCTACAGTCTCTTGCAAATCATGCGCTAGAGCAGATGTCATATTTCTGATATTTCATTCCATTACATTTATTTTTGGAGCTCTAAAAATTCCTAAATCCTCCAAATCTAGACTGAACACCCTATCTGTGTTGTAGCATAAATATGCATAGCTGAAGCCCTGGTTATGACTGTCAATACTAACTAGAGAGCCCTAATATGCTTAAATTTAAGCCCACTTAATTTGCAGAAAGCTATTCAGATGCTGTCAGTCAAGCTGGGAATTTGAAGAATATTTAAGTTGTTGATTAAGTACTTAACATTACAGGTTAATGCAAAATTGTCTGTCCTACTTTTCTTGTGGTTATATGGTGACCTGTATAAATATTGGAGTTCTGTCTCACTCCTTCCAGCACCATTAGATCCTCGTCACCCCAGATTACCCAGGACTAGAGGAGGTACAAATGTGCATTCCTGTGTCAGGCTGCTCACTAACAATTCCCTTGTGCTGCCCATTCGCTCTCACTGATGAGATGCAGATATTCACTCGTCGAGCATGTGAGGCCCAAATAAGGCAGGAGGAGGAAGAAGAAGAAGGTCCTCAGAGCTGCTCCTCTTTCCATACCTGTGGTGAGGCCTGGCATGGGCAGGGAAAAGGTCAGTGCCAGCAAAGGCACACATGGGAATAGGCATGCTCTTCTGAGAGCCTGGGTTTTATTAGATCTCCCAAGTGCTGTGAGTCAAGGTGAAACTGGCAACGCTACATCCCTCTCTGACCAAAACAGCTTCTGAGAAAATCCTGACCCTGTCATCATTTTGCACATGAAAGTGGGAAGGTGAAACCCTCTCCCCTCTAGAGGCTGGGGATTTGTGTGCAGGACACCAGGTCAACATCACAGAGCAGAACAGAGCATTTGTGCCGCCAGCACCAGAGCTTTCATGGGGAGGCTTTGATTTCTTTTTTCTTGAAGCCGTAGGCTCCGCAACAAGGGTTTACAGGATGTTTTTAATATAAAACAAACTAAAATAGATACAAAACTCCCCACCAACTTTCTAACCTTTCTTCTTACAGAGAAATGCCAGGAAAGACGAGCAAACCCCATGTAACAGACTCAAAACCCATCTTCATTGTGGGCTGTTGTAAAATCTTGTGATTTTAAGTAGATGGACAGGCTGAATATTGAGGCTGCCAGCACTACTTTGTTGAATACCATGCAAGCCAGGGCAGCTCTGTACATCTGGAATTCTCTCCAGCCACTGTGTTAGCAGAGCTGTGCTACAAAGCTCCTCTGCAGGTGTGTCTCTCATGAACTTCATGTAGGGAAGAAGACCTTAGATGCCCTCTGTTCTCACAAGCTTCACTTGAGGTGTTTGGGGCCAGGAAGAGTTCACATTTACCTTCCTTTGATACTGTTTCAAGAGGCGAAAAAATGCAGTGTAGTGGTTGAAATTCATCAGCTGGTTGGAGCAGAGATCACCCGGTGACAACATCCTCCACCAATTCATATGGTCACAGAACCCACCTCATCTTCTTCAACTACCATTCCCATAGCTGCTGCAATTGCCTGCTCTTCCATGTGACACCAGGAAGGAGTATAATTGATTTCTTGCCTGTTTTAATGGAGCTTAGCAATTAGAAGAGAGATAGGACAAACATTGCATCATCAACCAGTTCTCACACATAAGCACCAACTGATCCTCAAACCACAACTGGGACAGCAGTTGGTAAAGATGAGAGGTACAGACATACCCACAGAGTCAACATGATGGAGAAGTTCCTGGTACTAATCAGGGATTTAAATTTTTGGGTTTTCTGCACAAACCCTGTGTCTTTAACAAGTTACTCTCCCTGCAGTTAAGGAAATCAGATTACCACCTGCCTATTTGTCTCCTGGACTGTAAGGATGAGTGGGTTGTTAAAATAATGCATTCTTTACACATGATCCACATGCTCATAAATGGCCTAAAAATCCAGGTCTAGTAACAATGACACATGGAATATGTGCCTTTTTGTTAGTTTAGTCTTAAATGTACATGGGAATTGAAACAAATATTATTCCCTTCAGTGTTGAAGAAAAAAAGCTCATGGTTTATCTATAAGTGTTTATTCTAGTACGTGTTCACTTCCCTGGGAGTTAGTTTTTTAACTGTACTCCCAGGGTAGTCAGGATGTTGGTAAATATTCATTGGCAAAAACATCCCCACATGATTGGAATTCACTCCCAGCAGGCATTAAATTGGAACAGAGGAACAAAGGATATGCCAGACTTTATCAGACCACTGGTCTGTCAAGCCTGGTACCCTGCCTCTGGCAGTGGCCTATTCTTTATGCTTCAGACAAAAGAAAAAAACAATTTAAAAAACAATGCACCTGTCTGGAAATGCATCCCAAATATTTAACTCAGACTTACTACCTCATCTCAAAGTAGCTGGGACTGGAGTAACAGAGAACAAAATAACTTAATACAGTATTGCAGGAAGTGACTGTATTCACTTTATTTTTGCTTCACTTTATTGATCATTTCTTTAGGCGAGACCTTGCTTTAATATTTATGCAGTTCTGAGTATCCCTGACACTGTCAAAAATGAGCTGTGGCTTCTCAGGGATAATTTTGTGGGTCAGTGTCTCGGAAATCAGATTTCACTCTGGCAGTTTGACACACAAAAACTGCCTTTCACTTACAGCTCAAAAGGCCCTGAAGTCACCAGCTTGTGTGGCCTTGGCAAGAATTGTTTGATTCCAACAATTAGGTTCTGCTTTTATTATTCCAGTTTGTCCTGTATTAAGGTTTATCCTGTATTAAGGTTTCATCAGGTCACCCTGCCCAGGACCCACTGTGGTAGCCCATGCACAAGCCTATCTCAGTTTTGGCACCCCCTGCTTTTAAAGGCTTTACTGGTCCTGAACAGAATCTGTGGCAAGGGAATGGAATAGGTAAACCAGCAGGGAAGGTGGAGGGCAAACTTCTACATTCATCAGGAAAAAATTAGCAGGAATGTCCCACACTGGTACAATGAGATCTGATCTGCTCATTGAGTATGTGGTTTTATTGGCAGTGTCAAGAGAGAAAATGAGGTTTCAGTGACGTGGAAGCTGAGTGATGATCTCAGCCCAGGTAAAAATGTCTTCTGGAGAAGATCGGAGGCCTACTGAGCAAGAAGGTGCTCGGTACCCAGCCTTGGATGCCAAATAGAGGCTCTTAGCAAACCCTAGAGGTCCCCAATGCTGTGTTCTTCATGGGCAACACACAAATAACACAAATATGCTGCATCTTTGTGCAGGTCAAGTCTCTTCAGGCCTGTGAGCAAGCAAAGCATCTCTGTTTCCAGGTGAGTAAGAAGGGCATTTATACAAACTTCCTGCACACTTTGAATCCCCCTGCCTCTGGGCACTCTCAAGCACTGTAGCTGAGAAATCTCTGATCCCCAGTGCACTGTATCACACAAAGTGTGTGTGTCACAAAGTCCTTGCTTTTGTCCCTAATAAATTGTAGCCACGTATGTCGTAAGCCCATGCTTTGTCAAACCAACGTGCGTGAAAAGCGATGCTCACAGAGATGGGAGCAGGGGACGCCGCTGGCAATGAGTGACTGAGTGCTGAGGGACCAGGCCTGGTGAAAGGGACCAGTGCTTTGACCTTAAAAGCTGTTCTGAGCACGGCCAGTCTGCATGGGAAACTCAGTCAAGAACGGACATCTGTGTTTTCGGTCTGTTAACTTGTATTTGACAGCTTGGGTTTTGGCAGCCTGAAAAGATTGAAAAAAACCACAGCCCAGCCAAGGCTAGCCTTGCACTGAAGCAGATAGCAGCGAGGGATTAGAGGTGGAAGGGAGGCTGAGGTGCCAGGCACAGCGGTAGTGGTGGGCCCAAAGCTATGACAACAGCCACGCTGCTCACTTTTCCTCAGCTGGTAGCTGTTTGTTTGAGGATTTGTGCTGCCTGGCCCCTGGGTGAGGGTTTGCAAAGTGCCTGCTTGGAAAACATTTCCATCTGCGTTTCTGCACACAGCTGCCAGAGGAGAGGAGCGTGGCCTGGGAGTCTGACGCTGCTCTGCACACCCCGTCTCCCTCGGGCATGCCCTGGGCTTGGTGAGTTCATGGCCAGATCCAAGATCTTCCCAGTGCCTTTAGAGCTGGTAGAGCTCTCCCCCTGTCTCTACAGAGTGTTCACCCACTGAAGGTAATTCTAGAAAGGAGCTCACATATCTGACTGACATGGGGTACAAAACTGGCTGAGAAAGAAAAGTGTAGAGCCTCCAGTGGGTAACAAATTTATGAGCCTGTATCTGTGGTCTTATTTGCTGGTAAAGTTTTCTGCCTCATTGCCACAAGAAGGGAATCAAGATTTTGGCCTGATTGAACCTGCAACAGGGCCACAGATTTAGAGAAGTGTACTTGTCCACTTTTTGCTGCTGGAAGCTAAATGCTGAGAGAGAGCTGCATGCAATACTCACAGCAAGACTTTTATTAACTCCTGCCACTGTTAGGAATCCGTCAGGCCAAAACACCCTCCATCACACAGAAGCATCTAATTTCGATGAGCTGATGACAATGATATGCT
The DNA here is from genome assembly GCA_013399835.1 of Leptocoma aspasia. NCBI lineage: Eukaryota > Metazoa > Chordata > Aves > Passeriformes > Nectariniidae > Leptocoma > Leptocoma aspasia. Next base: position 16,589 of record VXAX01003791.1, read on the forward strand.
AGTGACAAAGATTTTGCAGGCATTCACCTTCCCCCAGAAGCAAGAACCAAGAAGTTGAGACTGCTGTGTTGCTTGTGCATATCCCAGTAAAGAGGTACTTCCATGCAATGAGACAGGAGCTCAGAGTAGTGTTGAATGTCATTCTGAAAAATGTTGGTTTTGTGGAGTGGGCAGCTGCTGTAACACCCAGCAGCATTGTCTTCTGCTGGTGAGATGGAGACAGGAGCCAGCTGGAAGGCAAGGCCGTGCTGCTCCAGAAACCCACCCTGTAGGTGAGCAGCAGGACTAGCTGAACCTTCCAGACCTCTGAGAGCCTGTGACCATTCTAGCTCAAGGTCATTTAGCAGTAGCACCTGACAGAGAGGGCATTTCTTACAGACTAACTTGTGATTAAATATGTTTTGTGACTGAAAAACATTCCAGTCAGTAAAGAGCAATAGGAAATGCCAACCTAGTTGGTAATTTAATTCAATAACTTGTTAAAAAATGTGGCTGGTAAGAAGGCAGGGTTACATTCCCAACATCTGTAACACTTATAATAAACTGCAGAATAGAACGGCACCATAACAGCCCAGTTCTAGTCTCTGGCAAGGACAGAAACACTGAACATTTGGAATTATTTTTGATTACTCCTCTAGAACAGCATGCACAGCCCTTATGGAGTGTCCAAGCTGCCATGTGTCTTGTTCGGGGGAGTCGTGAGTGTCTGAGCAGACATATGGTGAGGCGAGGAACCAGCCGGTGCGGGCTGGTGCAGACACTGCCAATTCACTTTCTGCTGCTGCTGGGCAATTAGGCACATCAGGAACTCAGTGAGCTTTTTTCCCTCTCTACATGTTTGTAAGTGAAAAGACAAAGTGTCTGCAGGGCTCATACACGCTTTCCCTGCCATTGTCTCCATCTGAGTCTCCCCTGGCAGTCACCAAAAAGTAAGACAAAAATAACACTGTTTGAGCTGAATGTATCTCTGTGCAGAGAGATCATGTAATGCCTTCTGCAGCAGTCAGGCCTTGCCTTGGGACTGCATAAGGCTCATGGGTGAAGCAGCCTTACAAAGGGGGCTGTTGTACTGAACAAGTTCCTTTGGCACAATAAAAGTCTCTGCCGTAAGAATAAAGCTTCTTTGTGCCAGGAGCAGAGCATTTCCAGTGTGTGGCAGTGGAAGGAACACCCCTAGAGACTGGGCAGCATCAGGCATCCTTTCCCAGCATGAGGCATCTTCCTCTGATGCTGCAGAGCACACAGCAGCATTGATTGCAAAGGTGCAGGCTGCTGAGAGGGGCTTTCTCCTGCACCTGCCTCTGCCCCCAGGCCATGTGCCAGCCGTGCCAGGGTGGTCATCTCACTGCTCTGTGAGGGAGCTCGGGGGTGCAAAGATGAGCACTTGCTGCTGCAGGGTTGTCTCTGAAGCGTGAGGTGGCTGGTGCTCTAGTGCAACCAGGCCATCCTGGGACCTTTGGCAAGGATACCAGACATGGCCAGGACACCAGGAGTTGGTAATCTCTTCTCCCGCACCCTACAAAGGCAGGATTGTGGTTCACATGCAGGCTGTAGAGCTGGAAAGCCCCAAACAAGTGTTCATACCCCAGGCAGAGATGCCATTTCTTAAACGTTCTCCTGCTGCTGATCCAAACCCAGCCTGTGAGCTGAGGGAGCCCCTGCTGCCACTCAAATGAAAAACACTCTGTATGGGCAGGAGCACTTGTGAGGCTGGTGCTTAAAACCACAACTGAAAACAAATCATGTCAACAAAATATCAAACCAGACATTAACTACCTCTGAAACCACATGCAAGTCTGACTTCAGCTGAGTCTGCCAAAATGGCTGCTGTGGTCACATTTCCCGTTGTCCCCAGGCCCGGGCGCTGAGGTGCCATGAAGCAGAGCATTCATCCCAACAGCGCTGGCCAGGGGACAGACCAGCCTCTGGAACTTTGGTAGGAATGCTCCCAGTGCTGCCAGTGCTCCCCAGCCCCATGGCTGCTCCCCAGCAAGTTGTCCAAGCGCTCAAACACTGAGCTGGGAAGTGCAGCATTCCATCTGCTGACATCAGTACTGGGCATTTGTGGGTGGGCAGGGTGGTCCCAAGCCATCGTGGTGTGCTGAGCTGTTGGGTGGCCAAGGGTAGCAGGCTCTGTGGGCACCTTGGCATTTTGTTGAGCAGCCCAGAGAAGGTTTTTTATCTGGCTTTAGTTACAGCCGGAGCTGTGGTAGTTAGGAGGACCTTTCACAGGGGCCTAGGGGATTCAGGCAGAGTCTGCAGGTAGAAAGAAATATTTCTGGATTTCAGACTTCCCTTTGGTTTGGGAAAGGGATGTTGATGGTGGGAAAGCTGGGCTGAAGAGAGGTCATGACCTGCCGTGATTGCTCCTGTTGACACACATGGCTCAGGGAAAGGCTGCCAGCTCCCAGATCCTGTGATGGCACTGCCAGGGCTTTGTCTGTGAGCAGCTACTGCTGTGCACCACTGGAATGCCTGGGGAATTTCTGCCTTAAAGCCCACCCTGTCTCCAGAGCAGTCAAGTGTCAGGATGAGAGGGACCAATTAGAGGGACCCGTGGAGAGTGGGAGAGGCTGCAATGCTATTCACTCTCTGTCACTTCAAAAGGGTTTTATTTTCGTATGTTTAATATGCAAATATTTAATGGGGTGTATTAGAGCATTACAGCCATAACTTGAGACCTTTCAGTCAAGAGTAAACAGGTGCTGAGTCTTTCTTTTCAAAGCCAGGTACAGCTGCAAGCCTGCCCTCCCCAATACATGATTATGGGATGCTGCTGGGATTCTTTCCACATCCCTCCCCCACAATGCTGCACACCCTCCTGTAAAGACCCTTTTTTTTGTCTTTCTGCAAAAGACTGTCCTCACTGTTCAAAAGGAACAGAAAAAAAGAAATGTGATTTATTAGCTCTGGCATAGAGGGCAAGGTTTTGACCTCAGGTGTGAATCTGAGAAAAATACTATTTTCTTGACAGCCAGCCCTCTTGGAGTGAATTAAAACTGCTATTGTGAGGAAATGGATTAAAGCCATTTCAGCTTTTATGACAATACAAGCTGGTTACTTTATAGACCATCTAAGATGTAGACTCGCCCCAAGGTGCTTTATAATCATCGGTTTAAAGGGAGAGAATTTGCCTGCAGAGATGAATCAATGGGTGTATTTTATGAAACATTAATGACTGCTTTTGTAGATGTAAATTCGGGGGTATGTGCCTGCATCTCTCTCTGCTGTCCTGCAGCTGCAACTTAAGCTCTTTTGCTGTTAGTGAAGATCATAATCCAGCAGTGCAGTTTTGCTGGAGGAGCTTTACATCATCTTGTAATGTAAACAATATTGTAAGAGAGCCCGACAGCCCCACAGGATTTTCATTGAGCTATGATTGATGTGGAAAAGGATGGAGCTGCAGTGATTCTGCATCAGTCACAGCTCTCGCCTGGCTCTAAAACTGACCCTGTTAGCACAGTCTGACTTGGATCATTTGTCTCAGAAGTACCAAGGGATTTTAAAACAGCTGTGGATTCAACCATTTCAAATGGGAACATATTTTTGGTTTGTGGTAAGAACAACATAAACCGTATGTGTTTCAGAACTCGGGCCTCAGCATTCCTGGCTTGTTTTGTCAGCGCGTCTGCTCTCCTCGGCAGCATTCACACATACGGGTCCGTGGAGGCTTCTTTTTCATTTGGTTTTGTTTTTCCACTTCAAGTCTTCCCCCTTCTTTCTTCCTTCCATCCTCAAAGAAAGACAGAAAGAAAATGCATCACCTTTGCTTTTTGGGGCTAAGCAAGGTTTAACCTGAGGCTATACTTAAGCAAAAGGACTATTTGTTTTTCAACCTTTGATGTATCCCACATCTGATGTGTTTTCTCCTAAATGCTGTTGAATGTGCAAGTGCCCAGTGGTAAAAAAAGTAGCAGGCATCATGGCAGAGCCCTGAGCACTGCCAGCCCTGTCTCTGTGTCCAGATGGGTAACCTATTTCAGTCATGCAAATTACTCTGCTTTTCTACTCCTCAGCCCTTTCGATCACTCCTCCCCTTCTCCTTCAGCAGGTTCCTTCCCCACTGACATCTGTTCCCAGGAATGATGAACTGAGCTTTGGAGCAATTACCACAGTTTGTGTTTTCCAAACCAGCTTGCAGCATGCGTATTAAAAACACCAGCATTAAAAGTCAACAGGGTGTAAAAGGTAACAGAGTCTCCCACCTCAGAGCTAATGATGTTTTGCCATGTGAACAAGAGCTGTGTATCCTAATTTGCAGGCTCCTTTCTCATTTGTACAATTTTGAGCCTTGTTTAATGAAGCCCGTCTGGTTGCCGTGATGGGAAATTATATTATCACAATGCTCATGTTAAAGTCCTTATATTTCACCCCAAGCACCTGTGGCTGCACAGCAAGGAGGAAAGCTCTAATGTGCCAACTTGGATTCAGGTTTTGAAGCAGGGAAACGTTGATTTAGGAACTGCTCCTCTGCCTTCCTTGCAGCCAAGAGCAGCAGGGGCTGGGGAGCTGGTGGGCTGTTGGGGTGCCTGTGGTCCGAGGCAGCTCTGTGCTGCAGCCAGCAGCTGGGGATTAATATCACAGAGGGAGTAAGAGCTGAGTTATTTCCGCAATCCGTTCACATAATGGATGTGAATGTCAAGATGTCGCCATCTGAAGTATGAGCACCTTGGAACAAAACAAAAAATTACTGGCAGTGTCAGCTTTCAGGAATGCTTTTCAGAAGTGGTGGAAAGCTGCACACGCAGCACTGACTTTCTTCAGCATCTTCCTTTCTGAATAAAGGGTGACCTCAGGCCCTCTCCTCTTCCTCCCCAGGCAGTCATGCACAGGTCTCTTATAAACTAAACCCGATGCACACTTACTACCATGTGAGCAGCTATTTGGCAGGCAGCTTCTCAGGCTGGCACCCTGCTCCGAGTGGATTTGTGGCTCCAGTGTGTTCAGACTCTGCCAAAGGGCTGTGAACAGACCTGAGCATCTACAAATCCTTCCTGCGGTTTTATTCCCCACTTTGCTGCAGACTGCCCGGAGCTCATGTCAAACATGTGACATGGGCTGATTTGGCAGTGTCCCATGTACAAACACACCCTGAATCTGTAGCTCCAGGACCAAAGCAAAGCTGGAGCAAGGTTTACTGCTAATCAGGAGATGGCTGTAATCACACTGGTACTGAACTGAGGCACTCCGTGCTCAGGAGCTTCCTGGCTGGAAGTTTAAGTACCGTCCACATTGTCACCATCAGTGCAGTTGGTCAGAATAACCTACTCTGTGAGCTCTGAGTATGCTTAGCAATGGCTGAAATGCTTCTTTCTCAGTCTGGGAACACAGGCAAGGGAAGCTGCATTGATACATCTTGGCCTTGGGTGCCCAGCAAGCCTCTGCCCCCAGGGCCCTAGTACTGCTATATGATATTAGTAGGAAATTTTGCCTTGCAAGTCCCCTAGAAAAATGCTACTGACCTTGCTGTGGGTCAGCGTGTGGGACAGTGCTCCTTCCCATTTGTAAGGATTCTGGCCCAGGCCCTGTAAGAACTTTGCAACAGGGTCATGGAGAACAGAGAGGGAGTTTTCACAGGAGCTCGTGTGTTTGGTGCCTATGATGAACAGTTACTGATGTCTTAGAAATCAAACGCCTGTTATATCAAAAGAGCTGTGAAAATAAAAATTTTCTCTCAAATAGACACTGCTGCCCAAAAGTGCTGCCCAAAAATTGTCAGTAGGGAAACATTAAAGCTGGGGTATCACTCCTTCACCATCCCAAGTCAGTTGCAAGGAGATAACTGGTACTGAAAATATTGGATGCAAAATAGGTATCAGATAATTGGATCAATTATCTGATAATTGATAATTGATAAAAATATTGATAAAAAACAATAAATGTCCACAGCCTGTTAGGATCCTTCAAGGGCTGAACAGTATTTCCCATCTCCCACCCCATGTCACCAACCTTCCCATCATTTCCAGGAGAACAGGAGTGCCCTGGCATTCAGACCTGGCTGCCTGATTTGAATTTAGATTATTTCATCAAGGTAATAACAAGATCTGGGATCAAAATCTGCCGGAATAATTTAGAAAGCCATGTGAGGTCACTGTTGCTTCTTACAAATAGAGTTTAGACATAATTTACCTGGCAGTAACTTGACCTGGAAGAGAGAGGTTTATCTTCTTGGCATGCTGAGTCTGAGTAGCTTGACAATCTCTACATAAATTTGAGATCTTTCATTCTCCAGCTGGTTGTTATTACTTATAATCTCTTAATGCAAAAAGTATTCCTTCCAGGGGCCCCTTTCTTTGCCTTTCTTACCTTTGACTTTTTTTTTTTTAAGATATATTGCATGTTGGTTTGCCTTAGGATCTCAGGCCCATGCCCTTGCAATTGTAATTTGGTCACTACACCTAAAACATTTGTTATGCTTTATGTTTTAGGTGCCTCTTCACTTCTAAATGTTTCACTGTATTATAATATACAAATTTCAGGAAAGATTGATTAAAAGATCTACATTTAAAACTTTGCATTGTGGACACACCCCATAGCTTTGCTTAGAATCCCTTTTGTGAGGAGATTACAAGAAGAACAGCAGAATTGCAGGATTACAGTAGAAATGGGGAAAAATTGTTGCAGGGCTTCCTGAGAGAAGCCTGATCCTGACCTGTCTTAGAGCAGTTATGGTGCAGTTCTTGCACATCATACTCCACTCCTCTTTGGGTGTTCCACACTGGCAGTGGGTTGCTGTCTTCCCTCACTGTGCCCTTCTCCCTGTCTTGGGACACACTCCCTGTCTCTTTTCCCTTTCCCTGTTGCTAGCAGGGACTAAGCAGCTCCTCCTCACTGCCTCAGCTGCCTGCCAGCTGCTTCCTTTTGATGTCTGCAGTGCTGCCCCTTCTCCCTCACCTACTGCTGACACACTGGGGGATTTCTGCTGCCCTTCGAACCTCTCTGGCTGCTGGAGCATGAAGCACCTCCTCAGCATTTCCATGTTCTAGAAAGGGTGGTTTCACTTCCTTTCGGGGTTTTTGACTTTTCTTAGCTCCAGGAGGGCAGCCCACTGTGGGTTCTGCTTGCTGCTCCCTTTACCAGAAAGAGCCAGTGCAAAAGATCTGCCTCGTCCTCACAACCAAGCACCGTGGGGAGCCCTGTGCCACCTTCACGATTGTACAGGGAATGAGGGAGAGACAAGGTCAGCTGGAAGTGAGCTGTGCCTCTGGTGCCTGCCCAGGGCTGGCAAGGCTCACTGTGAACTGACTTATGTGTCCTGTCCTGGTCACCAGTGGTCCCACAAGCATATGGTGGCTGTCCCTGTCTGTGCACCAGAACTTCCCTCTGGGAATCCTGGAGGCATGGCTCATGGCCAGGGCACGTGCAGGGTGAGTCCCAAAGGATTGGGATGCTGGGAAGCCTGGTGGGGTCAGTCTGCCATGGTGCTGTGTAAGACCCAGCCCGAGAACTGGAAGGCAGCAGATCCCTGGTGTGGGAATAGAGTCAGTGCTCTGACGTGTCTGGCACCAGCACTGGGCTTAGAGCATGCTGACCAAAATGCAGCCACCCTAGAAGGAAAGAAGAAAGAAATGGTGCTGCAGAACATATCTGCATCAATAAAATATATTGTAATACAAACATCCAGTTTGATACATTCATTATAATTGTTGCCTGGGCCTCTTCTGTTTCTGACAGCTGTATTTTCTCTTTTCTTCTCTGATTATCTGGACCCCAGTCATTACCAGTATCCTCCCCATTAGCACTTAACCTCATTTTAGCAGTGTGACAAACAACAGCAGCCTTGGATATGCCAGTTTTAACATGACTAAACCCTCACCCACACTTTCAAACTGGGACAGCTGAGAAGGAGCTTTTATGTAAGATGATGCAGAGCATTAAACCATCCACATCAGGTGTTGGTTTTTTTTTCCTCTTTCTTCATCTTTGCCTCAAGATATTGCAGTTTTAGCTTGTATTTGCTTTTTTTCCAGCTCATGACTCCACTTGTGACTGGGAGGCACAGCGTTGGAGCAGGGCTCTGCTGATGTCTGTAACATTAGTGCGGGGCTGTCAGGGAGCAGACGGCATGTGACCAGGAGAGGCTAAACTGGGACGCTGTGATTCAGATACCACATTCTGAATTCTTCCCTATTTCTGGCTCTGCTTCCAGGCCCAGGTTCTGCCACTCCCTCTCTTGGAGGCAGCAGTGCGGGGCCACCACAGCTACCAGGGCCAGCAGCCAGGATCCCGGGCTGCACAGGAGAAGCACGTCCATGAACAAGAGCATTGGCCATGAAAGAGGAACCAGCAAGGGCACTGGGCTGGAAACACTCCAAGGAGCACCAGTCCCACTGCAGAAGCTGAGGCATTTCCTGCTTGCCCAGTGAAAAGAAATGCCCTGCACAAGGGAGCTGCTCCATCCCCTCTGGCTCCTCTCCCATTGCTTTTGCTTTTGCTGTGCATTTCTCAGCAGCTGTCCCCACAGCCTGTCATCCCCACCTCTTCCTCCCACTGCTCAGTCAAGTGACTGATGGATGGAAGGTGGGGGGATGCTGGGGAATTTATCCAGCAACCTTTGAACTATGCAGAAGTGTACAACTTCAGCAAAGTTTTAATCTGCCCTTGAAAGTTGCAGGTTATTTTTTATTGGAAAAGAGATTTAACTGAAAATTCAGGACTATGTCTCCTGTTGGGTTTTACCTATGGTGAGTTAAAACATGTTACAAGGAATTTTACTTTTAAATTACGGGGCAGCATCACACAAAAGGGGCATAATTTCATTCTCATAAGAGCTACCTACAGATATCTGAGAGCAGTGCTCTTCCTACACAGCATGTCAGAGGCCTGAGTCTAAAATGCATAAATTTATAAGAGGTAGAAAGCAGAAATGAAACTTGCTCACCAATCCTCACTGCACAAACTGCTAAGAAAAGGTTGTTCTACACAAAACACCTATTTAAGTCTCATCTGCCATTTCAAATATTACCAAAACACCTATTTAAGGCTGTTCTGATATTGCAGATATTATGGCTAATGACAAAAAGGTGTGGAATTAAAGCCACCCTCCTTTGGTGTTCAGTAAGTGGCTCTGGAAGAAGCAGGTACTGCTACATGCCTATGGCCTCTGTGCTTCCATGCTTTTGTAAAAGCTTTTGTAGGGCAACAAAGAGTGAGAGCCTGTGGCACAATGCTGGCTACAGGCAGCCTTTTCCTGCCCACACAGTATCCACTGTGTGGATCCATTAGAAATTACTATATATCAGGGCACAACATCTGCCTGGATTTCACAGCTCCTTCAGCCCAAATCTTCAACCTAAATCTTTTGATCAAAGGCCTCCCCCATCCCTGTCCCTCTTCCCAGTTCCTCTCCCTGCTGGCCTCAGTCTGCCCCTGGCACTAGCCTGGTTCCCTTTTTTTCCCAGTTTTCCTTCACAGTCTGTATATTCTTTTCTACCCCCCATAAATCTCTCTTGGTGTCTGTGGCCTGCCACAGGGAAGGAGGTGTCTTTCCCACAGTCTCTCTCCCCTTTTCCTCATCTCCTACCCAAATTTTCGTTCCCCTAGAAAAATGGCACTTTCTGCATCTGAGTTGCTTTTCTCCCTGCTCATTATCTGTGCCTAGCTTCTGCTGGATCTTCCCTCTTGTGTCTCCTGATGACCTCCCACAAGTGAGCCCAGTTCCACCACTGCCTCCCTGTATTTGCAAATGCTTCAGAGAAACCTCCTGCTGCCTGGAAGCAGCATTAGACTCAGGGGGACCCAAAGCAGAGTGGAGATTTGGATATTCCTCCTCTATGAGCAGATGGAAAGAAGCTGCTTAGCCTGACCTGTGAAGATCCCCTCTATTGCCCTCCCCATGGACAATTGCCCTAGCAGAAAAGGCTTTCCCTCCTGACAGCCTCTCCCCCTCTCTCCAGCTGTGCTCTTTGCCTCTGGCTTCTCATACTCTTCACCAGCCACCAAGCATCCCTTCCCCTCTGACATCCTCCATGGGCTGTGTGTGGTTTGGCAGTGACAGCATCACCTGCACCGTCACCTCTTGGGAGCAGCCGTGCTGTGCTCTGACTGCCCTCTGCACCTGCCCAGCATCACCCCACACCTGACACACACACTTTGGATCCTGCTGGCACTCTTTGACTCAGACCAGACACCCACCAAGGTGGCAGGATACTGCCAAGAAACAAGGGAAAGGAGCTTATCCTCAATCCCCACCTGTTCCTCTGTGTGCCAGGTTTTCGTTTCCTTTCCCCCCACAGTCCCTCACTCCACCACAGATTTTGTACGTTAACATGCCCTGATTTGATTTTTCAATTCACACTGAGAGGCAGTAGTTCAGCTCTCTTCTTGGTCCTAACTGATTTTATTTTCTCAGGAATTTCTGTTTAGAAACCTTTCCTGCTCTCTCCAGCTTGGGCTTTTCTGTCTGCCTGTGCACCTGCCACTCAAAGGACTCCTCCCAGTTTTTCCCCTGCCTCTTGCATCTTATGCTCAAAGGCATATTAGATTAGAAGAATTAGGGAAGCTTGTGACTTTTAAGTTCCAACAATGCTCTGGTCTTGGCAGATTTCAGTGATGTTGTCACAGATGAATCTATTGCCTGGGAAATTGGAGCGCCCCACCTGTGTCCTGCCCTGCCCTGCCCCCAGCAGTGACACACACTTGGACTCGGCTGGCTTTGATGTAATTATTCTTCCAATAGTCTCTCTGGGCTTATTATTTATCCTATGTAGGATTCCCTCTCACCTTTTTATTTCTGACACTGACCACATCTCTCCTGCCATGTTATCCCCCTTACCCCCACATTAGCAGATCAGTTCATTTCTTAGCAAAAATTATCTGTCTTCATAAATTTCTATTACAATGCTTCTGTCTCTGGTCAAAAAAACAGAGGTGACATGAAATTGAATAACTTTTTGTGTTTTCCTCTGCATATTTGTAATCTCATCTGGAAGAACACTTAAAAAATGTTGCAGAGGATCTTGTTATGACTAATACAATTCTGTTATGCAATTAGCACCAGACTTATTTAATAATCTAGTCTTCAGAGAAAAATTGCCATATCAATAACATTTATCAACCCCCCATAACACTAACTACCAAGATATCAATCCAGCTTTTCCCTTCAGTCACTTGATACTATATAACCTCCATTAAATGCAGCACACCTGCTTATGTGAGCCCTTTTCTTCTTCAGAAATAATGGTTTGCCACAGTCATTCATGAAAACAACCCAGCCCAGGGGCTCTGCTCTAGCAATATTTGGTGTTCAACATTTCAGAGGAATGTCTAAGCCTCACTTACATAAAATAAAGTAATTTTTTTTTCCTGCCTCTACCCAGCAATGAGGTTATGTACTTAGGGAGAAAGCTTTCCTCTTGTGCAATGTTACAGTCCCTGGCATAAATACAGGTACAAATCTCACTGTTACTGGTACAAGGACTTAATGTATTTGGTTTGACTCTTGCAAAAAGCCACCAAAGCCTAATCTGAGTGGAAAGCTTTCCCTTGCCACTGCAGTTTCTGGTGCTGTCTGTCTTTCATCTCACTCCTTTTGCCTGTCCAGAGTGGGCTGGGGGTGAGCTGGGTGTGCTCAGCCGTGCCTGCAGCACGAAGAAACAATTTCTAATTCCTCTTTCAGCAGTGTGGTGCGAGGAGCCAGCTGAAGTTGTATCAGGAATCAAAGCAGTTTTGTGTGCCATGACTCTGGAGGAGAAACACATGCTGCAGCAAGTACAGGGTCTAAAATAATAGACACTGGGGGGAAATAAAGAGCATGTCAGAGGGTGGATTGTTAAGCCCTCACAGTCAAATCCTGAGAGGTCTTTAGCCCTTGCAAGCAACTCCTGCTGGCTTCAAGAGGCCTCCAGGTGCTCATCTCCCTTCAGGATCTGTACACAGGGCTTTTACCTAATGAAAAGGTCTTCACTGACTGGTAGGAGAGTGAAAGGGTTTTGAGCACAATAAAAGGTCTTTCTTGGATTTGTGGAGCAGGCAGCATAGACGGGGGGTTGTAACAGCAACCCCTGTTCCATTGGAAACTGGGGACACACTCCTGGTTCTGGGAATGTAGTGCTGCTTCTCAACTTGCTGCAGTGAAACAGCGTGTAAAATGGGGAACAAAAAGAGCTGCTGGCAGAAGGGCTGGTAGGTAGCAGATGCTGGTGTGGCTCTCTGGAGAGAGGAAAATCTCTTAATTCGGATGGCTTTGAGCTCCTGACTCTTCAACAGACTGCATATTATAAACCCCAAAACTTGCATTAAAACAAAAGACACTTTTTTGTTTCCATGTGGTGTGGACAGGGCCCCATATGACTCTTCCCAGGGAGGCAAAGTGAAAAAATTGCTAATAAAACAGTATTTCAGTGCTCATGCATCCCACAAAGGGCAAGTATTATTATTATCATCATTATTATTACTATTATTATTATTATTATTAGACATTGAACAGAAGTGCCATAACTCAGAGTATTATTTTCAGTAGTTCCAACACTGTCTGCAGGACACCTGCTCTCCATGGTCATTTCAAGACAGCTCCTGCTCTGTTGTTATTGGCTCCATACCAAGAGCCAGCAAAGCAAAAAATTTTTCACTTAAGCCCAAAGTTACTGTTCTCCTGTCAGCTTCCCCATAATGTATTACTTCACCATGTCCTTTGACCTCCTGCCTTTCTTTATAGAGAAATAGAATTAATTTTGAGACACAGCTTAGCTCTGGTGTTCAAAACAGTTTCACATGTTTACTCAAAACATTAATTTTTTCCCCTTATTTTTTAATTTTCAGGCAGAAAAGGTTATGAGGGTTAAACAAAGCACCACTCCTTCCAAGAGCTCCAGCATGGCTGGAAGAAGCTGATGGAGAGAGGAGAATGGAAGGGACAGAGAGGGGATTTTCTCAGCCAGAATCCAGGAGGCAGAGTTGTTCCTGGGACCTCAGGTACAGGAAGGAATGAGAGACACCTCTACTGCACAAATAACCAGAGGAGTATGTGAGGGTGGATCTCTGCAGGTCACTCTGAGCTTTGAGGGAAGATTTGTTGACATGCTGAAGCTGCTGCTGCCCACAGCTCCATCATCACCTGCTCTCCCCGGGCAGGCTCCCTCGTGGGGACAGCTCAGCCTACCCAGCAACATGTCCCAGGGATCCAGGCAAAGAGCAGCACCTTTTTCTTACAGAAATTAGGACACAGATGGGGTGTTAAAGTGACCTGCCATCTTCCTTATTCATACATTCATTCATGAGGATTTGTCATATGAATGACGACAAATCTTGTCACCGGCAGAAGGTCTTCCTTGTCATACCAATAGCACCTGCTTCATTTGTGGATTATTGTCCAAAGACTGAGGTGTTTCTAGAAGCCATGAAGGACCCAGTTAAGCCACTTTTCTCATCTTTTCTTTCTGCAGCAGAATTGCTTACGTTGTGGAACAGTCCATCTGAGAGCAGGTGCTGCAAATCCAGCACGTGGGTGCTCTTAATCCCACAGGAATTATTTTAGGAAGTGGAGGGGGAAGGGAAGTTGCATATAGGTATAGCAATTAACAAAAAATCTTTGTAAAAATTGAGCACATTTCTGAGGCATCCAGACCCACCCAGCACTGTAAGCAATCAGTAACTGGAAAGAGATCTATTTAGTAATAATGAGAGACGCACTTGGCATCATATGTTCAAAGGGATGTGAGGTTTCTAGTCCTTACAAATTCAACAGCAGTCCCATATCAGATGCTCCACAGAAAGCCCTGATAACCCTTTGCAAGTCCAGTCAGCTCCTTTGAAGTCAATGGCAACGTTGCCACAGTAATAGCTCTGAAGATCTGTGCTGGCTCTTACCTCGCTGGAAAACCATCTATTTTGTAACACTTTGAACTAACAGCACTCCCCGGGCTTACAGCACCTGACACGTCTGCTGCCAAGCTTCTTTGCTTCTTTCTTACTGCTTTTCCAAAGCAAAGTCTCCTATAACTTCATTTTTTATTGCTTTCAATAGAAAAGAAAACCAAAAAGTCCTGGTTTCATAATAAACTCAATGTCTAACTTTGCAGGAATGTTATACAAATAGCCCTGCTGGGATTGGAGCAGTAACCTTTTGCTGGATACTCATGTTTGTACATCCTCTTAGTTTAATTCATTTTCCTCAATGAGAATGAAAACACACTTCCTGAAAACATACTTGCATGGAAACTAGTGGGAAAAAGTCTAGATTTAATATCAAGAAAGATGTAAAACTAGTTAGAAAACAGAGTGTGGGCTGCTTTTTTAAAAAAACAAGAAGTCAGTATTTCATTGTCATATTGGGAGGATTAAATAATGTTCAAACAAGGTTTGTCACAAATCTGGCACAGACTAGGCAAAGGCAGTGGTCCAAAGCTATTATGAAAGCCATAGCTGGCATTTAACATCATGCATCACCTAAGAAAACAAGAAACCTCACAGCACACTCTGATCTAATCATGATACATTTGACAGCTGAATGCCAGAAAGTTCTTTGCCGGTTGCTTAATGGCACGATGGAGTATCCAAAAGGCAGAGTGACCCCTCCCCAGGCCTGGCCTGGGGACTCAGCCTCGAGGCTGTGGGGTGAACCAGGCTGTGCTCCCCTGGCTGTGCCAGGATCTGCTAAGCTGTGTGAGATCACACACCAGGCCAAACTTACCCTTTGTCGCTTTGAGCATTTTGGGCACGAGGAGAAGTGAACTGCTCAGTGCTGGGTGCTCCTACAGATCCCACTGTGCCTTGGCAGTGCTCACACCTCCCATACTGCCCCAGTAGCCTGAATGGAAAACCTAGCACAGAACTGAGCTTCCAGGCCACATCACAGCCGCTCCTTAGCAGGGGCAGGATAAAAGCAGTTCTGGAGTAAGTGGTTGTAGCCAGGGACAGAGGAGCAGCTCACAATGCAGTGAACAATCTCCACATTTTTTTATCTAAATATCCATATCATTATGACATCTAATAAAGAAGGGAAACCAATAGTAATTTATCTGAAGTGTTAAAGCCTTTTAAGTAAACTATTTCTCCAGTCTAAGCACAAGCCCATGTAGCCAAGATTCACTTCTCTTTTAGTAACCAAACTAAGATAAATGATCATCTTGTCCACAAGTCATCTTATACTATTTCCCACAGGAAGACAAGGTTTGAATCCAAATTGATTCTGAAAACCCCTGAGGTATGGTCAGAAATCAAATAGATGCCAGTAAGAAACACTTAAGAGGGAAATGTCAAATGCAAAAGTTACCAACCAACAAGCCCAAGCTGTGGCCCTCATGAAGAGTGGCCAGGCGGTGCAGACTGTGCAGAAAGGTCTTTAGAGATCCAGCAACTGTTTGAATGTTTGGTATTGTCTGCCCACAACAAAAGAGAAGGCAAATGCCATCCTGGGACACACACACCTGCAAGTGTGTTTCATGTAAAACACAGAAGAAATTATTGTGCTCTAATTGGCACCAGTGCAGTCTCTGCATAGTTTGCTGTCTAGTTCACAGCATCATGTGTTAAGGGAAATGGATGGTCAAGGGCCAAAGATTCTCATATGAAAGCCCAAAAGTTTAGAAGATGCAATCCAAGACAAAAGGCTGATGAATTGGGCATTTTCTGTGTGGAAATGGGAAGATGAGGAAAACTTAAAACTTAGCTGTCTGTCAGAAACCTGACCACTTTCTATAATGACCACCATTATATATTGGTTATGTGAAGTGTGATGTCTTCCACTCTCTGCTTTTGTTTGGTAAGGTTTGGTACAGCAGGACTGTGCAAATTTAGACCACCTGTTAGAGCATTTTCAGACCTTTTATCTGTCTGAGCCAGAGCTTCCTCAGACCAACGTCCTGCAAGACTCCCTTCAGGATCCAGTTGAGTGGCCAGCATTCATCACAACCAACTGCTTTTGAACAAACCCAGTTGTCTGGAATGGTTTAGCCCTGAAATGCTGCAATGAAGCTGAGACAAGCTCTGGGACATGATGGTTCTTAGTCACAGCACCAGTCTGAGTGACTGCTGGCCCTTGGAGACACGGCCTGGACACACAGTGTTGGAGGTATTTCCAACAGGGACATCTTCACTATGCACCTGCCAGGGCTGCCAGGTATGACACAGGACCTACAGAAGACCTAGATCTTCCTGGACCAGCAGCTGGACTCAGGTGGCACTTCCTAGGGGAGAATGGCCAAAAGCGTGTGGCCAAGCATCTGAACTGTGCTGTGAAGCAGAGGAAGAAGAATTGAAACAGCAGAATGTTTATTAAAGCACATATAACAGGGGCACCCAGTGCATGGATAAAGAATTACATCATGCTGCAGTGACAGTGCTGTGCAGGGTCTGGGGTTTCTGTCTGTCCCGCAACAGAGACTCCCAGACAGAAGCCTGGGGCATCCACAAGCCCACGTTGTTGAAGGACCAAGAGCAATATAGTGCCAGCACGGCTGGCAGCAGGGTGCACAAAAGAAAGCCAAGGAAGGCAGCAGAACAAGGGGAATGGCTGGGATAGGGGCTATTTCCCCCACATGTTACTGCAGCCACTTGTCCCTGCAGGCACAGCCCCCCGTCCCCTGCTGGAGCTGTCATCACCAAACCCACAGCTCACCCAGGGTGTGGAGCTGGCATGGACCCACATCGACCCCAGATCCTGTTTCTGGGCTGCACTGACCAAGAGTGCAATCATGCACACTTCCTTCCACATTTATGCAAAAAGCATCCACCCCACACGTATTTCCACTGTATTTGAGGCCTTGTGAAATCTTGGCAGAAGTGGATGGATTTTGCCCAGAATACACAATTTAGTGCTAATTATCTCTTCCTGCTGGGCTTTAGAGCACAGAGCTTTCAGTTCAAGAACAACAGCTACAAGAGCTAATGGATTGCTCTGTTACCAGGAAGCAAACCCTTTGCAGAGCGTGGAGGATCCTGCCCTGCTGCAGGTCCCGGGGAAACTCTGCAACAATAGGAGGATGGAATTCATTAACTCTTCAGGGAAGGAGAGCACATCACCAGCATCATAATTGCCTTCCGCTGGTACTGCTGGGGAGAACATCCCAACACAAAAGAGCATCTCACCCCTCCCAAGGCATAGCAAATTATGTTGTAAATGTAGAAAAAGAAAATTCCTCTTGTTGGGTCAGTGAGAGGCTGCAGAAGAGAAAAGGATGGAAAAACTGTGGCTGTGATTCATTCCCTTCCATGTCACATACAGTAGAAGTCCATATTTTCTATGAGTGTACAGGATATGGATTAAATTGTTGATTTCCAAACCCCACTCCCCACGTGGACTTATCCCACATCTAGGATGGCCTGTGGGCCTCTCTGACTGGGCTCCACTGACAAACCTCTTTTGGTGATACTCCCCCAGACAAGGAAGAGACTTGCTCCACTCTGCTGGCAATTAAGCTGCAGGTAATGAATTAACAGCATATAGGAGTCACACTGGGAGCCAATAATAATTTAATTCTCCTGCACTGGCAGTTAACCACTCAGCAGTAACCATCCCAGGGCTGCTCTCCATACTGCTGATTTCGGAGCTTTACAGACCTACATTTGGGGATCATTTGATTCCAATGCTGACATGTAGTCTGAAGGAGAGTCCAAAGTACCTCCTAGCATAGCGAGCATTTGGCTGGTGGTGACCACGTCTTAGCTTTTCTTTCAAATGCCGTCTTTTTGGTGTGGATACTCACCTTCTCAAATATCCTTACAAGTGTAAGAAATAAAATACCGAAATATAGAGCAGATGCTTCAGTACCTTGGACTAGATCCATTATTGATGCAGGACCAACATTACACCCTTCTCAAAGACACTTTCTCACTTGCTCATATGGTGCACAGATGTAGGCTGCTGGCAGTGATCTCTAAAGCAATGTGGGCAACATCCAGATTTTCAGGTACCCTTTGTCTCCATTTCTTGTGCAAGATTCTGGACAGTTTATTCTCATTTGGGTCTTTGTAGTTACAAGGCTAAAATATCCTTATTATTGCTGCATTTTTGCTCCCTCCTGGAAACAGGGTGAGGGAAACACTGCTGAATGAATGGAACAACACCCAGGACTGGCAGTGAGGAGTGGTAGCACTGCCACAGGTCACCAAGATAATCCTGTGACCTGCCTGCCCAACACGCAGAGATTTTAGTGGCAGCTCTTCCAGAGACCAGTGAGAAAGGTTTTCACAGCTTGGAATCATGATTACCACCACCAAAAAGGCTGTGAGAATAATTCTTCCTGAGTGAGCTGAGGAAACAGCCGTACCAAACCTGACACCCCTTTGCTGGGACAGCTGTAAGCATCCTCCATCATGTTCAGACAGAGTTTCCTGTCTTGAGAACAAGTTGTCCAGCACTAGCTCGCTGGGAAATACCAGAAAAAAAAAAAAAGTGAAACACCAAATTGATTCCAAGGAAGATTTTCTTCTGTGCAATGAAGGTAAATAATTCTGCTGCTTTATGACTGGTGTTTTTACTGTGAGGTATTGCACAACAGGATTAAATAATGTTCAAGTATGACTGCATCCAGTTTTATCTGGCTGTAATGTTTTCCTTAGCTCATTGTGTCTCAGAGAAGGTTAGTTATGAAGAACAAAAGCCTTTTAGGTCTGCAGACTACATGCACATGAACCCTTCTCACCTGACTGCAGTAACAAGCATGTGGAATACATATTGAACTCATTCTTCATAGTGTTTAGTCTCATAACATTTGGAATTTAAGTAAGCTTTGTACCTTAATAAATAAATATTGACCTAATTGCATTAATAAACACAAAGAAAAAGGCAGAAAATATCCTTCCTATCCTGCAGGTGGACAGCCTCAGTTTCCAGCGTGAGCTGGAGGATGACTATGGGCAGGGACCACGGGGTTAATCAGAGCAACTGGACACCCTGTGCATCAGGCCCCAGGAGCCCCAGCCTGGGCTGCAGAGGCCCATGTCTCCCATCTCCCTGCCTGGTTGGCCTGCCCCTTCTTCCACATTTTTAGCAGGGTTCACCATGCTAAACTTTCCAAAACTTTCTTAGTACCATCCCAAGAGACAGGAGAGACTTGACCTCCACAAACCTGCTGCCTGCTTAATCCAGTGGAAAAAGAACCATGTCAACCCCACCTTTGAAAGAAAAGCATTATTTGCCTCTTCTCACATAATGCACCTAATAATGAGAATGCTCCACCAACACCTTCATTACCCATCTTATCACAGGACAAGATGCTTATTCTCTCTCCTGTACCTTTTTTTTTTAAAACAAAAAACAAAAAAACAAAAAAATAAAAAACAGATGACAAACTGTTGACAAACAGTTAACAAATATGAGATGCAAGTCTCCACACAAAAAATTAGAACTTTTTCAAAAAATGATAAGCAGCTTGAAGCAAATCTTACTGGGGTGGAGTCAAGCGGGGCTGTCAGTCTTTAAACACCAAGCAGGCTCAGAGATGTCCTTCTGCCTTCTTTTGTGTAGTGTCTTCAAGTCCAGTGCCCTGGGGGGGCTACAGCCACGGGAGAGCCACATCACACGTGTAGGATTTAATGTGTTGCAGCAAAAGTGCAGCAAAGCCATGGTCTGTCCCTTCAGGTGAGGCTTAGGATCTGAGCAGTAAGTCCAGGACAGCCCCTATTGCATTGGGCATCTGGAACTGAGCACCAGGACACCTCTGTATCACGGGCAACGTTCCAGCCCCATCCACACGGCAGCAGTTTCACTCTCCTAGAGCCCCTGGGCTTCTCCAGCTAAGCATTACTGAAACCAGATCCCACAGCATGCCTGTGGATAATGACTTAGACTTACCTTTCCTCTAAAGATAGGGAAACTGGACCAAAGACAAAGATTTTTTTTCCTGCTGTAGAAATGGTTCAATTGTTTCCATCCAGAATGTGATGTTTGTGATCCAGGACTTCTGCCTTCCACCTCATGTGTTCCTGCACAGGGGGAAAAGCAGGCACCTGGCTGTTTCCCCTGGCAGCTCTGCCTGTTGGCTTTGACAGAAAGGGACCAAGACCCACTCAGATGCCCACAAAAATTGTTGGTTTTTTTCAGCAGGGCAGCACACTGCTCACCTAGGGAGAGGAGAAACAAGGTTGATCTTCAGGTATTTTTTGGAAACTTTGCTGACCATCTGCTGGATGGCTATTAAAAAACTTTTGTGGGGTCAGGTCTGAAAACACTGGAGAGCCATACTCTTAGCTGGAAAGATTTCATATGGAGACTGGATGAAAACCAGCAGGGCAATGGACACAGATGTATTTCTTTTTTGTTGTCACAGTTGATGGCAACATCCAGTCTATGTGTTTGCTGATGTGATGTAGACAGCAGAAGCCAGATCTAATGAGGTGCCTCAGCCCCTCCAGCAAGCACCCACAAGTCCCTGTGCCCAGGTGATCAGGGTCAGTTGGTCGGCACATCGTTCCTGACCACAGCTACCTTGTTTTAGGGAGATCCCAAAACCTCCTGACAAGCCTGATCTGCAGGCTGTGCTCTGAGGTCATCTCAGGGTATTCTTCCAAAGCTTGAGTGGAAGAGGTACCTATTCCTTGTGCAGCAGCTTAGAGCAAGAGCACTCAGCAAGGACATCGTGCTGTGCTCAGGCTGGTGCTTCTCATCTCCTACACCACCATGGTGGCTGAACATGCATGGTCCTTGGGACACTGCAACAGCACAGGGAGCATCTCCTCTGCCAAGGAACTGCTCTTCCCACAGGATCAGAGACAGGTTCCCCCTGGTGCCTATGCTTGCTTGTATGACTCATGTCCTCTCTCCACCTTCTCCTTTCTCACAGGTCCTGAAACACTGTCTAAAGAGGAAAACATCCTCAGTAAGAGGAAAGGGTGTGCACCAGCGCTGCTCTGAGATACTTTGTGTCTGCTAGGTTATGGTGATCAATTATTGAAGTGACAATAGTTGGATTAAATAGGATGTTGGGCTTCTTCTCCTCACGTGAATAATTTTACTTTTTACACATGGGCAGGAGTGGGGTTTGAAGGAGTGCAGTGAGCCCTGTCCAGCACAGATCTGGAAAAACACAGATTCTCAGGGAGAAATCCATGCTTTGGAGCAGGCACAGACAGAAGGACCTGAGTGCATCCCTGAGCCAAGGCAATGCCAGGCACCTAATTTTCCCTTTGCACTCTGTAGCTCCCCAACAGAAATCCTTGGACTTTATTCCAGGGTCAGGCCCTCAAGTCTTTTCTTATGTCTAGCTTCCAGTCTCAGCGAGATGACGTCCTGCTGCCAGTGCCTCATTTATAAGCAAGGGAAAATCTAACCCATTCAGATTTTGAATCTGCTAAATGACTAATAGAGCTAATCGTGCCTTCTGCTCTTGTAGCAGCTTGAAAGCAAAAAAGAGGGGTTGACACAATAGGGCAAAGGACATTTTCTAGCTCTGACAATAACTCAGCAGTCCACTTCTGCCTTTTCAGAGACATGCTGCCAGCAGCCCACTCTTACTGGGGTCCTGCTCACCTTTGTAATTTACTTCAGTTTTTGGCCTTCAGTCCAATCTTAAGCAATATTGTTCTTGGTTTCACTCTGGCACCCATCAGAACATACAGAAACTCTGTGATGAATAAAGCAAACCCAGAAAAGTAGAATACCTGTAATCCAGAGTCTACTTTGTAGTTTTAGCAAAAGCAGCAGCAGGCAAAGCACAGACATAGGAGTGGGAGAGTGGGGAAGAAGTATTTTACGTCAAACAGCACAGGAAGAGGTTCTTTGCTCAAACAAAAACTACCTGCTTGCATCACAAAATAAATTAAGTTTTTAGCAGTAGCTGGAATTCACACATACAGGGAACAAAGGAGTTCGTTTACACAACAGTGCTTACTTACACTTCAGAGTAACCAATGTCAGTGCAGGACTAAGAGCAGAGCAAACCCAGTAGTCTGGGTTTAACTACAAGCTGTTACTGCTGCTGAGGATCTTTCATAAATTGTTTCTCAACACTGATACTGGGATATGTCTCTTGGACTAAAAAAAACTGTACAGGTTGTTTCTTTTCGGGAAACCAGCTTTAAATTAAAGTGAAGAACATTTCAGAACCTGCTCAGTGCCTGCTTTGCACCAGTCTAAAAGGAGAAAATCCACCCCCAACATTCCTTTCTCTTGCTTTGCTGTTACTTGGGGAACTGATTCAGCTGCAAAATAATCCAGGAAAAATGGCTGGTTATTTGTTAACTTGTTAAGGATCAGTCCTGATGGGGCTGTACTGGGAAAGGCCAGAGGATGAGAGGGTGCTGGATTCTCCCTTCCAGCAGCAGCAGCAGCAACATTTACCAATACTGACTGTAATGATTGTTGAACTGCAGGCTCTAAGTTTGGAAATATAGTTCTCAGGAGGTTTAAACATCTGCTTCTGGCATTCCCAGAAGTGCACCAGCATCAGCATGCTGATAAATC
Organism: Leptocoma aspasia; assembly: GCA_013399835.1. Classification (NCBI taxonomy): domain Eukaryota; kingdom Metazoa; phylum Chordata; class Aves; order Passeriformes; family Nectariniidae; genus Leptocoma; species Leptocoma aspasia. Next base: position 38,928 of record VXAX01003791.1, read on the forward strand.
CATTGGAGCCCATGGACCATCTCTTCCTTCACCCGTATTGCTTGGGGAGAATGGCAAGAAAGGCTTAAACTCACCTAAACCATTTTGACTGAACTGCACACTGGTGTGGGAATAACAAGGTAATTCATGATTACTTTCATGTTACAACACTCATGAAGGACATGTGAAACTTGCACTCACTTTTTCCATTGAAATGAGGAGGTTTCAAGGCAGCACCCTGGAAGAACAAAATGCTCTCTCTATACCTTTGCAATAGCTTACCTGTCATTAAAAATGTAGAAAGTTTCACAGAATTCAAGAGATCTGATGATATTCATGCAGAATTTGGCCTAAAGAGAGAGCTGTCGAAAGGTAAGTGATGGGAATAGGACCCAGTCATCCTAAGTGCTGCAAGGCTGGTCTTTCTTTGGGCCCAAAAGTAAAAGTGAGCAGGACTTCCAGGCAGAAGAACAGAAGCTCGGCAGGAATGACACAAAGTTAGTGTAGGCATGTTTTGGGGGTTTTTTTTTGCATTTAATAATTTATCCCCTTCATTCCTGAACTAACACAGAATGTAAATCTTGTGATCATTACACAAACTCTAGTTTACACAATGACGAGCAAAACCCAAGGACAGTCCCCAATACAGAAATGTCAAAATCTAAAAGCAGAATCAGAGGACTTGAGGCTCACCAGAAAACCAAAGGAAAGACCAAAATGGCATTCTCAAATATGTATTCTAAAGATTACTTGCCACTGTCTCATAAGTTTTAAAGATCTTTTGGGGGATCTGCCAGTGTAGAGGTAAGGCCTTAGAGAATTTTACCTAATTGTAGGTTAATACTACGAGACTTTCATATTTGGCAAGCTACTAGGACAAACACTAACACAAAAGTGCTCCTTTCATCAGTACCTTTCATGTTTAGTCCCAACTATCAGTTTATTTTTTAATTACATTTTTTTAAAAAGCAGGTTACTTTTTGTGAAGCAGTGAATATATAACAATATATTGTTTCCCCTGGAGACAACATATATACAATGTGTATGATAGGCATGATACACACAAATAAGATGACACATGTGTGACTGTGTGACACATTAGTAACCAGAGGCCATGAAAGAGCAGAGGGATAAAACAAAAGTAGTAAACTTTTGGTCACTTTTGAGAGTTAATTTGGTCATAACATTCTTTTGTGGTTTTTCGGTGATTTTTTTTTGGTTTGGTTTTTTTTTTTTTTGTGATAATGAGACTGTGCAAATATCATAACAACTGTTCAAGAAAAATATGAACAATAAATGATAAAGTACAAACTTGAAAGATACTCTAATATTGAATTTCCCCTATGAAATTCAGAGATTATTGTAGCAACAATTAAACAAGCTACTCTGCCAAAGAAAGATAAAAAAGTACTTTTTAAAGCACCAGATTGTGAACCACAAGACACACATCAAAACCTATATCTAAGCAGAGAATTGTGTGCAGACTTACATGTTGGTAGTAAATAAATTAGAAAGAACCCACTTTGAAGAAGTGCTCAGCACAGTGCAGATTAAGCTCTTTTATCTCTCCTCCTCCATCACCTATCTCCACTACACCGTCCAGGACCAAAATGGACTTTCCTCATCCTCACACCATCACCTTCACCTCTAATGGTCTTCTGTACCCTCAGAAGTATTTTCATTTCTCTGTTATAGACTTCTGTGTCGGTTTGGAGTGTCATGTCCTGATCTTTCACTGCTTTGATGATAAAAGCCCCAGTGTAGCATTTTGCTGTGGCAAAAACTGAGCTTTTAGTAGTGTCATATTTTCTATCTTGGAAATAGCTTTGCTTTCAAATTGCCACTCAGTCTGGTGGCCACCACCATTCCAGGTACACTTTGCCAGCACAAACATGAGCAAAGTGCTGCTTGTACAGACTTTGGGTTTACCAGCAATAATTGCATTGGAATAATTTCACTCGAGAGTGTGAGTACAACACTTGTTGGCAGTTGAAGCAATTTTTACTGAGCCTGAACAAAAGTGCCTTTTAGGGTAAATACGTTATGTTCTGGGTTGATATGCCATAGTGCATTATTCTACTAAAATTTACAGTATTTACTGAAACACATTGCAACTCCTGAGATTAACCAAAGTAACAAAACTTTCTCATTTCTTCTTCTAGCATCCATGAATTTATTTGGAATTCAATACAATATGTTAAAAAAACTTTCAAACTCATCACACAGCATTGCTGAATATTGCTGTGCTATTGATTACACATATGGATAGGTTGCTCCAGAAAAACAGCAAGTAGACAGCAATGTGGCTATGGAGAATTTGGAAATGCCACCAAAATCACCACTGGGATGCCATATTAGTATTACTGAAAGAGAAGGAGCAGTTACTCCTCCTCAATGTATTCTCTGTTTTCTCCTCTCAAAGTTTTCTCAGTAGCCTTAAGTCCCTCTTTCTTCCCCTATTAGCTCAGGACCTCCAAAGGGTATTTCCCATCCCAGGGTTGAAACTTAGTATTTACTTCTGTAACAATCTCCCTGTAGTTATTCTGTAACATTTTCCTCATATTATTTGATAAAAGGGGACATACAACTGTCACAATTCCGCAACTGCAACTGATTTTGAGGTGGCGATTTGTTATATTCCGGAGAAAGGTCAGCAGCAGGAACAAAACCAGCACCCCAGGCACAGCAGGGCTCTGCCCCATGCTGAATTCCAAGGACACTTCTTTCTGTCAGCCTGTTCCCTGACTGCTGTGCCAAGATGAGCGAGGCCTGGTGAGCCTGAGGAAGAAGCAGGCGCAGACATCAGCTTGGGGACACAGGGCAGCTGATGGACTTTTCATCTTGTGACTGAAGAACAGGTCATAGCACAGTGGAGTTTCATTAAAACTACACATCTCATGTTTGCTTTCCCAACTTTCATTTATCTCTAAAAGACAGAACCAAAGGCTTTATGCTTTTGCTTTCCCCCCGCTTCTTTTTTTCATATGTGAAACTTATTGTCCTTGAAACTGCTTTGCCATTACTTTAGGGAGAGGTCACAAAATCCCCACTGTCTGCAGCTGGGCTGCTGCTGCTCCCCTAGGGCTTGGACTCCGTTACAGCTGCCCAGGCACCCCCACACACACAGAGCTTCCTCACTGCTGGAATCTCACTGCCGGGGCTGGGAACAGCGCCCGCATCCTCTAAGCACCTCTGGCTTCCACATGAGTTTGCTCAACTAAATGAAGACATGCTACAGATTCTGTGTCTTTCAAACAGATAACAGATGATATTACAAACTCACAAACACCAAAGACATCGCTGAGCTTAACAGATCCAAAATTCAATGCACCAATTTTGAAGATAAAAATGTTAATAACCTAGTGTAAGTAATGCATATAAATTTTCTCTCCCAGAACAATGGCATTTCCTGAGTAAAAGTTGCTTGGACTTTACTTTCTATCCAAGTTACTGGCCTTCTACATTCAGCTGTCACTTACATGAGTGACCTTGGGTTTATTAAAATTCTCTGTTCTAATACGAAAGACAACAAAACTTTCCCATTTCAACAAATGTCTCACCGGGTTTATTACCACAGACATCTTGGAATATGAAAAAATATGGAAAATCTTAAAATAGTTTCAAGAAAGTGTGTTCCATTACCTAAAAGAGAGCAGAGACAGTTTTACCTGTGAGAAATTCTGAACCACCTGATTAATTCTGTTATGATAATAATTACAAGACAATATTATTAATGCAACATAAATGGTTGGTTTTTTCAAAACAGCTTTCACATATTTAGCTCAATGATACTATGAAGGTAGAAGTTTACTTAGAAGTCCAGTATTGATATACTGCGCAGCAAAATGCACAAGAAGTAAAATGATTACTTATGAGAGAAATCCTCTGTATGTATTAGTGTTGAGATAATAAGATCGAGAAACACCCAAAACTTAGATATGTGAATATAAAGTAACTTATATTATGTTAATGAACCCCCCACCCCCCATATTAACAACTGAAATCCCATTTTAGGGATCATCAAAGAACAGAACTTTGCTGAAAGAATAGTCTGTAATCTTGGCTTGAACTGCAAGACATTGTAAACATGCATATATAATAAAATTTTCAAGCCTTTATAGTTACATTACTGAAATTATATGTCTGCAATGTTGGCATTTTATCTTTGGAAAGTTCAACAGCAATATATACATCAGCCTTTCCACGGACAACTAACTTCTTGCTACATCAAGAAAACAGTTGTGGACTTACTTCGTTTAAAAGCAGTCTTATTGAAAAATAGCATTGAACAGTGTAAGAGATAGGTACAGCAAAATAAAAAGACTCAAAACAACCCACATGGTTCATTTTAAAAACTCAGTTGTTCTCCTGATGCTGGTAAATCAATGAACTAATGTAGCAATTCCTGTGCCTGCACACAGTTCAAACCCTTCTTTCACTTCCATGCTCCTTGTGTACCACTGAAACCCAGGATCGGCACCCAAGCAAGAGCTGTGTCTCACAAACTTCTCAGTACCTTCTAAATTATAGAAATAATTATTATAAATTATTCTAAATTATAGAAATAATTAGAAATAATTTAAATGCACTTTCTACATGAGCAGAATAATGACAGTAAGTCAGACTTGTTGACGCATTTTATTGTGAGATGGGGAGTCTGGTAAAAAACTAGAAAATGACCATGATGTAACAAGGAACTTAAAAATGAAGTTTCAGATTTGTAACATACATACATGAATACAGGAACAAATTGGCACAAAAATGTTAAACATTGTTCCCAACACTGTTTTATAAGATTATTCTAATTTGGCTTACTAAGGAAATGAGAGTTTTATGGTTAGACTAATCTCTTAATAAAACTGCAGAGCATCATGCTATTAGTCACACAGTGAATTTCAAAATTTAAGAGCTTTATATTAAAAACTGGGTAAAGGTAAAATGAATTGATTGCAATTGTAAAATTAATACATTCCCATTTTAATTCTTCTGTTCTACAGTCCAAGGCAAGTATAAATGTTAACATAACACTGTTAAATCAAATCTCAATGCAAGAGAACCGATTGCATCTCTACTTTAAATCTTATCAACTTTCCAAATTTTCATACTAAAATATATTATTGTATTAATACAAACTACAGTATTATACACTACACTGTGTAATAAATAAAGAAATATAAAAATAAGACACATAAATATAAAAGTTTTCTAAAACTAAAAAGGTACATATGTCAGTAAGAAGGGTATTAATACTGCCAGGTTTGAAGACATACAGTACAAAATGTTGCACAGATCTATAAACTAAAAGAAATAAAATAATACTGATAGGTAAAAATCAGCTAACATTGTTAATAAATGGGGTCCATAATAACTAACATTTGGAAATACTTATGAGCCAGATAACATGTCATGTATGTGTCTGAAATTAAAGTAAACCAATAAAGCAATAAAGCAGATTAGAAAATTTCCCTTGTAATTATTGTAGAGAAATTCTGCAAGTCAGGTATTAACCCAAAATACCACCAAATAATTAAATAATGAAATATACCAGTGTTCTTACTTCTCTGATGGCTGAGTGTTTTTTCCCCATGAATAGTTTAGAAGTTTGATACAAATCAACAAATGCTAGTTATTGTAGGCCACACATTGGATAAAGGCTGCTCAGAGCCTTTGTAATACTGATAAATGGCACTTACAGCACATAGGTCTTGCATAAGGCCAAAGGAGATACAAAGCTTCATATCATATCCTTCATATTGTTACTACATACTCAAAACACAATTACAAACACTGTTTTTGACAACTTTCCTGTCCTTACCAGTATTAACACTGTTAGTCCCTGCAATCAGAACTCAACGACAATCTTCTCAACTACATTTTTAACCACATGAGTAAGAAACTTCAGTTCTTCTATCATCTTCTTTCTTAAGGCTAACAATACACTTTAAATGATAATATGCTTTACTACAACATCTAATGTCATAAACCGCTACCTTCTAGGTTGAATTTACAAAGGTAGCCAAGCACTGTTTGCAACTGCATTACACGTCTCTGCAAAAGGGAATTTTGTAGTGCAGAAGTTCTCACATTGTAAAACATAAGAAAATACTGAAGCGGATTTAGGAAATGTTTTACCATTAAAAAAAAAGTCATATAAATCTCTCCCAATTGTACAGTTTAAAAATTAATCAACTTAAGAATGAAAATTAATACTGATAAAACAAACAATGCCAGATGCTTGTCTAATAATCAGGTTTCCTACAACCTGTTAAATCTTTGCTTCCAGAGTCACTGTATTTTTCTAATCTGCTTCATGTTATAAACTTGTTCCTAACTTTGAAAACTGTGTGAAAAATTACTAAGTTTGAGGTTCAGGCACACCTGGATTTCTTTTTTTTTTTTCTTTTCATTTTTTTATATATATATTTTTTTACACAGTAGTGAACAGAAATCACAGTATGCAGGCTACTGCGTTTCCATGAAAAGCATGTATAATATAGAAGGAACTTCATTACCAATTTTTTTTTTCCTTATAGAAAAAACCTAGCACGTAAGCTTTATTCATTATTTTCTTCTGACACCTGCCCATTATTTTGTATAACTTCTGGTTCTGCATTGCTTGCTTGATTTACAGCTTCATCATTCTTGTTACCTTCAGTTTTCCCTTCTTCCTCTTCTACTGCTGCTTCTTCTTCTGCATCCCCTACTTCTTGTAGTTCCCTACATTCCTTTTCTTCCTGAAGTCCCTCTATGTCTTTTTCTTCATCCTCCTCTTCCTCTTTTTCACTGTATTCCTCCTCTTCCCGGGTTAGGCTCTCCCTCTCATCCGAGTCGATCTGCGAGGGGGACGCCCTGACCACCACGTGCTCGCCGCTCAGCACCTCCGGGCCCATCTCCTCGGGCTCGGCGCTGTCGCGCTCCCCCGTCTCCCTCTTGCAGTAGGAGTAGCGATGGTTCATGTGCTGAGAGTAAGACCCCGAGTGTGAAAACCTCTTTCCACACTTGTCACATTGGTAGGGCTTTTCCCCAGAATGCAGTCGCATGTGTTCAATCAAATGGTGTTTGTGTTTAAATGCTTTTGTACAGATTCCACACTCGTGAGGTCTTTTACCTGTAAAATAAAGCACAAACAATTGGGCATCTTGTAGCTGAAGTTTTAAAAATGTACGCTGCTGTCTTCATTGTAAAATGCTGTTGGTGAACATAATAGCATCGATTAAATTTTATATAACAAGATGTTCTACTCCATGCATTATCAGCCTGAGTTTCTCTCCTGAGCCCAAAGGACGAAGGTGCAAGGGTAGATTGTCACAATCACTACAGTACTTTGTAAGTGTTTTAGGAAAACTCATCATAGGAGGATGAAGAGATTCTCATATATAACTTTTAGCACAAAAAAGTACAAATATAAATTAGAAAATGACTTTTTTTTGCATAAACTATTTTCAATTGAAACATTTTTACTTTTCTATATTGATGGCAATTTAAAATTAACTAAGCTTTTACGTTGGTTTTGATGTACCAAGTCTGTCCATGATACAGGTAAAAGTAAAACCATTCTAAAATCTAGGCTGAATCCTTTATGTACAAAACTTGCCGACTACACATGCATTGACATGAAAAAAATCTGTTTCACTCAGTGTGTTTCTGCTGTTTTCTAGCTACTGTCTTGTTTTTAGAGTCTCTTATAAATCTATCAGGAGCCTAGCAGAGTTATCTTGATTTTAACATTTAAAGTTGTTACACTAAACAACTTTGCAGTCTTAGCTCAGACATAAAGGACAAAGACAGTAAGACAGCAGGTTTCTGGTCACACTGCACAGACGACCAGCACATCCATGTCCTCTCATGCCAAACAAGCAACAAGGTGGGTGTTGGTCTCTCTTCCCAAGAAACAAGTGATAGGACAAGAGGAAATGGCCTCAGGTTGTGCCAGGGGAGGTTTAGATTGGAAATTAGGAAAAGTTTCTTCACCAAAAGGGTTGTCAAGCACTGGCTGCCCAGGGAAGTGGTCACCATCCCCGGAGGTATTTAAAAGACAAGCAGATGTGGCACTTATGGGACATGGTTCACCAGTGGACTTGGCAGTGCTGGATATGGTTGGACTCAATGAGCTTGAAGGTCTTTTCCAACCTAAATGATTCTATGATTTTGAACATCACATTGAACTTAAAACTGGTAGGGCAAGAACAATTCTGCTAGGAAAAGGAGGACTTAAAAGCGTCTCAGGACAGGATAGGTATGAAATTAGATACCCTTAACGAATAGAACTTGAGAAAATTGATCAAGACAAAAAAGAATTTGTTATGCTTTCAATTTTATATGTGAGATAACACTAAAATGTTACTATGCAGAAATATAGTTAATATAATAATTCAGCTACTATGTGAACCAAGAAAGTAGAGCAGCATGAATGGAGTACACAAAAGTTCTAAAGAGTTTATTTTATGGTTGTGGGGAAAAAGAAAATAACAGAGCCAGCAAGAAAGGAATATATAATACAAAACCGAATATATATTTTGCACCTAACTGATAAAAAAAAGAATTCTTACTTTAAGACATTGCAGAAGAAATAAGAGAGCAAGACGTATTAAAAAAATCCTAAAGATACTGGAACCAGAGCCAAAAGGAACAACTATGAGAAATTAAAAATAAAAATCAAAGCCAAAAGGGTGTTCATTAGTGGTTAGATTCTATGTCTAATGAATAGCTGAAGCTACTAACTTCAGGTCATTATAAACGTGGCTCAATTTGAAAATCCTTCATGCCAGATAGGCACACTGCTTTTCATGGACAGTATCAAATACATACATGATCCTTTTTTCTCCCCTTTTTTAATTTTTTTTTTTTAATTTATAACCAGGCAAGGTATATTAGAAGTAATATTTCCTCATTTATAGGCTGTGGCTCACAGATGATTATCCACAAGCCAGATGCAAAAACTCCCCTTTTTCTATTTAGGGTTTAGATCTAACAAATTTAAAGAAAGACAGAATTGCTGTTTTGTCAAACAAGTATACAAAACTAGGGGTTTCTAAAGAAAACTTAGCACAGGCAGTAAGGACTGCTACACTTCCCTACACTGTCTGAGAACTAGATTCCAGTTGAGATGATCAGTTACAGGTTACCAAAGAAATAACAATTGGAAAAGTCTTTCTCTAGTACATACCTGTGTGTTCATACTTATGTCTCAATAATGAGCTGCTCTTCTGGAATATTTTGTCACACAAATCACATGCATACATCCCATTTTCTGTCTTTCTCATTTTTTTCTTTGGGGGTGTTGAATCAGAATCGTTTTGATCTTCTACATTGGATATTCCTTCTGAGCTAGTGTCTTGCCTTTCATCCTTCAGAAAAATTACAAAAATAAGTTAAGTGCAATAAAAGAAGTCACCCACATAAACCGAAGCTGCTATTCTCACTCAATTCCATAAATAGCCAAACAAAATTGTTTAGACTTCCACAGTCAAAAAGAATCCTTTACTGCATTGTTCTGCTTTGCAGTCCCTGCCATCATCCAGATGCAGATTTCCTCACTGGGACTGGCTTTAATCACATCCAAATTTGACTGTTGGCCAGGTCTAAGCTATGCTGGCATGCCGTATTTTAGGGCCCATAAAATAAATGCAATGTTACAGACCTGTAAAGCACTTCAGTAAGTGGGAAGAGCAAATTTGCCACATAACTGCATTTTTCAGCTAATGCTGGTCACCTACCTTTTGCTGCCTCACAGATTTTATGAAGTTAAAAGACTGTTTTTGCTGTTTGAAGTTTTCACAAAAAAGCTATTTAAATTACCATTCGAATTTGCATATTTGATTACCCTCTTCCTCAGGAAACTACCACAAGTACTATTTAACCTGAAATTTAGGGGACTTCTGAATTTGACATTACTAAATAGTTTCAAAAATATAATTGTTACATACTTCTAAGCATTTTAAGTGTTACAGCTTACCTGTAAAAGCACAGTATTTTATACTGACAACAGCAGCATGTACATGTTAGCCTCAAACTTTTAATATAAGCAGCCTTCTAACTCTTCAAGGCTCCTCAGTCTCTGGCAATACAGAAGCCTGAATAAAATGCTTGACTGCCAATTTCTAAGATTTAAATAGAAACACTCAGCCACTTTTCTGTTCTGCCCTGTCCCTACCTCAATGTGCACAGGTGACTCTCAGGAGGACTGACCCCAATTAGATCACATCTGGATGTACCCAGGGAGGAACAAGCCAGGATACAGGGATGGCAGATAAAGATAAATATCTCCCTGACTTTCAATTGAGAATATATCTGCATTTTGTTTAAAGTGACATTATGGTGTAGGATGAATTCAGCTACTCTGCAAACCAAGGAAGCAGAGCAGCACAAAAGGAGTAGCCAACAGTTCCAAAGAGTTTATTTTCTGAATATGGGGAAAGAGGAGATACGGAGCCAGCAAAAGACAAAAGCCATGGTTTTATTTTGCTTTTTGACCAGAAGCATTAGATAGTCTTTAAAATAGTGAGCACTAATGTCCTAGAAGATTAAATATGGAGAATAACTGAGTTGCCCATGCAAACAGTTTCTGTTAGTCTGGACTCAAGCTGCCTGATTTAACGAGCTTTGCAGAGGGCACAACAGTAATATCTATTACCTATTTACAATCAAGTCAAATAAGCCTGATAGCTTGTATTTACATTTTTATTTAGTTCACCTTGATAGTTTTCTGTTAGTTCAGCACAGATACAGATTGAATACATCATACATACATCATGTAGGAATATGGGGACCGAAGTACCTGATTTCCATTGGCTTGGGTCTGTTTTGGTGGTGTCTCATGAACTGCAGGACTAACTGTAGTAGAGTATGTATAAGCCACCTGTGGAATCAAAATGGTTTGCTTATTGGCAGCGAGAGCTCTCAAGCAGGGAACACTGTTGTGGTCAGCAATGGCAACAATTGTAGGTAACTGGGCAGTGACTGTAGGTATAGCAATATTTATGGGATTGGCACTTGGTGGGATTACATTTACAATAGAATCAGAGTCCGTAACACTGTTGTCCTCTTGTGGTTCTTTTTTTGCACAAGTTAAGTTCAAAGGTTCTTCTTGGACAGAATAAACACTGTTCTGGTAAACACTAGTTATGGTAGATCTTTCCAACAGTTCCCCATGTAGCTTTGGTAGTGAAAGGTCAAGAGGTTCTATTTGTGGCTCTTCTTGTACACCCTCTGCTGTGTACGTGTAACCCTGTGAATTTCTTGATGAAGAAAGGTTTAGTGGTGATGCAGATGGCGTGCTACTGTGTGAACCATTCAGAGTTGAAGCCCCTGGTAAAGTCTGAGATTTTGTTGTACTGACAGGATTTTGTGAGTTATTTGTGCTGTTCTGGGATTCGCTCACATTTGTAGTTGCTGCTTGATCATCGTTGTCTGCAGGACTGCCTAATTTAACTTGTTCAGGAGAAGATGGTCCAGAAGACTGCACAGAAATTTGTCCAGCTTGCATTTTTTCAAACCACTTTTTTACCACATCCAGTGGTAGGTTTACAGAATCTGCTATTTTTGAAAGCTCTTCTGCGCTTGGTTGTGCATTTAATGCATAATACGCTTTTAGGAGTGAGAGAAGGTTCTTTAAAGGTGGCTGACCAGGAGACAAGTTGTTCTCCCCAGTTTCTGATGGGACAGGGGACTCGGGTTTCTCAGCTTCTGTTCCACTGGCCTGGGGAAGCTGAGGAGGGCTTTTTGTTTCATAGTGCTTTAATTCTTGAAGTGCATTAAGATCTCCTGGACAATCATCACAAAGAAGACAAGTGCTATCGTTGGTCTCTCCTTCAAAGTTCTTATCTTTCTCAGACTTCACTGTGAGATCTTCTGGTAATTTCTCATTTTTGCAACTATTTGCAGGAGCAGAGTTTTCTTTTTTTAGATTTTGTGGAACAACCTGAAGTTGACTTGGCTGCTCCAAGCTGTAGTTGATGATAATTTTGGTTGTCCCGTCTTGGTCAACCAAAGGAAGACTGATAGCTGAAATGAGGGAATGGCCAGCTTGTTGTATAGATGCATTGTTGATTGTTTCTTGTTCTTTGGATGCAAGATTAGCATGATTGTTTTCCAGTACTTGCCTTATTACATTACCATCCACTGCCACTTTTAGTACATTTTGAATGTCACTTAAATTGATGCTTATGGGAGACACCAGACCTACTGTTGGTAGAACAACAGCTTGCACCACACCCTGAGGAGAACTGGTTGCCTGCAACGGGCTACCACCACTAAAAACCCCATTTTGCAAAGGGGTTGAACAATTAATTCCTGAAGCAACCACTATGGGCTTGAATTCATAATCCACAGGTTCAGTTTTAATTTGGTTAAGAGGAAGCTGCTCTTGCAAGGGTTTATTTTCTATCTTTTGCCGTATCTGTGGTCTTGCTGGGCTACCTGGTGATGCAGAAAGGGAAGGGGAGGAGCATTGAGACATCTTGAGCCCTGACCGGGCTCGACCATTCACGGGCATCAAACCAATACACTTCTTACTGCTTATGTGGGAACTGTATGAACCAGAATGGGAAAAACGTTTCTTGCAGTTTGGGCACTCATATGGCTTCTCTCCTAAACATGAGAAAAAAGAAAAAAAGAGAAGACATATGCAACAGTTAACCAGGTTACAGCGTAACTTCATCAAACAATAATTACCAGAACGAGTACATCATAAAGACCTCTCAAAGAGTCCTAGGGGGAAAAAAAAATCTTTTCTAGTGAATTGACAGTAAGAATATAGCTCTGAGCCAAGGCTCCTTTAATAAGTTTGTGATCCACTAGATACAGGATGGAGCCCACACGATCATGTGTTCCTGTCAATAGTATTTCTTTATTTGACAATTACAGATTTCACTGAATTTGAAGTGAAATTCATTAAAGTAGTACCACCACTAACTTCTAACATAACATTTCTTATAACTTTTCTAACAAATTGTGTCCTGAGTCTAATTTAATATGACTAATCTCAAATGATGACAATTACAGCCACAGGAGAAACACACAGTTCTTATGTCCTGATTATTATCAATTAAAATTCTCCAGCAAGGCTTATAACACGCTGAATGATCTGCAAACATTGAAGAAAAAACAGACAAGTGAAAAGGACCAGAAAGATGTTCCCATTTCTTTTGCAATAAGTCAAGTTTTCCTTAATTGTTAGAGATTAAGCTACAACTGTAAATCCTCTTGAGTTTTTCTGCATATTCCCTGCACAGAGCTGAAGGCTGCAGTCAGTGCTTGCAGTATTCCAGAGGAAAAAAAATAAGGAAAACACTAGTATTTTAAACTTAGACTTATAAGAGTGTTATTACATCAAAGTTATAAAGAGCAGAAATGGCAACATTAGTACTCAATTCAATGTTTGATTTATTTACCACTGTGGATTCGTAGGTGCTCCTTTAAGTGATGTTTATATTTAAAAGCTTTTCCACATTCAGTGCACTTGAATTTTCGATTGCCACTGGACTGCGTCACATGTCTCTGTAAGAAAGAAGTCTTAATTATTGTACAGGACAGCATCCTGCAGAAACACCTTGTATTTTCACATTGCAACAGAGAAAATGCCATACAAACCCGAAAAGAATCAACCATAATTGTAAGAGACTGAAGGTGGTGTGGAAAAAGGAAACAAATCACAAATCAGGTAAAAACCGAAGCACACATTTCTCCTGAATAAATCTGATACAGTAAAAAGAAAGAAAGAAAAAAAGAAACTCAAAATATAGTTGCCTCTTCTCCTAAATTCAGGTGAAGTTTACACAGACATATTAGTAGGAAGTTCCAGGATGAATGCTAGTTCTACTTGTGAAAGCAAAATCATCAGGGGAAAACCCCAAGCCCACTACCCACAGAATATTTCATGAAGAATAGAAAAACATTAAAATCTATAGAAACCTGTTTAAAGTTTAATCAGTTCACTTGATTTTTCCATTTACAGGCTTCCAGGGCTTACTGTTGGCCTTGGATTCCTATATATAATGATGCCACAGGATTGCTCAAGGGAAGGTAGCTCAGTGACAATAAAGGTACTCTCAGTCACAATTGATTTGCAAAATAAATGTGAGAAACTAAACCAAAACAAATAAAAATATGGAGGGGTTTCCCAAGTACACAACACCAAACATCTTCACCATCTGCACTGAAGCTCTGTGATTATTTTTGTTAGATTTTGCCTTGTGAGAGCATTTATTGTTAAGTTCTAAATAGTTTTGGTCTTTATTGCTATACTAATTTAAAAAAAGCAAAAGCTAAGACAGACATGTAAATATATGTAGTATATATGTGACAATTATGTGCAAGATCTATAATTTTACCACAAATTGTATAAATCTATGAATGTGTATTTTTAAGGACAAAAATTACATGCACTTTTAAAGTTGAAACAGCTTAATTACCAACATAAAACAGAGGAATTAGGAATTTTTCTGTTCAAACAACTTATTTATTAAAAAAAACCAGCAGGTCCTTCTTAAGTAGAGCTCACTTGGCAAAAAGATACTCTACCACTATTGCACTGCAATATGGGATGCACTGCAGATTTTTGGTAACTGGGGCAAGCATTTTCATAAACTCATGAACAGAGCTGTTCACGGGCTCTGGGGACAACCAGGCTGCCCACCACCAACAGCGGGTGTGGATCAGCTGCCTCTGGTGTGAAAGCATGGGCTGAACCCCCACCCCAGGCTCTGGCCTGCTGTGCTTGGCAGCACTGGGAGCAGATGCTCCCCAGGTGCTAGGGCTCTTCCTGAGCACAGACACGACAACTGGGGCCTGAGAACTGTGCTGGAGAAGCAGGGATGGATAAAACACAGGATAATGACCCTGCTGTGAGACATGCCTGCAGATCTGAAGAACCTGTGGCTGTGAAGGTTGCTGGATGAAAGCCTGAACTCTCTGCTATGAGATATGCTGTCCAAATTATCAACCCCTACTCCCTGTCCCCTTTTAACAGAAGACAAATTGAAATAAGATCATCTAAATTACTTCCACATACTCTAATTCAACAGTTCCCTTGGGAGAAGCATTTGGTTAAGCTGCAGATTTTACCTCTCAGCAGGTATTGCTCCCACCCTGCTCAGGGTAGGCTGCTTCCAGCCTCCCCTGGGCTCTGCAGGGAGGTCTCCACTCTAACTTATCCCGATTAGTACCTGACCCTCATTCCCGGGTTTGTCAGCTGTCTTTTGCTAGTTCACACGGCTTTTCAGCTCCATTTAACTAAGTCCCTTGAAGATGATGTTCTAGAAGATTGTGGCTGACTCACTGTATTTCACTTTAATGATCCAACTGCAATGATTCTAGAGGACCGTGTCAGGATTTACTTAAGCCTGCCGAGAATCAGTTACTACGGTTTGACTTGAATTATACAAGCTAACAGATCTCAGCATGTATACAGTTACTGCAGGTCCTGGACTACATAAATATTCATACTAAGTATCAGTGCATGTATTCAATCTGTCAGAAATGTTTCTGCTCCAGTCTTTAAAATCTAATGTTCTATTTCTAATGCATGGAAGTCCACACACCACTTATCAAAATTTTAATAAGTTTTCCTTTTTTCCTGGTCATAGCTGTAAGGTACTTTAAGCTTTTTGCTAGGTAGTGTTTCCAAATCTATTTTGCCTTAGCTTCTTGTATTTGTAACTCTGTTCAGCTTTCTTGCTGTCTCTCGTAATACTGTTCAGAATTATTTCAAAGGATCTTCTTTAAATGTAACTGAGAAATCATAACACTTATCCAAAGTACCACCTGTAATACTTTCACCTTCATTTTCTCAGATTCAAATGGTTTTCCTCATCTCAGCACTGTTAAAGCCACATTAGTTTGTGCCTGTGATATGTGATATATTTCTAATACACTGTACATAATTGCTGTTTTCTGCTCATTAAAGAATTAACTGCAATATTCAAAGAATATTCTTCTGCACTCCTTCAAGGACTGAAAGAAGAAACAGCAGCATTAAGGTCTGTAATTAGCCACTAATACATCCCTGCACCAAATGTTTACTGTGCTTAGGACTGAAGCCCACCCCTCTCATGCCACAGAAAAAACTAATTAATGAGAATCCTCAAAAGTTATTTGGAAGACAGAAACTACAGGTATATCAGGGGTTTTTCACAGATGGTTTGACCACACTTTCCAAGAACTGCCATTTCTCAGCAGTGTGCAGGACACTGTGAAATTCTGAAAGACTACCTACAAGTGCTTCATAAATTGATGAAAAAAAATTTAAAACAAATATAAGAAGCACTTTTTCATATTTCAACATGTCTTTTGGTGCTTCACATGTGAAGGCAGATGACACATGCAGCATCACCTTCTCCCAACTGTTAGTGGTGTAGGAGCAGCCAAGGGTGCGGTGTGGAGCAGGGGGAGGAGGGAGGAAAAGAAGAAGAAGGTGCAGGATGGCTCTCAGCTCTCTGCTGGAGGAGGAGTAGAAGTTTTGCCTATCTTCCCAGGGCTCAGAAGGAGGCCCAGTGTGCAAGTACCCTTTCCACTGCCTTCACTAAGCCAAATTTTATCTTTGCTCGTTGCTTCTTTGTACAGAACAATTACAAAATTGTCACATGATGGACACTACCAGCTAAGAAAGTTATCCAAATAATCTATGGTCAGGTGAAGTTCTTTAAGAATAAGACATTAAGTTTTGAACATGCAGCTATTTAAGATCCACAGCCAGGAGGCCTATACTTTACTAATGACAAAATTTTCCATTACACGAATGATGTAATCATGTATATGCAGCCAATTTTGAAGACATGACAACTTTGAGATAATAACATAAACAAACAAGTATTTCAAATTTGCCAAGTATCTAAATTATTGTAATTTTAATTCTGGCTACGGCTTGAGAGAAAAGAACACACTTAAAAGTAGGGTGTAATACTGAGTTCCAGATACTCCACAGACACAACACTAATCAAACACAATTGTGCCTTCGAAAGTATAAATCCATTAAAATATTTTTGTGGGAATACAGTTTAAGCTCTCCTTTTTAGCAATTATTCTGAGTGTTTATTCACTTTGGTTTTTTTGTTTTTTCATTCAAACTGCATGCAAGTATGGGAAAGGCTTCTATCTTGCCCAACTACTTTATTCTTATGGTTTTAGGCTTGTAACTGAAAAGACTGAAAACAAATGTGGTAGCCCACAAGAAAAGCATTATATAAATAGCATTCATAGATTTTATAGTTAGAAATATAAGACGTATGTAAGATGAAAGTAACTTTTAAAGTGCATGCTGAGCCAAAAAGAAAGTGAAACAGAAATCCATTGTTCATGGGAAGCCTATTTGAGTAAAAAAGAACTGCCACAGCAGAATATGCTGGTGAGGTTACTCCAAAGCTTGTGAGACAATAAAATCCTTGCAGCAGGATGGCCGGTACTTCTTGTGCTGATTTAATTGACCTGTGAATGTGAACACTCATGTATAAAAATGTATAATAAATTTTTAATCCTGTTAAATTTTTGGACTTGGTAATACTTTGTAGGATGGAGGTTAACAGCCAATGTGTAAAAAAGCATCTCTTTTCCTCAGGTTTCCTTAAGTAAAGCATCTTCCTTTACTCTGGGCTACAGCCTGTTGGTTTGGTGCTACCAGAAATGTTGGAAGTACCTTTACTTTTACATTCCGTTTTGCATTTTTCTGTTATATTTGTCTCCCGTTTCATTTCTGGAGAGTACCAAACTTTCTAGTCTGTCCTCTGAAGGAAACATCTCCAAGCCTCTTTAACTTGGTGGTGGAAAATCTGTATGTTTTTTCCTCTGGATGATTCCTGGCTGTTTCAGTTGGTTCCTGAGCCTCAGAGTGCCTCTGATAAGCTATAGAAGCACATTCTGGGGATGGATGATGGGACATTGTGGGGATTAAAAAAAGAAAAGAAAAAGAGGGACAGGAGAACAGAGTCTCAGGATCTTCTGTAATTATCACATGGTTAACTCATGGAACCCAGGGACCCATGCCCTCAGGTCTGCCCATGAACCAGAGAAAACAAAGCTCATAACATCTTTAGCCTTTTCTGTTGCTTCATTTAGTACTGAAACACCATATTTTACACACTAATTATTTGTACATTGTCTTACAGCACAAATTGAATTTAAAAACTGTACCTCACAGTTCAAGCAACACAATGGCTTGTTTCTTAAGGGCAAAAATGCTACACTAAATTGTGAATTATTCAAACAGGACTTAAGGAAAAAAAAAAGGAAACGTTTCATTAAAGGCTTGAAATTAGATTTAAGTCACAATTTTTTAAGCATTGGTAGCCAATGAACAGAAAAAACCAACAAATTACCTATAAATGTAATAAATCACTTGTTGCTATGAACATACTATAAGTCTCTCTGTGTGTAAGCCTTCTGATCATTTTCCCATGGGAGAACATCCTTTTGCTGTCTTTTACTCTGTATAAGCTTTCTGTAAACAAAATATCTGTGTCTGTTCTTCAAGGACATAGAATTAGTTAGCTTCCTCCTACCTATGAGGAGAAGGAGCTGAAATTACTTTATCTTTCTGATATTGTAAACTATTCGGACACATTCCCTGAACAAAACAGCAGCAGGAGCATGGAGAATGCTCTCTGCTGAGCAGATATAGAAAAATACTAGAATTATGGAGTAATTTTAATAAATCATATTAGCCTTCTGAATTTATTGTCCAGAGTCCTTTCTTCAATGTATGGACCACAACGATAATCACTTCTGAAAACAACCCTACTGCCTAGATGAATGAAAACAGGAATTGAGATCTCAGCCTTTGACAGCTACAGAAAAAGCCCGACTTGAGCAGCAAGCTTGAGTGTGTGCTCTGGGGCTGGACCACCAGCACACAGATGATCTGCTGTGAACAGTTTACCCGCTCTGCACACTTCTGCCCACGTAACAAATCACAGCGTCGCTACAGAGGACAGTGACCCTTAATTCCAACACCACTTACTGGATCTCTTCCTGATTTGTGTGATGTCATGTGGCGGTCGAGCTGCGTTCTGTACGCAAACGTGTAACTGCACAAGGAGCAACTGAAGTTATCTTCGTTTTTTTCATGGCGGTATTTAATGTGTTCCTTCAGAGAGGTGAAACGCTTGTACCCTCGATCACAGTATGGGCAGGTGAGCAGTTGGGAAAATGCGTCAGGTGTTCCTACACAGGAGAGACAATGCACCAGACTTCAATAAACAAGTCCCAAACTTACTACCAGCAACAAACAGGCTTTACATTTACTGCTACTACTGTCAGAAAACACGCAGCTGCTGGAAGCTCCATTTGTTTTAGAGAAGGAGTAGTGAAAATTTAGATTTTTTCCACGGGCATTATGCAACCTCCCACACTAGGGTATGGTTGCCCCAATGTACCTTGGAGAGAGTCAGCACAATATGCTGATAGGGCAAGGAGGAATGGTTTTAAACCAAAAGAGAGTAGATGGAGACTAGATATAAAGAAGAAATTTTTCATAAGGGTGGTAAAATACTTCAACAGGTTGCCTAGAGGGATGGCAGATGTCCCATTCCTGGAAATATTCAAGACCAGCTTGGACAGGGTTCTGAGCAACATGATAAAGTTGAAGATGTCCCAGCTCATTTCAGGGGGTTGGACCTAGATGACCTTTAAAGGTCTTGTCCAACCCAAATCATTCTATGATTCACAGGTATGTATGTGTGAGTGGGACATAAGGTCTGCAGGACAGGAAGTAGACAGATCAAATGTGCGGCCATCTATATATATATATATATGTCTAACATGATCTATGGAATCTATTTTGCTGGCTTTCATAAAGTACTTCTGTATTAGTACAGGGGAAAGTGAAACCAGATTGAAGCTAAATATTAATTTTACAAGTCTATTTCAAGAAGTCACCATTTATGAAGTTTTAGCTCCATCCCTTCTTACCAGAATATGTTTAGCCCTCCACATAGTAACTCATTCTATCCTTGAAAAATTAATTTTTAAAGGACTGAAAAAAATATTACTTTATAAATTGATAAAGATGTGTTCAAATAAATGTAGGATTTGCTGTATTTGATCAAACCATCAATTTATAGGTGTGATATCCTCCAATGACCATGCTACTCTTCCTTGCTTCAAGACAAACAGGAAGCAAATGTTGCAAGGATGCACCTACGCACCGTGCTGAGCCTGAGAAAGCTGAAAGGTCTTTACTGATTAACATTTTATGCTCTGACGCACAAGGGGCACATTTGTACACGCTGTCATTTTAAATTTCAGAACTCTAAGAATTATTAATACTCATAAAATGAACCAGTATTTTAGAAAGTACTTCTAAATTATTTACCTTCATGACCTCTTCCAGCAGTTATCACCACAGATTGATTATATGTTCTACCAAGTAGCAATTAATTCTGTTTGTGTGGAATTTACTAACTTAATTTTTATTGAATGTGCCACTGATCTTGCAACAGTGAAAAGCAATCAGACCACTTTTCCTTATTACTAAAAATCACCACTTTTTCTGTCATACAGGTTCTTTTACACTTGTTATAGTAACAATCAAAATAACCCCTACCCACAGGGATTTTTTGTTGTTCTATCCATTTCTGCTTTTCCTGGTTTAGCTGAGTTGTCCAAAAACAAAGCCATCCTCACATGTGTAGACCAAGTATACTTCCTTTTAATTCTCTTTTTACCATCTATAATTCAACTCATCTGACATAAAGAATACTCAATTTCAGCACAAATACAACTCAGTGGAAATGTCAGAAGCACGTTAACTTGAATTCTATTTCCATTGGAGGAAATGGAGAAATGAAAACAGTTTCCCAAAGTCACTAAAAACTCTGATTCTGTCACTTCCCTTGTCTACTTTCCTGGCTTGGAAGCATGCATCGTTACCAAATGTCACTATATTTTTGGCATTTTCTGTTCCAAAATGATTAAAACACTAAACACTATTATTCACCATTGTGATCTTCACAATACTTCTCAGTGAAGTTACTGGGATAGATCCAATTTAAATGATTAATACCAATGTGTATTTTTAATGATTACATGGAAATCATATGACAAGTCTGTAAAACTAACTTGACAATATGTGCCACTGCAACCACATATTAAAATCTTAAATTAATGAATGCACTTCTAAAAGTAAAATCTGTAATAGCATAAAATCTCTGGAGGAGCAGAACAAAAAGTTTATCTTTACTTCTTTCACTGGTCTCCCTTAGACTCCAGTATAGTACTACAGCTACAATGACATCTATCTGTTCAGTTATATTCATTTCTTAAAACAACTAGAACACAACCACTAACCATTTATGTAGGCTGTTACTTTTTCTTGAAAAATCATAAATACTCCAATTGTCACAAGTTATCTAAGCTGAACACTTGAGAAAACACACAGAAATGTGTAATGCAGTGAATAATGCAAAACCAATCTCAACAGCATTTGTCTTCAAATATTTCATGATGAAGAAATGAACAAAGTGTAACTTCTCATCTCCCTCAGAACACCTTAAGCATGAAACTTCTTCAGAGAAAAAAACCTGTATCTACTTAAAAATAACAACAGGTCATTATTTTTTTAACATGAACATTTTTGTACGAACAATGCTTCTTTTTTCTCTGCTGCTGTCCTTTCAGGCAAAAAACCCCAAAAGCCTGTCATAGACTGGCTACCCAATAAAAGAAATTTTATCTAACAAATCCTTTTGGCAGCTTTGTTTAGAAATATAAAAAAGGAAAGAAACATGTTATAACTTTCCTTAAGTTATTCTTACATAAAGTTGTACTATTTTGCTTTACTTCTATTATATCTAATAAATGTTTATTCTGTTCTTTCATATAAGGATGTTGAATGGATTTACGAAAGTATGAATTTTTCTCTTCAATAACTGGAGGTCATTTAGGTACTCATGCAATTGTATCCCAGTGCATGTCTTGTTTACAAAATCAAGTGGCAATGTTTTTTGCGTGATGATCCTATCCTCTTATAATTATTTAACTAGTTTTTTTTTCCCTCTATAGTTGTGTGTGTTTGCACTGCTGTCTTCTTAAGTACAGCAGAAGTTTTGGGTCAAGTAGTGAGTACAACTGATTTCATAAGAACTGAACTGATGACATGTTTACCATTTTCATCCTGACCACTAGCTTCTGGCGTGCCTTGTCTCTGGTCCTCCTCAGGTGCTTCAGGGTAGATAACAGCTGTATCTTCTTGTTGAAGGAATTCTTCAACATTAGGGTCATGGTTTTGCTCATTTTCTGCATCAGAATCACATTCATCTTCTTTTACTAAGCGTGAAAAATAAGACACAAGATACAAAATTAAGTTTAAAAAGAACATAAACGAGATTCAGTAATTCACATTGCCAAATCTCTCTCTAGCCAAGTATTTAAAAACTCTTTACCAATACTAGCATACGTCAAGTCCTTTATGATGCCAGATTATGCCATGTTTTAGAAGAACTCGTAGCATAATGATATTTAAAAACTTGACTAAACACAGTTTGCCTCTTTAACTACAACATTTTTATCATTTCAGATTTAGCTGTTCTTCTCAATTTCCCTAAAAATCTTAAATGCAACATTAATTATGATATAGGCCTTGTAGCTGGAAGGCCTGTTTACCATCTTGGTGCCTGTGTTTGCAAAAGTACATTTGCTGCCTTTGAGGCAAAATTTTCAATGTTATTTATAGCTGTTCACTAGCACAAACTCCTAAGATATTTAAACTCAGTAATAAGCTGGCCAGAGAAATGCAGTAAACTTGAACTCTGACTGGCTTATTCTGTGGTGTTGGAAATGGCTACCAAAAAGGCTTCAGATCTAGTTAACAACCTTTAACATTTTCCAGTTAAAAACTTAAGAGAAAAACCTAATGAACAACTGTATTGCAAAATTAGCAAATAATAAATTAAATATTTTACTTAATGCTTGTATGATAAATATTTGATCCCAAGTATTTGCCTAAATACATTGTTCATAGAGTTTATTTTTACCATGGTGGAACATTCTGTGAAAGCTCTGCCTGCAGCACCCTAAATCATTACAGATGTTCTCCACTATTAATGTGAGGTATATTTTTAACAGGAAAGAGAAGTTTTATGATTAATCTGTCAGTGTGAAATCACATATTCAATTTACAATTTGATACAATCTTTTTATGGCACGAGGCAGTATCTCACATGTAGAGTGTAATGCAGTGAATAATGCAGCTCTCCATACTTACGTGGTGAGAATTGACTTTGTAAGAACTGAAAAGGATGTGTGAAACTAGAGTTTAAAACATATAAATGTGTTTAGATGTGAGTTTGCTTTTAAATAAGACTTACTCTGATATTATCTACCTATCTAGTAAGGGCATTACAACCCCCCCCCCATAAACTTTCAAAAAGCTGGATTGAATATATATTAATCTTCTGTCAAGCAGAGAAATGGAAAAAAATAACAAACCATCTGTTTTTGTTTGAGTCTGAAACTGAAGTACACATTTTATTTTGCCTTCTGTGTAATCAGTCCAAACAGAGGAGTGGACAATAAAATACAGTATTAGCTTAAGTCTATTTTTGTATATTTCTTCACAGTTTAAAATACTACCTGTTGACACCTACAGATAAGATCATTGCTATTCCTTGTTTTGCCCTTTGGTGCTGCTGGAGCTGTGTGGTCAGCCTTGGGAGGGAGGGCTGCTTGTGTCACTGGTCACCTACACCTCCGGACCCTGGACACCAAAAGATGCCCAGACTTTTTTCCTCAGCTAAAACAGTGTTTACAGTTTAAGACCTCTAGCGTGGAAAAGCAAAGCATTTTTATAAACAGAGGTGGCAGAATTCCTAAGATTTCAGAATGATACTTGCCTAACCAAAATTCAATAGCACTTTATGAATAAGGGACTCAGACTAACAAAGAAATACCTGTACATCCAAGTTCATCTGTCTGAGCTTCAGGCCCCAGGATTTCCTTTCTTTCTTTTCCAGCTGAAATAGCACATTTCACAAAAAGAGTGACTATGTAAAGAAAACCCCACAAAACAACAACAACAAAAGCCAAATGCACACCAACAATTTAATATACTTGAGTTATTTCTTCAGCAGTGCTTTCCATTTCTGTATTGTTTAGAAGTGCATTTAAACACAATGTTCTTTCAGAAATACGGATGGCACATTATTTCAGCAGTGTGTGATCAGTTGAACCACAGAGATATTTCATACTTAAGGAAACCAAATCTAAAAAGGAAGCAACACTAAACACTGACCATTATGTCAAGAGAGTTAAAGCCATGGACAGTGTGTTTCACCAGCAAATAGAGAGTCAGCTACTTAAGTGACCCCATCTACAAATGCAGACATCTGATACACTGGAATATTATTTCCAGACATCAGAGCATCATAAAACAAATGCAGTTATGTTATTTTCTCCAATTAGCGGTTTTCAGAAATGATTGATAATTTGCTGGTAATGTCTGCAAACAGCAACCTAATGTGTTCTCTTTCTTGCAAATCATCTGGAAACCACTTAAGGCTGTGATTGCCTTAAAAAATTAAACAAAAAAAAAAGGATTTTAAACACGTGCTCCCCCTTCAGAACAACTGTGCACTGCAGATACGCTTCACATATCGATTCCAATACTCGGTACGAGTCTGCAGAACCAACGTTGTGGAGCCACCCTGCTGCCCCAGCTCTGCCAGCTCTGCTGAGCTGCAGCCTTCAAGGATGCAGCATGGAAGTTTTAACTCACTACAGGTTGTTGGTTCAAATCAATAAACGGCCAAGTTGTTCTTCATTTCGGTTCATTGGTTCACACAGACTGGGAAGTTCCCACAGGAAAAGCAACTGCTGACATTTCTGTCATTACTCCTGGCTCATGGCAGGAGTACATAGGAAAGCTGTGTTGCTTGGTTTGCTCTGTATCAGTACTATGCTATGCTAATAGATGTGAAACTAAAGCATTATTTCACAGTTTCATTATGGAAACCTTGGATGCTTCAGACGTACACTCTAGAAAAAGCCTTCTAGGTGATGCAGAAGGTTATAGCACACAGCTGCTCTGACCTGAAATGGCAACTGTTGTACTTCTATTTACCTTACTTCACTTTACTTCAGACCAGGAAAAATCCCTTAGGTTGGCAAATCAAAAGCCCAGAACATTCCAGCTTTTTAATTACAGGAGAAGCCAATTTCTCCTTTTTGTGGCAGACGATAAATCCTAGGAGAACTTTTAAGTTCTCAAATAATACCAGCTTCCTCAAAGGAAAAGCTTCTTAATTCTGCCTACTTTGACCAAAGCCGATAGACCCAAGGTATCTGCAAATAGCGACAATTTAAACACGTTTCTTACTTTAAATAAGAAATGTGTTTAAAAGGAAACTTCAACTCTTAAATCTTACCTTAATTTCAACTGACATATTAAAAAAAAACCTCAAAAAACCCCAACAAAATCAAACAGCCTGTACTATATTGGTCAGTTCTGGATTTGGCTTTTTGGCTCATGGTACCAGACTTGGTTCAGAGTTTGTAAGATGTATGACTGGATGCAACGTAAATTTAAAGCCAAAATTTAATTTCTTAAAATCAAACACAATACAAACCCACTGTTTCCCTTTAAGGAGAGTTTTTGATGGTTGTGATTTTTCTCCATTATGAAATAGGATCTACATGAAGGGGGGGAATATCAATCAGTAAGTTATTACTCTGGAAATTTAAATTATAGGGTCTGCAGTAAATTCCACTGGCTTCAGTACAAATTAAAGTTATGCTTCCCAAGACAATGTCAAGGAATTTATGGAATTATAGATTAATCTAATGAAGATAAACCCCCTCTCAATTCTAATAATCCTAACCTCTGCTTGGTACTGTCTCTTCCCAATAGCTAAAAGTAAGGTATAATACAGGGAGAAACCCTTTTCCACAGGGAAATGCCGTAGGAATAATTAATAATTTGAAAAATATTAAGTAGATATATATCTTTATAGCTATGTATGGTCAACAAATAAAGGCAACATTGCAATTGTGTCCTCAGAAGCCCAGTTATCACACAGCTGGGAAACAACAGAATGGGATGTGATGATGGGGGAACAGACCTTAAGACATGTTCCACCAAGCAGAAGTCACAGCTCTGAGTTGCAGAGGAAATTCAAACTACCTGCTAAATGACAGCTTAAATAGAGGTCTCCACAAATAGCATTTAGGTCATGAAGCTCCATCCTGGTATTACAGCTGGACATACCAGATAGCTGTAAAACAAGTTCTTGGACTTCTACATCTCATCACTGCTTATGAGCTACTGCTAGGAGACACAGTGGGGATTCCCAGGGTTAAATGCTGATGATTTTCAGATGACAGGGAACAGGGTTAACTAGCAGCAAACATGCCTCACAACTACTGACACTGGCTGACAGTAAAGATCTCTGCATGGCTAAGATAACTGATCAAATTGAAACCACTAGCAAAGTGGAAATTTTGGCTGTAGGCAGAAAGGCAAACTTCACTGAAATTTCCACTGCAGTCTTTATCTGCAGAGAAGGAAATAAATTCCAAAGCCCATCAAGAGAATTTCTAATTTAAATTCTTCAGAGCTAATTTTTCGATATTCATGTAGCAAGCACTATTTACAGCTTACAGTATTGACTGGTTGTTTGCTTTTTGATCAAAAACGTGCCACACGCAACCCACCGAATGCCAGCACACACTTTTGAGCATATAGGCTCAACCTAAAATTTGACGACTTAAAGGAATTTTTGAATTCCAGAAAGAGCATAAACATAAAGCATATTTTTATTTTTTTCAAAGATATCTTAGTTCCAGTCCTGAGACCTCCAGGTTTGCTAAATACTTACAGTACATAATAATGCTCTTTTAAGAGCATTAATACAGTAAGTTTAACTCCTGCTTTTTTTTTCCTTTTAATTGTAGCATAGGTTTTACTTCTAACTAAAGCAAAGAAAAATCATATTAGAGAATCACTGCACACATGAATGCTGGCACACTGCCAGCAACACGTACAGGATACACGTGGTTCACTTTTTTAAACCTGTAGGACTGTTTCAGTTAAACCTCTTGAGAAACACACCTTATATTTAAAACACCTGTTCCTAGGGTCTTTTAGAAATTCAGTTAGAATGACTGGAAACGGAAGGAAACTAATCTGATACTGAAATGTTATGCGTGTTGTTTCTATTCTTGGCAATTTGTGAACAGAATAAATATGCAAAAAACTCATTCTGTCAAGTTCAGCTAAACCCAGAACTACTGAATACTACTTTACTGATGAAACACAACTTACTAAAACTGCTGTAGAGCATATTTTTCTAAAGCTAATCACCAGTCTTGAGGATGACTGCACACCATCTACTCCAGTACGTTTCCCTGTATGCAAGAGATCATGTATTCAGTACCTCTCTCTTCATATTTCTAACATGCAGCCAAGACTGATGATGTGATTTTCAGCTCATACCTTTCCTTCTAGGAAAGCTATCAAAAGAGTAAACAGTATTTAACCCTAGCAAATCAAAACTCCATAAAACCTAATGTAGCCTTCACTTTTCTCATATAGCCATTGCCAGAAATTTAAACTATTTATTTAAAAACCCCTTATTATCAAATTAAAAAAACCCTTCCAGACTGTTACAAAAGAGGCTTCAGAATACATAATTTTTACAGAGGAAATTGGTGGTTGTTGAGCAAGCCTGTATGGCAATTGATTAATTTTTTGTCTGGCTACCAATGAAATTCTGTCTTCATTAGCAAACTCCAAAGCAGAGAAACATTGCCTAGATTGCAAATCTACAACCACAGTAGAATTTAAAATTAAAGAGAATTTAGAATTTTAGCAAACAAAATTTTAAAAGTTAAAAATGGTACATTTGACATAAGGAGTCAAAAAAGATGCCATCACAAGTCTAGAGCCCTGAAAACCCCCAGAAAGTTGCCCGAGATGCTGCATGATGGGTACATCTCCAGAAAACATCCAGCCCAAGAAGTCTTGATCCCAAAAGTCTGGGAGCCAGTGCTCTTCTTCCTTCCCCTTTCCACGTTTCCTACACCAATGCTTGAAGGGTTCAAGCCTACCCAGAGCCCACTTCAATGTAACCACAATTTCTGAAGCCTGCAGGAGAGCAAAGATATTACAGGAAGAGTAAGAAAATTACCTGCCTAATAATTTAGCTCCAAAATACTCATTTCCCAGCACAGCATACCTTGGCAGTAGCAGCTATGTAAAAACAGGCTGAGCTGATGCTATTCTTTGAACTCTCGGCTGCTCCCTCTCAGCTGGACTGCAGTTAGGGACCATATGACTGCTTTTCATTTATTTTGATGTGAGGTCATGGACTGTGTATTAAACCACCAGTGTTAAAAGGTGGATGCTAGGAATTGTGGCTGGAGTTCAGATACAAACAGGGATATGCTGGAAAACATTTTGTATCTTTCAGGGCATTAAGGCCAAATTCCACAATAAATTCCACTAATTTATGCATTTATCCCGATTTGGCTCAAAAGTAAGCATGCTGTGTGATATTATGAAACTCAGTATCTGATTCCACAGTAAAAAAAAGGCCCATTTCCTGTCTGCTTAAATTTTTCAGCTTCTAAACCTGCTGCATAATATGTGCAATAATATTTACCTCCTTCCGTGTTTTCCAAATTATGATTCATTATGACTTATGTAGTCAATTCTAAAACTAATAATCTAAAAACTATTTTTCTGCCTATGTTTTACAAGGAAAAAGAGAAAAATTAACATCTGATTGTTTTTTTCATGTTTTTTGTTTACTGCTTACTCCCCAAGTTAAGCCAATCCTGAACCTTACAAGAAGCTCTGGCAGAGACCTGCCAGGCAAAGAATTGAAAAAACCAAGTAACTAGTCTTTAATAAGCCTTTGGAATGCTGCATCTACAGTCTGGAAGCTCCTGTTAAACAATGCCAATAGAATCAATGCACCTCTGAATCTGCTTCAAATAATAAATGAAAAACATGAAGTATGGTATAATAAATATGTTATAAAACCTCTTTTTTGATTGTGAATACTACATGTTGTTTCAGTAATAAAGGGACCAAAAGAAGTTCTATTGAATCTTCATTTTATAAAACTTTCTTTACATAGTATCATCACTAGAAATGAACATACCTTCATCTTCCCAGCAACTGTTTGTACTTCCTTCTCTTTCACTGTTTTCTGGTAATACTATATGGTCCGTTGGCAAGTCATCTTCTGGCACACCAGCATCACAGTCTGCTGCATCTGTTACACTTTCCTCTTCCACTATATGCAATTTATCTTCATCATCTGAATCTGAGTTTGCTTCTACCACATTGTTATAATTGGTGACTGTGGAGAGACAAAACCAAAAAAACCTGATCAACATACTCTTAACTAATGGCAGGGGGTCACATTATTACTGCTTCTTGCCCCACGGGGATGGCACTGCCTTGTGAGCAACTTGGCCCTAATGTCGGCACACAAGGAGCACCTGACAGCTCCTGGGCTCCCGCCACATCTCACTGTGCACACCCAATTTAACGCTGCGCAAGAGAAGGCAGCGGGCAACTCCTGAGTTGAAGCCACAGTGGAGCAACAGAATTCCAACTGGATCAGTCCAATGTGGATGCCAGCATTGCTGTATGTCTCATTTCTGGCACTGAAGACCCCGTGGCCCCAGGCTGAGCAGAGAAGGCAGCCCAGCTGCTCTCAGGGTCCCACGGAGCCAGTCCTTTCCTGCAGACACACCCTGTGTGCTCCCCCAGCCCAGCTTCCCACTGCTCCTCCTGTAACCAATGCCACCCCACGCTCTGGCTGTGGGAATCCTGGGGAAACAAGCAGGAACAATGATGAGACTGAAATCAGAATGACTTAAGTGCTCCACATCCAAGCTAAAATGCTCTTGTAGTTACACCCATTAAAGGCTCAGCAGGACGAATGTGAAAGGAAAAATCACAGAGATCACTTAGATAGGGAATCTCACATAACATTTGCCCAGTTACCACAAAAAGGTAATAACTCTACTTTCTTAGACTGGAGAACATATTGCAAGAGTCTTTGGACAAAGGATTACATGACAATGTATGTTTCTGTCATATGTGAGCAGATTATTATTAAAATAGTCTTCATTTGTAGGCACAAAAGATCAGTTATGGTAATTTCAACTTAAAATGTAAGGAACTGTAAGTGAACTGTATTAAGAAAAAATTGCTTTCCCAATCTGTTTAAATGTCTTGTTACTCACACTGAAGTTAAACTATGAAGCAGATCTACATCAGTATTATTTCTTCATTGCCAAGTTTGAACTTCTTACTAAAATGCTTCAAAATACAGTCTAAGAAAGAGAATAAATTTATAGACGGATAAACCAACAAGACTTGGCTTCAGCTCTCCTTCAGTGGTTATCAGAATTATACCTGGGAGGCACATAATCGTGGTATTTTATGATACCTGCATCCTGTCACTGTTAGTTCACAAGAAGCCAGACTGATTTTTTCATGTGAAATACTGCCTATTAAAGTCGATAAATAGCAGACTTCTGCTCTTCTGAAGTTAGGTTTTTTTTTTTAAGTAGATATTTTAGTCATTTAAAAATGCATGTAACCAGGAAAAGTGAGTAACATTATGAACAGACAGGCTACTATCTCATTTCCTTCCAAGTCAGGAGAAAAATGTCTCATCTAAAACATGCATGAGAGTGACAAAAGAGCCTTTTGAATTTAAAACAATCATTCAATGTTTCCATATTTTACATAGTGCTATTTGAAAAATGTAGTAACTCCCCACTACTCATGGTATTGACATCTTCTAAAACAGCAAATTTAGGCAAAAACTATTGCCTAAAAACTAGTATCTGGTCCATTTCAGTTGATAAATTGATATTCACTTAATATCCTGTAACTTATTTTGCAAAGTAAAATAGCTACTGTAAGTGATGCTATAATATTGTGTGTTATAGAAGACATACAAATATAGAAGATGAATGCCCTCACCAAAGCAGATTTATGAATTTATTCTCCTGAGAAATGGTAAATGCAACTTTAAAAAAGTGTGAGAACAGACACAAAACAAGAGAAAGTGGAAAATAATTTTAGCCTTTTCTCTTGATTGGGTTTTACTCTGAGGCTGTGATGCAGAGGATTATTTACATAAAATAGCAACATATTTACATTTGCCACACATAAGAAGGATCATTAGGAGCAGGGATCAAAATTTATAGAGATAAATTATTAGAGATAAGATGTAGATAATGAATACTTGATTTTTTAAAAATCAATTTCCTGTTTAGTTTAGGAAATTAAGTGGCATTCCTTATATTAGACTTAGAGTGGTTTTATGGAAAACAAAACCATCATCAAACAGTTTGTGTTCAAGAATTACACTAATGGAGAAAAAATGTTTCTTCTTTCCTCATCAAATATATTACAGATACCATCTATTCATTATGGCTCTCTTCACCTTGAAAAATTTCCATACATCCTCACTATACTCAAGTGCCAATTCTGCAAAAGTTAAAAACTCCTCCTTCCTCATAAAAAGCAAGGAACAAATGGTCTTTGGGATTTCAGTGTCTTCCATTAAAAGTCAGTTGTCAACAAGGCAAGACAATAAAGCAAACAAGAAATCTGGCTCTAACATTCCTTTTTTCCTCTCCCCAAAATGCTTTGGGGAAAATAAATCTGCTAAAGCTGCATCTAAAAGGTCTCAGCACATTTGGGGTGGCCAGGCAACCCACCACCAAACACAGCAGAAAGTCAAGCACTTAAAATGACACAACCACTCATATACCTACACATAATTTTGACTAAATGATTACAGGCTGCTTTCCTTCTGTAAGATCCTTGCCTCATCTAGTGCAGTGATAGCAAATACAAAGGGAATGCTCAGTTTTATGGAGTGAACTGAGTATTTGTAGCATTCTGCCTCATCTGTTTAGATTGCAAAGTGATTGCTCATACTTCTTATTCCCTACTCCCTTCAGCCAGCAGTGTTCCCAAAGCTTCCCCTATAGGACGTTAGCCAGAAAGGGATTCCATATTATATATTATAATGTATGGCACATGCTTATATACAATATATTGTAACTATATATTGTATAATTATGTGATTATAAATGTTATATCCTATATAATTTCCTTACAGGGTGTTCAGCAGGAATGCTTCAAAACATATAATTAACTGAACTGTAGCAGGGTGATGCTATCTCCATTTTGCAGATTAGAACCTGCCTGCTTAAAACCCAGAAAAGTCTTCTGGCAACCTTGGAATTGCCATGTAAGTGCAGGGCACTTCAGGCTGTACTTTTCAGAGGATTTTGTATTTATACAGTGTTTTACACATTCAAAGCACACTTGTGTTCATTGCAAATGCAGCTGTGCCCAGAGCCCAGGTACCTTGGCCCATGTGCCACAGCAACTAGAAACAGAGAGATCACTTCCAAATAAATGACCTTCCAGAATCACATAAAACCTCTTTCAAAATGAGAAAGTAAAATCTAGTCTTTCTGTGGAGCTTTCAAACGCCCTGGAGAGGGTGCTTTTGATTCCTGCAGCCCTCTACTTAAATTACTATGCTTTCCAGCAATTAAGGCAAGGGTTCTGGAGGCAACAGCTTCCTTTAATAAACACCCCAGATTCATTCTTCGGGCAGCAATCCTCCTGTGAAAAAATTATGTGATCACATAATTAAAGATCTTATCATTATGCATACATGCAAGAGACAAATTAAAACAGTTTGAACAATCTTCATTTCAACATTTTCTAACTTTTTTTGAATGCTCAGCTTTCAAAGTCAAGTGTTTGATTTCAAAGAATGAATTAACATTCTTCAATGGAAACTATGGTTAAAAAACCAATCAAACCCTGTAATTTACTGCATTTTTAGCTAATTAAAATTAAAATCAAAATCCCATTTCACGATATCATACTGATACCTTCATGGCTGCAAATCTTAGCTTTAGCAATGCAGATTTCCTCCTGGTGCCCTACAAGATTAATGGGTGGTAGTAGGAAGCTGCTGCCTCCATTTGCTCTGACAGGTTTTGGCTCCATGTTTCACAGGAACTACGGCATCTGGCATTCAATTCCAGCGGTAATCATCCTCCCCCTCTCCTTTCTTCAGGTCAGCCCTAGAGCCAAATTTAGACCTTCCCTATCTGTACATAATTTTGTGTGTTTTCTCCTCTTGTCCTTGTTTCCTCAGAATAGTCACCACTGAAAGAAGAGGACAACGAGCTCACAAGCCTTGTTCAATGCCTGGCGCCACAGTAGCTGCTGAAGTTGGGAGGAATTAATTTTACTAAACCTTTCTGGATAAAGATTGAAGTATATTCAATACAAAAGCAATATGTAGAGACAACTGCTTACAATCTCTGAAAGAAATTCAATTGACTATACATAAATGATGACTTCAAGGGGCTTCTAATTTGGCAAAATATCCCATGCAGAAAATAAAACACGTGTAAAATCTTGCCTGGAACAGTTATGGCTTCCCAGTGAAGGAGCAACAAGTATTTCAGACCTCAGTACTATTTACTTTTAGCTAACGTAATTTAAAAGTAGTGACTAGCTAAATAAAATAATTCAGACTGGATCACAGAAATCTGGCACCAACAGCAGTCAGTGTCTCCAGGATGAGACATTGCTCTGTGAAAAGCAAGGACAATTAGAGAGGTTACGTCACCCTCGGCCACCACGGCTCCAGGGATGGCCGTCAGCCGCAGGGGACAAGCAGCAGACCGCTGAGGGGCGTCTGATCAAGATAACTGTAAAAGTTATAGATCATGAACCATGGCTGTAATCAACTGAAGACAGGTCACCAGACAAGCACATACAATGTAAGGCACGCACATGGGCCTACTCTGTTCAATATACAGTATGACACCTTAGCAAAATTTTAAATTATTAAAGTTTAATTATTAATTTCAGCTTTACTTTCACAGATTAATAGAAAGCCTCAACAAACATATTATAAATTACACTGAAGACTAAGTATTTATTCAACAAACCAATTTTTTATATCATTACTATATAAGATCTCAAATAATTATGAAATAGTAATTTAAAACACATTTTATGAACCATAATTACTTTTTCTCCTCTTGATCACTTTCTTGATACAGTATCCTGCCTCTTAAAGAACAAATGACTAGCTGTAGTTGAAACTTTCCTTGCCCTAAGAACAAATGACTGCAAAATGAACAGCAGAAAATGAGCTTCACTTTCTGGATTTTTACAGTCCTAAATGCAAAGCAGATGTATGACGTTGCACAATTCTAATTAAAAAAAGAAATGTGCTCAGATGGAAGTAGTGGTTGAAGAGCTAAAATGGAGACATATATGATTTTGCTAGTTGAATACAGGTGGGAAACTATAATACATACATCTAATCAAATAAAACATGATATTTGAAAGGAAAAAATTGCTAGTTGCTGATTTAAAACCAGTAAACCCAGGAAATTCAAGGTGAATTAAGAGAATCTAAGATTGTGGAGATGAAAGACAATAGGATTCATTGTTTCCATAACATAATGGGCGAGTCCCCAAAAATACAATTATTATTATTGTCACCTGGGTGGCAATAGAAAGAAAGCTTCTTAAAAAGCTGCCATCAGTTACCTGCTCACCACTCCCCCATCCAGACCTGCCCTCAGAATAATTAGATGACATGAAAGATGACATTCCCAACACAAGGAATGACACAATCAAGTTGATGTCACTCAACAAGATAAAAACATACGTGGTGGAATATGCATCAGAATAATTGGAGATCAGGTGGCTAGGGGACAGAACTGCACTAAAAAGAGGACAGAATTCCACAGCACTAAGGCAAAATACCTCACATGTAATACCAGAATCTAGGAGGCTGCTTTGAACCTGCTAAAACCTTTTGTTCAATCCCTGACAATGGTCACTGTCTTTAATGTAGGATCTGGTCCAGAATTATTACTAGCTGTCTTTTGTACACCTCTTCATACTTAATCCAAAAATCCTACCTACTTCCACTGAACAAAAAACCCCCCACAACTTTTAGGAATTTGTGAGTTAACATAAACACCGCTGAGTTTTTTAAGATGTTGAATATGTAACCAACACATCTGAGTTGTGTGAGCTCAGCATCTCAACACTGAACTGGCTGGCAATGTAGAACAGGTGTGAGAGATTCTGGTCTTTTAGAAATCCTACTTCTAAAAGCTCTTCCAAAAAAAAGCTGTGAATGCTCATGCATGAATACTCCTAGAAAGAAAGGTTTGACTCCACAAACTGGAACAACTCCTGTGCTCTCTGAAGTTCATTCCCGGTTCACGGATTTCTGCTCTGACAGCCTACAATCATCTCTTGGAAACCATTTACTCTTTGTCAGCCCACCTGAAAATCTGCTCCTATATATTATTTTGATCTAGTGCAATATTTAAGCAAAATATATTGTGAAGTTTGAAACCTAGTCGTTTAACATTCAGTATTTTATACTTAGATTTTAGGGATTTAATACTATTAATTTTGTTACTACTCCTGAATGAAATGCCATACTTTCAACTCTCCAATGATAAGCTGCCCAGTGTCTTTAGTAAAGCAACATCTTTATGTTATTTTCATATTTTTCCTCTCAGTTTAATACACACTCTTGACATGCAATGATATATACAGAACCATGCTACCATCTGAAGCAGAAATATGAGAAAGAGCTTAAGAAAAAAGAAGGCATATGCTCATGCTTCTACTAAAATTCTCTGCTTGGAGTTTTCTGGCTTCTGGAATTCCTAAATGACTTGTGTTGTCTTCATATCCCAAAGCTTAATTTTCTGTGGATTTGTCTGCTTACTTTTTGAATTCATGAAAATTTTGGCATCCACATTAGTCCAAGGCAAGCAGTTTCACAGCTCTGTGTTGTGGGCAGAATAAGTTTCTTCTGCTGGTTTTGAACCTGGTCTGCACTAGATCCCGTGGGTGTCCACTGGACTGCCCTCCCTGTGTGCTCTGTGCTGTCCATGATTCACACACGTCATCGTGCCGCCCTCCCCAACAATGTGAAGAGTCTTTGTTCCCTTGTTACTCATACAAAAGTTTTCCCACTGAGCATTTTTGCTGCATCTCTCTGGACCTTCTCTTCTGCTGCATCACTGTGTTAGAAGGGGAGAGGTGACAATCTAGAACTGCACTCAGCATTCATCTTGGATTAGAATGGCAGGACTACAATGCCTTCCTACAAGATCTTCCAAGATCTTCTTTTCTTCTCTATCCCTTTTCTAAAAACACAACCATATTTCTAGGACTTTTCTTGACTTCCGCAAGTAATTAAGCTGGCATTACTGAAGGTTTATTATCTGTAAACCCAGAAGTGCTACTCCTGAATGGTAACAATCAGCTCAGAACCCATCACAGAACCCTTCCTCAACATACACTGCTTCACTTTTATCCATCCAGAATTTTACCTGCCATACTACTGCTTGACTATGTGAAAACACTCTCATTATTTCCCAAACAAGCAACCCTTAGTGAAAATATTTGCTGCTTCACACTCATGTCACTGCCTCCATCAGGCAGCAGGGTGATTTCCTGTAGCACTGGGATGGCCAGCAGCATTACAGAGGAGAGTGGAGGCAGCAAAAAACATTCCATTAGGTAGCATGTCGAATTCAGTAAAAATACACAATGAGAGCTCTTTACGTGCAAAGCATGAGGAAACTGTATTATACTCTCAATTAAATTGTTCAGGAACAAAACCATGCCAGAGGTTAGTTTCTGAAACAATCCATTTAAAATTTAATTTAAGAACATACTTGCAATTTTCAGAAAAGTCATTCTGCTTTTAAGAACAGTGTATGTGCTATGACTGTGGAGAGCAGAAATAGTTCTGCTCTTATATATAAAAATTTGACTCATATTGATTTATACTTGTGTAGCTATACACACACGTGAGTGTGCTCACACAAGAATGGGGAAACTGGATTCAGTCCTTCCTCTGCCTGAAGGGATCAAACTTACATCTCCCACACATGTTTATATAAATATATGAATAGTAGGAAAGATATAAGTCTAAATATTTATATATACCAAGCACATTTCTGATAACTTTGTTTAACTAATAAAAACCTCTTTCAAAATAGCTTTACACCTCTTAACTGAATTTTAGTCAAATGCAGCTTGACACACTTTGATTGAATATTCCAGCACATTAAAACCCATACAATTCAAGAATCTTAATAAGCACTAAGGTATATAAATCACCTCAATACACATGCACTGGATTATTTGCTCTTCAGATCAACTCAAAGAAACTTTTAGTTTAAAATAAATGCTTTGCAAGCAGACTGCAGACTAAAATGTGCTCTAAATACTTTACCAAGAGGGACACTGGACGTTTGGCTTGGCTTATCCAAGACACATTAAAATCAATTATGTAAACAGAATTTTTCTGCTTGTCAATTTTAAATTATGGTTTTAAAATCCATCAGCATTTGACACTAAAAAAGCCCTGCCCCACAATTTTCATGGCAAAGTCTGGAGTAAAGTCTGATGATGTAAGTCAGGACCAATTCCCCAGAACAAGGGTAATGGCTACAGCTCTGGCACTACACTCTGAGATGACATAAGTGATACTTGGAGCAAATCTGGCAAATATTTCAGTCTCAGTGAGAAAATTTTCTGGTGGTTGCCTTTGTTCTTATCATGATGTCACTTTCAGGTAAGTTAGTCCTACATGCAAAATGACATTGGAACAGGACAGTTTGGTCGTGTACTATTTGGAAATGCAGGACGAGCTCAAAGCTTCCTAGTGGAGCAGACAAGGCGGAAGGACACTGGTCCCTTAGTGTTACTTGTTACAAATGTATAGATCTTCCAAGGGCAGGAAACTCCAAAAACCAACTCCAGCACTCAAATGAGAATTTAGCTGTACGTAGAACTGACACAAGTCCAGAGGTGAGAAGCCAAGAGTACACACAGACAAGCATTTCAGGTGTTTAGCCTTGGTCCAAAAATAATTCTTAATACAGGAAACATTTGTTTACATATGTTTACATATGTATACATACAGATACATACTTACATACACATTTTCAGGTTTGATAGCCTGAAGATATATTTGAAAATAAATACCTATAACATAATACAAAAATAATCCGCTTTTGAAATATTTCTCTTATTAGCGCTCCTACGGTAAAGTAACTTAAATATAATTTTCATCATGCTGCTTTGAGACTCTTCATTATTCTGCAGCTTTTTTGCGTTAAAAATGCAAGCTTTATAGCTTTGCAAAATGAAGTCTTTCAGTCTTCCAGTGACACAAAGGGACTTGCAATACTATATTCTCTATTGGGTTTGCAAATGATGGTCATTTTTCTAATGAAAAAGCTAACTATTGTCAAAATTTTCTCTCTTTATAGTCTCTGGATTGATGTAAATGCTACATGCAAATACAAAACTTCTTAGTGGCACCATAATTTGAAAAATGCTATTTACTACAAGGTGCTTACAGGTTTGAAAATACTACAAATGGTCCCATAAGAAAGAAATTAACCTTCAAAAACAAGACAGCCAAAGGTGTATGAAAAGATTAACTGTACCCTTTGCCTGTTATCACCACTGTACAAGCCAAGGTTTCTAAAAATGAGAACTTAACTCTGTGTAATTCCATGTCACCTGCTGCTGTCAGGAAGCTTTACAAAAACTTATAGGAAATTTAATACTTTAAGGAAGTATTCATAAAAACAGTGAAGTATTTATGAAGCAGTGAAAAAAGAACCATATGCCCTCCAAGCACTTAAAATTTTTTTTTCTATAATTTCACTGCAGCTTTAAACACTCAGAAGGGAAGAAACGGTGTACCATTGCACATTTTTGTCTCTCAGGGCTCCCTCATTTCACATTCTGTCCCTCAGAGAGCTGCAGAAAATGCAGAGTAGTGTTCACTCAATATAGGTGACAAAATTTTATACAACACTGAAGTTTTTATAACTATTTATATTTATATTTGTGAATGCATTTGGACAAAATAAATATCAAGCAGAAAGTGAGAGTAGCTATATAACACACAGACATGAACTTTTGATAAATCTCCACTCTGTCCATTTTTCGCTTTCTAAAGAACACACAATTTTTCCATAAAGTTGCACAGGCCTAAATAGAAAATCTTGACGTTAATGATTTAAAAAAAAAAATCTGAATTTTCATAAATATACTGCAGGGACCAATTCTGGGTAGGTGGCAATGTTTTAGTCACTGCCTGATTAAATCAAAGAGGAAAAAAAAGTAGAAACCTTTCCCTCATGTCCTACGTGATTGCTGGTAAGTTTGGATTTCCGCCACCAGTATTAGTTATACAGTTTATCATTTTACTCAGAAGACTGGAAAAATTAATCTGCACACCTAAATCTGCCCCTCACAGCTGAGTACAGTCTGAAGGCTGCAGAGCTTTACTGCCTCCAAGACAACTGAGTGCCCTGATCATAAAAATCAAGCGTAAGATGTATAAATATCTGAGAAACCTTCATCTTTTAGTACCTCCAATTACTGAACAAATGGAAACAGTGAATTAAACTGATGAAAGGCTGCGAGGAAGAAGTATGTCCATGTATTACATAGTCTGTTTAACTCCTCAAAAATTACCTTTCCACTGGGGACTGTACCACTCTGCTCTATGTTCAAAATACTCTTAACTCCAAACAGTTGACATAATTTCTTTATAAAACTTCTCAGATATTGAAAAAAAATTAGCTAAGAGATGCATTCAGGAGATAAGGCAATTAATTACTTTCTCAGAGACAGGTTTTTAAAAAGATGCTGTATTATTACAGTAGAAATCAACCCTTGCACGAAGAAAAATGCCACCAACTAAAGACGAGCCACAGAAAATTGTCTCATCATTAACTGGCACTAGGTACCAATGGGTTCCAATCATTTGGGAAAATGTGAGGAGTTTATTTGATTGCAGCAAGATGGAGGAATTAATTGTAAGAACCATATAGGCGTATCAAACCACACACACCAAAATTACATACAAGTTCCCTCATACTGACCAACTTGCTGAACAAGTGTAATATCCTATTTCTGGTCACAACTGCAGCATAAATTGAACACAACTATTAACACGGTTGCTTTAGATTTATCCTCATTAAAGACTTAATCTGAATTACAGTTTGATAATTACCTTAATCCAAGCTGAAAAACTTGACAGCCATGTTTTCTTACAGCCACAACATTCTACATAAAAAGGTGGGTTAGTAGAAGTTATCACTTGTAACCAAACCCACTCCATGATGCTACTCAATCCTTGAATCAATTCAGATACCATTAGGCCAGGTTAATCCTTCAGGAAGACACAGTGGACATGTTTATATAAATGTATACTTTTCATAATACTGGTTATTTTATATAACACCATTACCTAGGTTTATAGACAGTAAATATTTCAGGGATAATAAAAAGACTACAATACAGGATTACCAGTTTGGCTTTAAAGTTTTGAGATCTTCTTAAATACAAGCAGAAGGATGATACTCCAATGGCACATTTTATACACAAGAATAGCCTATTACAGAAATCTTTTCTTGTCCCAAAAATTTTATGACTATCATAAGATGCCACTAGAAAAGTCTTCAGCATTATGAAAATTTTCTATTTGGCACACATATCACTGATATTAATCACATGCTTCGTGAAGCTCTGACATTATTCTTTACTAATTCCCAAATTAATAGAGCAATAAATGACACAATTTTGAAGACATGCTGCATAAATATAATCTAAATTAATAAATTATCAAAATACATTTATTTAGACAGTACAAATTCATTTTCATTTCATATTTCACAATATTTTTTCCTAATCTCCAAGTAATTTCTTAAATATACTTCTTGAGAGAGAAGAAATTTGTCAAATGCACAATGGTCATCTATTTATTCTGACTATAAGTTCAAACACTCCAGTATTTGAGTAACTCCCCTGGCTGTACCCTACTTATGACACAGGCAAAGGGACTTTTCTTTTATTTGTCTATTAAGTTGACAAGTTACATTTTGGCTTCACTCTAATTCCACATAATAACAGAACAGCACTTTTAATGGTGTTTTATGTTTCAGTTTTCAAAATATGTGTCCTGACTTTTGGATTCAGGGTAACTAATTTGTAGTGATTATATGTTATTATCATGACAGATATAGCTACATGTTTATAGATATATGTTTGTTATAGCAACATTCCTAATTCCCTTTTTATACATTTATAGCATATAGATATGCTTGCTATAGCAAACATTCTTAATTCCCCTTTTTTTTAAAAATAAAGATTCCAAAGAGATGCTAGAATATCAAAATATGGATGAACATAGTTTTAGCATGTAATTTGGATGATCTGGTTTGCTACACATAGCTTTGTATCTTGAGTAACATGAATTTATTATGCATATTCATACATGATTTGCACATAATTTTTTGCATTTATATTCACAGCTAATCAACCAAAACACTGGCAGCAGAAAATTGCTGTCTGGGAGTGATATTACAAGTTCCAAGTCCCTCCAATTTTTAACTGTCTACTATACTTCTGCAATACTCATTTTTACATTACAGATCTTTCACATTACTGATTTTCAATTCTTTTAAAATATGAAATCACCGACCATTTATATAATTTATTTGTGTGAAGTGGGAAATAAAGAACCGTCTAAATTCTAAGTGTGGCTTGTTCTCTTTGCAAGATAATGAACAGCTATCATTCTCAGGAATCTACTGCAGTGTAGGAGCATGAAAAAAGGGATGGTCAAAAAACATGCCACGGATTTACAGCATTTTACTGGATTTCAAGGATAGACAATCCCTGGTGTTCTCTTGAAACAGGTGGCTACATGAGATTATGAAAGGCCTCATTTATCCTGTTTAAATGGAAGCCTAAAGCTTAAGTAATAATTTAATTTTCAAAAGATGCATTCCATGAGGACTATATACATTGCAAAAATAGTAATGGGAAGTTTTATGCCAGCGGATTTTATACATTTAAATAAGAATTTTTATATTTATACAAATCAGAATGAAACTTAATTGGTATTTCTGATATTATATTAAGGAAATAAACATATTTTGCCATCCTGACCTCTTGAAAATACTTCAAAATACTATGAATATATTCCACAGCACACATTAGCAAGATGTTATTTTTCTCTAAAGATCAAGTAATTTACAATAGATGCTTCCAAAGCTGGGGTTAACTTCTTTAAAACTGTAATCTGGATTTACACTGTTCCATTCCTGTACACAAATTATTCACATATAGCTACTGAATTTCCCTGCAAAGGCACTTAAACCCAGATGTTTTGACCAAAAACTGGACAAAACAGCTTTTTGGCTCCCCTGCTGAAGAATAACCACTATCTATCTATTGCAGTATTTCACAATCACTGTTAGCACATGCTTCAAGAGAAGTCTGGTTCCCAAACAAGGTATGAGAAGAGAACACAAACTTTCAGGATTTACACAGCCAAGCTGATACTGACACTACAGCTGCTCCCCATCAGAGATATGAAGATTCAAATCAGCATCGGAAAAGTGCTGCAAGATGAAGAGAAACACATACAAGAGCCTCTTTCTGAAATACCCTCATATATGCACTCTAACACAAAGAAATAGTAAATGAGGCACTAGCCTAAATTAAAAAAAAAAATTCTCATTCAGTTCTCAATATAAGTTACTTAGATGATCTAGCAAACTATTAAATGTTCTAGCAAACTGTTTCAGACTGTTTCCCTTAAAATGTGAAATAACATCCTGAGAAAACAGCACTGCTAGCCTTGAAGAATGATACTCTACCTATCAAAACAGTCTTAATGAATAAGAAAATACCCTGCAAAGCCAGGAACTTCAGAGCAGACATAACACGATGACATGATATTATCTCTGTCTGAACTTCTGTGGCAGAGTAAGCTGGGCAATGAGAGGCTGGAGAGCAGTGCCACGGAAAGGGACCTGGGGGTCCTGGTCCATGGCAAGTTGAACATGAGCCAGCAGTGCCCTGGCAGCCAGAAGGGCCAATCCTGCCCTGGGGACATCAGGCACAGCATGGCCAGCCAGGCAAGGGAGGGGATTGTCCTGCTCTGCTCTGCACTGGGAAGGCCTCACCTCGAGTGCTGGGGCAGTTCTGGGTGCCACAGTATCGAAAGGACATTGAGCTGTTAGAGGGTGTCCAGAGAAGGCTCCTGAGGATGGTGAAGGGTCTGGAGGGGAGCTGTTATGTGGAGAGGCTGAGTTCACTTGGTCTGTTCAGCCTGGAGAAGAGGAGGCTGAGGGGACACCTCAGTGTGGTCTTCAACATCCTCACAAGGGGAAGCTGAGGGGCAGGCATTGATCTCTCGCCCTCGTGACCAGTGACAGACACGAGGAAACGGCGTGGAGCTGTGTTGGGGGAGGTCTGGGTTGGACACCAGGGAAAGGTTTTTCACCAGAGGATGGCTGAGCACTGGAACAGTCTCTCTGACTGGCAGAGCAGTGGAGCAGGGGAAGAAGGCCACTGTCTGCCTTTCCTGCAATCCTGCTGGCACCCCCAGGGAGGGCTCCTCCCCTTCCTGAGCATCAGAGTTCTTTCCAAAAGGCAACCCTTGCCTTTAAGCCTTATATTCCTCTGATTATAGTTCATTCCTGCATGTCTGAATCCTACCAGCACCAGAAATTCCTATTAACTGCTGAAAGTTTGTATATTGCTCAATGATTTAGGAAAATAATCTGGCTGTCTCAAGAGAGATGTTGAATTCACAGACAAATCCAGCACAGGGAGAAATGGCTGTAACTGACAAAAGTCACAGAATTTCTAACATTCTTATTTATTTTTTACCTAATTTAAAGTATTTATCTACCTTAAAGAAGGAATGGC
Organism: Leptocoma aspasia; assembly: GCA_013399835.1. Taxonomy (NCBI): domain Eukaryota; kingdom Metazoa; phylum Chordata; class Aves; order Passeriformes; family Nectariniidae; genus Leptocoma; species Leptocoma aspasia. Next base: position 82,702 of record VXAX01003791.1, read on the forward strand.
CAAGGAAGCATTTTTACAATCAGAAAAGAAATAGCTTTCCATACTGAACAGAACTGAAGTAATTGGGTCTGTAACGTGACCAAGATCCAGAAAAAGTTGTGTTGTCCTCTGCTGCACCTCTGGAGAAATGCCCTCAGCTCTTTTCTTCATTCAGCCTCACATCTGTTTCTTCATAAACTCTGAAGTGAATTATTCCTTACACTATTTTGCATTTTCCAGTCACAAAAAACCCCCCAAAACCCATAGGCAAAACTATTTTTAATCTTTCACTCATTTCTTGCTACCTTTAAAAAAAAACATAAAAGAGAGACTGCATATAAATAATTATTTATACTTATATAATATTATCTGTAATTATTATTTGGAGGGACAAATTAAACGTTGGCACAGAACAGTGGAAGGAAGAAAAAAGCTTTTTTGACATTCTTCAGTTAATGTTAACACGAGTGTAAAGTGAGCTGAATGAACAGTAGCTAATAAGCTAATGCTAAAACCTTTCTTAACCATTCATAACTACTTTTTACAGTATGCAACTACATGATACACTGAATTTCTATGAAAGCATGCACGCATGTTTGCACAGTAAAGCTTGTAAAAGGTTCCTAACCAAAAAAACACTTTAAAAAATAAATAAAATAAAGAGGATCCAAAATATCAAAATAAAAGAAAAGTAAGATTTTAAATATTATATTGGAATTTACTGTACAGCAGGTGTGTTCCAAGACTTGTTAATGGTGATGAATAACTGTATTCAATTTATCCTAACACCTCCAAATTCCCAGTGTCTACACAAGGATGAAGTCAAACATTTTAAGACTTTAATTTAAAAGCACTTATCTGTTTCATGCAACATTGAAATTCATACATAAGGTAAACAAACAGCAATAAAGAACAATCCAACAAAGGATCAGTTACAGGGTAGCTTAAACAGGAAGACTAGTTTTGAAAAAGAAGACCCTATCCACCCCCATATTTATTAATGTAAATGACCTGACATGCATTAGTGGCATTCTTAAATTTAATTTTGCCAACTTTTTGTAAACTTTTTGTAAATTGAAAAGACAAGTGGAAAGCAACTTAGAGGTGTCTGATTTCAGATGAATACTGAGGAAGACAGCAAGAAACATCTGGCAGTCACTGCAAGTCAGACTTTTCTTTGTAAAGGCTACTACAAAAACGGCTGAAGCCTAACAAACCTCAATGTGTGGTTTACAAGTAAAACTCCTTTGTTTAGAAGGCAAATTATTTTCAAGCTTACTCTATCAGGTCTCCTATGAAGAAACAGAAATTCTAAAAAGGGAGAAAAACTTCCAAATACCTTGTGAATTTTTTTTATTGCTTCACAGACAGCATCTGAGAGGTTTTTTAAGAGCTACCTGATTAAAATTACAAGCCAGAGAGCTACTGAAGACAGCAAAGGCATGGTGTTACTTATAGCTACTTTAGCGTATTTAATAGTTGAATTTATAGGCAGTATTTCTAGAGCAGATTTTAGTTTTTAAGAATCTTGTTTGCTCTATCAGAGCAGTGGAACTGCAATTCACTGATATGCTACAAAAAAGAATAGCAGCAATAAAAACAATACTAAAAATATAAAACATTTTAACCTAGTTACTCCATTTGTGAATCTTAATAATGAAGAGTTGTCTGTTAATAGAGCAGATATTAAACACCTCTAGTCTTACAACCTCTTATTTCCTAAGGGAAATAGAACAAGAAAACATGGAACTTGAAGAATTCAAATGTGATCAGACCTGACTTTTGAATCTTCTAAAAAAAGAAATATATTTTCCAACCTCTGATGATTTTTCCAAGAACATACCCACACCCTTTATTGAGATCTATCTAAGTTTCTGTTCCTCCTAAAAGCAGTTGAGACATCTTTATGGTTACAAGTGTAACTAAAATAAATGGGATCTCCTAGAGCAACTGGAATCACAGAAGGGGCTACATCAATACTGGACTAGTTTTTCAGGGGAATTTAGTTTTTTTGAAGCTGTGATGCCATCAGAGGAAGGTGGGTGCAGGAAAATGGACTGATGATTAGAACACAAGCACAGTCAGTGAGCAGAAGGCTGCTGAGAAGTCATCATTGAATAAGAAATCAATTTACTAATGAAAAACAAACAGCCACAATGAAGGTGGAAAGATGAGATGTTGAAAAAGAAAAAACCCCACAACTCTGCAAGGCTGCCTGACAGAAACAGAACTTCTGGGAAAGGCAGCAGTAGAGAGGAAAAGACACGTTTACATTGTGTTGAGGATTGTATGGAAAGACTCTGTGCCCTAACTTTCCTTTACCCAGAAAGTACAATACTCAGAGGTGTTATGGCCAGTATGAAGAGCTGCCTGGCAAAAAGTCTAATGAAATAGCTGAAAATAATCTTGTATATACCAGTAACAGCCAAATACGTCCATACTGCTCTAGGGATCCAAGTTAAATCTACAACTTTTCTGAACTCCATGAATGAGAGAATTATTAGGATGAGCCTTTGTGGTTGAAGACACTGTGTAGAAACTTGAGAGATCTGTTGTGGCTGGTAATAACTGAGAGACACCTATGAAATCTTATCCTACAATTTTATTTTTTAAGCCAACATGAGACATGAGGTGAAATAAATATTTCTCTCTGCAAATATGAGTCAGTAAGTTTACCCTTGCCGTCAGAACACCCATCTTTTTGCAAGCTGACATAAATGACATATTGGTTCTTTTTGGAGGACAAGGAAACCAGAGAGACAAAGAGCAAAGAATTTAGAACAGACCCACAAGGCTTCACATTACAATTTAAATACAACATGACCTTAAAAACCCTTTAGCATAAGAGCAAAAATCAACTTTGTTTTACCAGCTAAATGCAGATCAGTTAGTAAGCCCTGCAGTCCAAGAGGAAGCACCAGGCTTTGGCCACTGCAGGCGACGGCCGTGCTCCGGCCGTGCTCCGGCAGCAGCAGCGGTAAAGGTGCTGTAACAACACATCGCCTGCCTCGCCTACGAGCTCTGCCGATTAACAAACTCAAGGCCACACAAGCAAAGAGATAAAAATGAGGGAGTAGAGTGGGTAATTAAACTTTTTGTTTACTACACAGTGCACAGAAACACATGTGAACGTTCCCCACACCGGCTTCATTCCAGGCTCCTTCTCCACTCATATCAACTGAAAGACATTAAAAACCACAAAAGGAAGCAAACTTTCTTAACACAAAAATGATTTAAACTCCCTGTGACTAGAAATTTTGAACAACGACAGTGACTTGTGAGACACAGGATTATCAGGGTGGCCAGGATGATGTAGAATTTAAAACAAAAATTTCAGATAAATTTAAGAATTTCAGATAAACAGTCTTATTATAACATGCCTGCTATACTGAAAGGACAGCAGCACTGCATTTTTAAGTAACCCAAAAGTGATGTTAAACATACAAGAGGAGATCAGAGAAGTTAGGAATCCCAAGGAAATAAAAAAATAAGATGGTACTTATAGTATATATTATAGTATATATTAAAGCCAATTCTATGATGCTTAGCTCAACAGCAAATTCAGGTAATATGTTTTTGGATGAAAAAGTACAATCTTAGGGCCATTGCTTTGAGAATAAGGCATACATAAACAACATAAGTGGAAGACAAAATTTTCAGGCACTTAGAAAACCATACAGTGTTCTAGAGCTTTGATACCCCAAATAATTTTTTATATGAAATTCTGTTTGTTTTGCAAAGCTACATACTCTTGACATATACTCTATCGACATACTTGAGGAAAACTCAAGCAATATGACATTCAAATTCCTTTCTCCAGGAGAATTCCCAGGCATTTTGACCAACTACCTACCATGGAAACACTCAACACTACAAGCTAGCCAACTCCTAAGTGGAGCAACATGTTCATTTTTGGCCACCTGAAGCAGAGTTTTGAGGAAGCTGAGTGAACCAGAAGAGCTGAAAACAATATACTGTCAGCTGAACACACCTGAGAAACAACATCCCTTCTCTGTAAAAAGCCCAATCTAGTTCTTAAGAACAAAAGCAATGAAGATTAATTTCACAATATATTTTGTTAAACAATAACTAGATCTTATAGTAGTCCATTAGCTCAGTGCACTCCAAATACTAATTATGCACTATCTCATTTTAGTGCCTTATGTAGCAAAACACGTGAAATTATGAACTAATGCTTACTGAGAGAGAACCTGTATGATGGCACTTTGCTAGTACCAATTATTCTATTAAGAATTCTTAAAGGATCTAGCAAAATTATACATTCTTTCTGTAATTCTACTGTGACTTGTACCATTAGACATGATAGTGCAGTAGGATCGGTAACACGTTTTTAGTAATAAGCCAATATGAAATGATGTATTTCTTTACCATTTATTAAACACTGAATAAACAGTTCTGATGTTATGGTCAGGCCACTGCTAAAAGGCAGTGCTGTAATGGAGAAAATTTACTACCAATTTTTGGTTGCAAGAAACTCAAGATGCACATGGAAGTCCCCACAGTATTCTGACATACCCCCTCCGAAACAAGCTAAAAAGTTTTATGTTTTATACTGTCACCATGGGGTGTGCAGAACTACAAGAAACTACTTATTCCCATAAGCCAAGACACAAGAGTGAAGAGGGGCTTTAATTACTGTTCACCTTTAAAATGGTTCCTCTAGGTCGAATGAGATACTAGTGATGGCAGAGCAAAAGCCAGAAAGTTATTTGTGTTATCAGCTGTATGGATAAACACTTAGTATTATCTGATTATCAGTCTTATCTACAAGCTCATTGGTATCTATGTATGCTGTTACAAAAAACTGGATTACTCCAACATGACTTGCAAGTAAATAAGCCACAGTCCTTTTTTCCTTTGTTCTTATTTTTGAATAGCAATGAAAAAAATTACCTGGTTGCCTTCCTGAAGTTAGAGATGTTTAGAATCCTAATCACAAATCAGAAACATCAGAGACCAGCCTTACCCTCATCAGAAAGACAGATGCCTGGCTGCTTGATCAAACACGTTTGGAGCTACACTTTCTGTTCAGAAAGAACAACACCTGATTTTTGCAAGTAAAAATGAATTTGTTCACTCTTATTTTACTAACACATTATAGACAGATCGTTAGGCACAGAGTAAGTAATTAATTAACTTCGTGCAGTTAAAGAAATAAACCCAAAATGTTTTCTTTGAATAATAAAAATGTCAGCCACATATGCCTGTTCTATGCACTTGTCAAAATGCAGCTTCCCCTCAGAAAAATGAGGTACAACTGAGCAGCATAAACGTTCTAACAGCAGTTTAGCAAACAAGGAGCTGTCAACTTCCAATAAGCTATTATTCACACCTCTTTAATCACTGCCACAGAGTCGATTATAAATAGCCTCATACATTTTTAAATAAGGTCATTCTGAAATGAAACAACAAAGAGGGTAGTAAATATTCCAGTACATAAGCAATTTAAATTCTACAGCATAACAGAGCTGTGTGTTCTCAAATACTCAGTTTAAAGAAAGCCAACAAAACCTTTTATTAACTGGTGCAGTGTCAGACACGTAATTTCTGTGAGATCAATAAACCAGGCCAATTATGTGGTAGTTTGCAAACAGATCTGAAAGAAATGAAACTATTAAGACTTGCTCACAAAATCCAGCTTCAACAGCATTATTTACAAATATAAAGTAATACAAATTAAGTTAATACAATACACAGAACTGCATGAGTAAGTGTATTATGCAAACATTTCATACGAATATGAAACAGCTTCTCTCTTTTTCCCAGAAGAACAGCACCAAGAAACAACTTATATAGAACCCTGATTCATATGAAACCATTTCCTATTTTTCCTGAGGTTTTAAATAATTAGAAATTAATGCACAAAGAAAAGCAAGAAAGATCTGCACAAGTAGAAGTAAGTTCCAATTTTTTCCCCTGTTCCCCATGTTTTCTGAGATTCAAGATTATTTGATAAAATGACAAATATGACAATACTAAAATCAATTCTTTATCAGTTAGCTCTGACAAAAAAATGATAAAAATTACACAATTTTTTTTCTCGGAAGCACTATAATAGTTAAGTGAGCCACAATTTAAAGATGTTAATTTAGCACTACCAGAAAAAGAAAAATTAGTGGGAAAAAACCCCCAAATAGTTCTCATGTTACTGACCCCACACTTTGTTGTTACTGTGAGACGTATTAGAACACTTCTTCCTATTACAAGCTTTGTTTTTTTAACTTGATACTCATAGAATCATAGAATATCCTGAGTTGGAAGACACCCAAAAGGACCACAAAAGTTCAACTCCTGACCCTGCACAGGACAACCTCAAGAATGCCACCATGAGACCAAGAGCATTGTCCAAACACTTCAAGAACTCTGTCTGGCAGGCAGTGGTCACAGCACCAGATGTGGGGAGCTTGTTCCAGAGCCCAACCACGCTCTGGGTTAAGAATCTTTTCCTAATATCAAAACTAAAAATCTCACTTGACACAGCTTCAGGCCATTCTCTCAGGTCCTGTCACTGGTCACCAGAGAGAAAAGATCATTGTCTGTCCCTTCTCCTCCCCTCATGAAGAAGCTGCAGACTGAAGTGAGGTCTCCTCTCCCTCTTCTCCAGGCTGAACAGCCCAAGTGATCTCAGCTGCTCCTCACACAGCTTCCCCTCGAGGCCCTGCACTACCTTCACTGCCCTCTTTACACACAGAGACTCACCTGTTGTCACTCTATCGAGCAACACCAAACGCAGAGACAAACACAGCCACACCCAAGAGAAGGCAAAGAAGAGAGAAACTTTATTTTGGTTTTCCCATTATATAGGGTTCTGGAAACGACCATCGATTGGAAGGTGAAGCTACCACCTCTCCAACAACACTGGTCAATGACAAAGTCTATCAAACCTTTCTCCTCCCAGGAGAAGGAATGAAAAACAAAAAGACGGTTAGAAAAACATGTGCATGTTTACAAAAAACAGCGTGAGAAACTCCATCACAAGAATGAAAACATCAGAAGGCTGAAAAGTGAGAATGACAACCTGTGATTTTCAAGCCTACTGATACATTGTGCCATATACACCCATATATCCGCAGTCCTTACCTGCTCCATTGTGTTTCATTTCGGAAAATGAGCTCCCTGAGTAGGGGGCCCCAATACTCCCCACTCCCCAAACCCTTCTGAGGTATTTAACCGGTTACAATTTAAGTAAGCCTCACTTATTTATCAGATTTAGCTCAAAGGTGTTTTCTATAGTTCACAGGTTGCTTTGTACCCGATTCTAAAAAAGCTAGTATTTCCCACGAGCAGCAAAAATACCTAAATCTTTCTCCAACCTAGAAACATGCCTTAATATTAAAATGTCATATTTAAGTATCCATGCATCTGGACAGAGACAGGAGGCATCGTTCTTTGTACCTGCACTTGGAGTTGGCCGTGCCCAGCAGCTGAATCCCCCCAGCACCATGCCTGACCTACCCCCCTGCTGCACCTTCTTGATGTTTCATGGTCTCACCATAAAGCAAGAGTGACCTCCCACATAAAGGATATTCAAAAATTCAATTCAATTAAGAACTGAATTAACTTCAGAATTCAATTAAGAACTTCACAGCTATCAAAACATTTACCTAGACCCATAAACACCCTAGAAAACAGTGTAAAGGATCCACTGGTCTCAGTCTTTCCCCACAGTAAGGCAGTACTGGTATTTTACACAGCTATACCTTCTAACTGGATTTCCATGTTTTAAATAAAGCATATTATAGTAGCTTACACAGTGAAGTGATAAAATTGCAGCTGACTACAGCAAGATCTACATAAAAGCAAGGAGCAAGCTGTGCTATTTCAGTTCCCAGACAATAAAGAGTAGAAAAGGTTCCAATGTCAACAGGCATCTTAGAATACGTTCATTTCCACATCAGGTATGTTACTTTTTCATCTGGTTCACCGTCATCTCCCTCACAACAGCCCTTAATGAACACTTAGAAAAGGAAATAGCTTACACAAAGAAACACATCCTCTAAGCCTTAACATCACCAAAGTTTGGTTCATTCCCCAAAGCTTGCAAACTTCTGTTTTCTTAAGTGTACGCCCTCTATCTACATTAAGTTCCATAATTTGTTTGTAAGAGTTAGGTCAGTGTTCCAGACAGCTGTAAGTTTTATTAACCATCTTTTTTTTTAACCTGTGTCAAGGAAATGGAGCTATGTCTGAATAGAAACTAAATACCTTCCTCCAAAAATATGCACTATCTTATATGTACTATACATATATTGATAAGCCACCCCTGATTTTTCTATTTGTTCTGTATAAGACAATTTATCTGTACTTTCACACAAACAACTTTCTGTAATGACAAAGCCTCTTACTTGCTGTTTACAGTATGCTCACAAGTACAGTTTTCTGGGAGAAACAAAGAGTCAACTATACATTTCTTGTATGTTCACAAGCAGAGTTTTCTGGAAGAAACCGAAAGTCAACTATACATTTCTTACTTGTATAAGCATTTTGGGAGTGAGGATTTCAAGCTTTTCCTAATATTAGAGAGGATACCTTCACTGAACTATTGTCAATAAAACAGAGACCTTTCTTTTTATCCAATATGCAACTAAGCTTATAAACTGGTAATTGGGAGAAGTCTAGTGTTAAGAGTAGTTTCAGTGGTTGCTGTGAGCCTCATGACAATTTGCTTTCAGTTGCCTCACAACCTTGCAGAAGCCATGGAAGAATACTGAGCTCTGATAAACAAAAGAATTGTGATACATTTCCCACACAGTGAGAAGGGGCAGAGTTTGGAATCACAAAGCACAATGAACTGGAGAGGTGACAGGTCTGAACCCTTCAGATGTTTTAGGACAAGATATTCAGCACTGTCATCAGTGATCAAGAAAGTTGCAATCCCACAGTGGCATTCCACAAGCAAGTAGGAAAGGATCATGGAAGTGAAACTGGAAAAATCCCACGACCTTTGGGTACCAATTATGATGCTACATACTCTCAACATCAAAAAAAGTCAAGTTCGCCATAAAATACAAAAGGGTCTAGAGCAAGCTGAGCCCCAAAACCAACGAAAAACAGTAAAGACATAAGCCACAAAAAACTTTTCACTGTTATTTGTATTCATTAGTATCAGATGTGACCTTTATAAAGAATAAAACAGAAAAAATACAGTTTGAGGCTTATAAAATATATTTATATTAAGACTATAGATATACAGATGTGTTTACACACACACATAAATAACTACAATTATTTATGAAGTGTCTAACATCCTTAAAAGTCACTGCAACCTACCTGACAGTCAACAACTACAGGAAAAACAATTTTATTGTAATCCAGCGAGGGGAACCCCAGGCCTTGCTGTGTTTGTACTCTGGGCTGAGAACAGAAGCAGGAATGGAAAATGGAACACAACAGAAAAGATACAACTCAACTACGAACCAAATGAGTTAAAAATAAACCAAACTCTCACATGATAGCACAGTATTACTCAGTATGTTACGACGATGACACAGTAAATAGAGAAGAATACAATACACATACACAGATGAAAGCAGCACAACAGCTACACCTATATGAGCTGTAAATGAGAAGGAAAACCAACACCTACACAATAAAAACTTTAAAAACTAACAGGTGGGCAGCCCATATGGGATGAAATATCAGCCATTATTCAATCATAATGAAATTCAGGTTTAGAGATAACATTCCAAAGAAGGTCTTGGGGCACACACAAACAAGAATCTGCATATGAACGTAAGTTCACTTCACTAGGAATGCCGACCAAAAAGCACAGCCCTACTTCCATCACACTACAGTAAAATTATTTTTAATTTTATGAATTAATTATACTTAATTACCCTAAGGAATTCAAAACTTAAAAACCACAGTCTTGTCTTCTGACATGCTTGTGAATAGCCCTGCTTAATTTCTCATGTCTGACCCTACTTGCTTATTCATTTGTTACACAGTTTAATAGATAACTCAAATTACATTGAATTAAATAGTTTAAGGAAAGGTATATGCATTCTAGTCATGATGCAATATCTGGATTGAGATATAGTATGTTATCAATTATACCTTAATAATACTCATGTTCCACTGGATATGGCATCGGAGGAATGAGTAGCAAACAACATCTGAAATTATGTTTTGTTATTTTATTTTCCTCTTTGGTGACTATACAAATGAAGAACTTCACATAATTTTTTTTAATAGAATATATTTAGTGCTTCCAATGGATGCTTAGCATACCCTGACAGCCACCTGCTTCAGGAGAGATAGGCTGCCCTGCAGGAGTGCTTACTTCTCTCCAAGATTAAGTGGGATGAATACAGCAGGACTAGCCCAGATCTCAGCATCTAAAATGCTGACAACTCATAAGCACAGGGGACTATGACAAGGTACATAAGGAAGAAAATACCTGGGAGAAAATACCTGGCCAAATTTGACCTGAAAGAAAACAGACACTTCTAGGATTAAAGTGTACTTGAACCTTCTCCCAGGAGGTAGTAGGAAGACAATGTGTATCAGAAAACTGAGATAACTTCCCTTTTACAAAATCCATTTGGCTTTCAGTTTTACCCCTGGTCTCCTCCAACATTCTAATTTATATACTTGGGAAGAGACGTCTGAACTTCCTTAAATGTGCAGAAATAGTGAGTGACACATGCAGAAAGTATGAGAGGGGACAGCAATCACGGGCAGGTTTCACACATTAGGAGCTACCACACAAGGCTGACAGCATTACCATCACTGAACGAGCCTTGCAGAAAACTAAGGCCTGCTGCATGCTGCAGAGAAGGGCTACCTTTGTATACAGGCTCTTCACCAAGCAGAAGTGAGCTCCATCAGGTTCCAACTTGACTTGGCAGAAGGCAAAGACAAACCAAAACCCTCACTGGTGTCCCAGCTCATGCCAGGCCCAGGCAAACCCATCCTGATATTCAGACTGGCTCATTAGTGCAGGCATGCTGCTACAGACATAGAGATTACCTGTTTCAAACTCATTCAGAGCAGTAGTGCAAGCAAACTGGAATAAAAAAAAAAGAATATGTAACTAAAAATAAGCTTAAAGAATAAAAAGAAAAAAGGCAGAAATTTCAGCTAGGAGCTCCTAAAGCTTCCAAATAGCTTCACCCTTCTGCTCTGGGCACCATACTTGGCAGAGAGCTCTCTTGGTAAGTCAAGCTCTGCCACTCCAAACCCTCTTCAAACCAATTTACAGCCTAAAAGAGATGAAACCAGTGTCAAGGGAGTGTTCAGTCCTATTTCTTTCAAAAAAAGATTGTCAGTGTAGGGAGCTTAATTTTGTCCTGCATTTCTACCTCTACATTTTAGTGCTTGGGTCCCTAACTCAGTAAAGAACTGCTAGAAATTAACAGTGGGAGAAGCAAAAGGTCTAAAACATGAAAAAATTAAAGAAGACTTGAGCATCCTAACATGAATGTAATACAGGACATCACTTTTCTTATGCTTCTTTGCAGCTGTTGTAACACTGAAAAATTATTTTAAAAGAAAATTTTTATTTAGAAAATATGACATTGATCAGAAATAACAGTTTATAAAGCCATTTTCCTCAGTTTGAGAATATGCAAATATGCATATGCAATTAAGAGTTTTAGAAACTTATTACACCGAATCAAACTGTAAAACTTTTTTCCAAAAACACAGGCTACAGGAAGAGCAGAAGATAGATGCCTGGAAATTTTAATGTGGGCAAGTCTTTGGTCCAGGTAAGATGTGCAAGATCTCAGACTTGCAGGGACCCATGATCACAGTTTAGTTTTTCCCACCCATGTAAAGTGTTTTCTTGATCACTGGCCACTGCTGTGCAATGCTTCTCTTCAGGAAGCCTCTGGTGCTTTCTCACTGCATTTGCACCAGTGATTGCAGGAACACCTGCATTCAGCAAAAACTGCCAATGTGGTCTAAGAGAAATACATACTGCAAAGGAAAGGGATCCTTCTCAAGTTCAAAATACTACCTTAATAACAACTTTTGTTTCCTCAAGTTTACTTTGCTTGCTTCCAGTGTTCCCTACTCTGCATGTAACTAAGAAGTGCTCAAATTCCTTTTGGATTTAGAATATGTTGCTTCCTTTGTTTTTGTGTCTGTGTCTGCACTGCTTCTGTCAGATGATGTACCAGGTACAATGCGTGTTTTACCAAATCCCTAGAGAAATTAATCACGGTAACTGAATTATGTATTTATTTAACTTGCCACTAGGTACAACAAAATGAAAAGGGACACCTAATCTTCAGTTCTGAATTCTGCTCTCCAATCCACAGGCTAACCTGGGCTACTCAGAAGCCATCCTACATGGCTGCATTGTGGACCCAGCAGCCCACATTCAGCTGTCCTGCCACAGGGAGTACATCTTCTCTCAGGTTACCAGCAGGGAATTTCCAAGACAATGTGTACTTTACCCTGCTGAGCAAAGGAATTAGAACAATGAAAAAAGGATCAGTGACAGAATGTCTTAACATGATTCTTGCCAATAATATGAAAAGATGAGCCAGTTGTCAGAAAATATCCTTGGGAAAGGTTCATTTTGCTTTCTGAAGTCATTCTAAATTAGCTACACACTGGTGCAGGTGGTAGGTCTGCTGAGAAGGAATTTGACCAGTCAGTTTTTTCCTACTCTGTATCTTAGGAGTTATGTATAGAGAATCACAAAAACACAGAATGGTTTGGATTAGAAGGGGCCTTACAGCTCATTTAGTTCCAACCCAGGTGCTGGATCTTGCACCTGGCCTTGCTCAACTTCATGAGGTTTTCCTGGCCCCACCTCTCAAGCCTGTCAAGGTCCCCCTGGATGGAATCCCTTCCCTCCAGTGGAAGGAACTCCACACCACAGAGCTTGGTGTCTTGCTGAGGGTGCAGCTCATCTCACTGCCCGCGTTGCTGACAAAGATGTCAAACAGCACCAGCCCCAGTGGTGGCACCTGAAATGTCACTCGCCACTGCTCTCCATTTGGACATGGAGCCCTTGACCACAACTCTTTGAGTGTGACTAATCAGCCATTTTCTTATCCACTGACTGTTGCATCCATCAGATCCACATCTTTCCAGTTTAGAGACAAGCATGTCTTGTGGGACAGTGTTAAATTCTTTCCACAAGTCCAGGTAGATGACATAGCTGCTCTTCCTTTATCACCACTGCCATAACCCTGTCATACAAGCCCACCAAATTTGTCAGACATGATTTGCCCTTAGTGAAGCCATACTGGCTGTCACTAATCATTTCCTTATTTCCCATATGACTTAGCATAGTCTCCAGCAGGATCTCCTCCATGGACGTGCTGGGCACTGAGGTCGTTCCTTTCTTCCCTTTTTAAAAATCAGGTTATGTTTTCCCTTTTCCAGGTCCGTATTTAAATCATCATCAAGAAGAAATTAGCCTAAGATGAAAATGCATCAAAGGATGATTTCTATTTCAATTTTTTAAAATCATTATTAACCTCACACACTGAAGACAGACTACAAAAATCTTATTATTTGTGGGAAATGTCATTCAATTAATATGGTACTCTTGCATTTAATGTACTGCTTCCTGGAGAAAAACTGAACAACATCATCAAGTATTTTAGGATCCGTATAACCTGATTGTATGAGGAACATAAGACATTTCATTGTATGAAGAAAAAAGCACTACAGTATTAGAAATAGTTCACTAGATGAAGTCTCACCTTTGCACCTATGCCAGAGCTTCAACTAACCTATCAAAAAAATATTCCTGTTTATCTAACCTAGTAAGATATTTCAGACAGTAAACATGATTACACCTTTTAAATAGCACCTACATTTGAAGTTACTTCATCTGAATAGAATTTCACATGTTCCCTCCGTGTTAGGTTTGCAAGGCATAATGATAAACTGCTTTTATTTTCAGAACTTAGAAAAGTGTGCTTCAGAGAAAGACAAATTTTTTCATCTTTGCTTTTTAATAACCATTCTGAAACATAAAGGTGCTCACAGTCGACTAAAGACAAAGAAAAGCATACATTTATAAGGTAAGTGGTAATGAGTCTCAAATTTCTCTTCCCAACTGGTAAAAAAGACTCTCAGACAGCAAAGGGAGGTGAGGGGTGCTGAGACAGAACACAAAGTTCCCCAGATCTCTGCCAGCTTTATAAAAGGTCAGAGCCTGGGGCTCCAGCTTCCCGGAGCTCCTGGGCTTCTGCTGACACATGAGAAGTGAGAGTGGGAAGGAGGGAATTCTCCCCCTTAAGTGAATGGCTCAAGAAATCCCAGGACAGGTGGAGATGGCAGTGTCAAGACAGGCTTAGATGAAAAAAGTCTGGAATCCACATCTGCAAGTGTGTATTTATGTTTACTTTATTAGTTGGCAGCCTAGAGTTTGTTCTGTATGCACATGGTAGCCTTGTCTACTTGGACTAAAAATCGTTCTGAAGAATATCCTTTTATTTCCTGTGAAGGATTTTTTTCAGGAAGTACTTACATGGCAAGCCCTCCTCTCCTACGTTAGTTAACTAAAATCTGTGTACAGAGGAATCTTATTCAAATTGTTCTCTAAAAGCAAGTTGAAATAGTCATATTTAAACAAATGACAAAGAGATAGGTCTGAAGGTGAGAAAAAAATTTTCATAACACAAAGTCAGCTTTAAACTTGAAACTATGAATTGATCTTAGAGATTAAAAAAGAAGAAGTGAAAAATTACTTTTGCATGGTTCCATCTGAAATTAAAGTTCTTATTAAAAAAAAAAATACTTACACATTAACTTTAGCACTTAAAACAATTATTTTCTAACTTAACTTCAGAAAGATTCTAAGAATAGACTGGTAAGAAATGCAACAAAATAAATTCTTCCTCCAGAATCAGTGACTGGCAGTTAACAACTCAACAGCCCTTTTCAACCTGAGCCAATTAGATTATTTCCAGTAATGTAATATCCTCTATACCCAAATCATAGATCATCGAGTTCCAACCCCTTCTCACGGGCAGGGACACCTTTTACTAGACCACGTTGCTCAAAGCCTCATCCAACCTGGCCTTGAACACTTCCAGGGATGAGGCATCCACAGCTACAGCTTCTCTGGGCAACCTGTTCAGTGCCTCAGCAGTAAAGAATTCTTTCCTAATACCAAATCTAAACTTACTCTCTCTCAGTTTGAAGCCATTCCCCCTGTCCTGTCATTACACATCCTTGTAAAAAGTCTCCAATTTTCTCAAAGGCCCCCTTCAGGAACTGGAAAGCCACAATCAGGTCAGCCCAAAGCGTTCTCTTTTCCAGGCTGAAAAAACCCAATTCTCCCAGCCTTTTCTTGTAGGAGACCTGCTCCACCCCTCCCATCATCTTGGTGGCCTCCTCTGGACTCACTCCAGCAGGTCAGCTTTCTTCCTGTGCTGGGAACCCCACTGTGCAGGTGGGGTCTCACCAGAAGAAAGCAGAGGGGCAGAATTACCTCCCTCAACCTCATTAGATCTTCGTTATGTAATCTAACTTTGGAGAGTATCTCAATAACATTATCATCACAAATCAGCACCAACTCCATGATTCACAGCATCTCTGCAGGAGTGGCTGAATGTTGTGCCCTGCACACCCTCTTCCTGCTGTGTAGCCCACCTACTGGACACACAACACATGTGCATGCATATGCCCATAAATTTAGAGAACAAATCATGATACCACTCACAATTTTGGAATCACAGGTAAGAGACTAGAAGAAATTTTTAATTTTCAATAGGAAATACAAATAGGAAATATGGGAAATACAGGAATAGGAAAACAAATCTCTCTACAATACCGGTCTTTAGATGTGATGGCAATTTCAAACCCAAAAGTAAATTGTGTCTGTCACTTAAACAGATAAAAATACAATTTTTATAGCACTTTCTAGGAGCAGCTGTGCATTCACCAACAGACAATTCATTTTAAATGATTTTTCTACAATGAGCAAAGGAGAAATAGAAGTGGTAAATATTAGCATATGCATGACTAAAATAAGAAAATTCAACATTTTCTCAGAAGCATCTTTATGCTTTAAGCAGAACAAAAGATTGACTAGGTATTTTGAGCTGTGCATAACTTCAAGAATGCAGCATATATGTCTTCTGATTTTCACCATTTGTAGGTAGCTACAATAGAAAATACATTCATGAGCTTTAAAGGTATTAATTACAAAACCACAGAATAAGGGTTGGAAAAACCCTCTAGGGTCATGGACTCCAAGCTTTGACTGGACAGCACCATGTCAAGTGCCATGTCCAGTCTTTTCTTACACACCTCCAGGGACAGTGACTTCACCACCTCCCTGGGCAGCCTGTTCCAATGTCTAATTCCCCCTTCTGTGAAGAAAATTTCCTTACTGTTACAGAAACCTTACACCTTATGTTCCAATGTTGTGAGAGGTATTTTGTTATTGTATAGACTAACAGCAGTTGTCCCACTGATGCCAAATTAATTTTTGCCTTTTTTTCTTTTATATATTCTCTGTATTGTTTACATATATATTTGTAGCCTATTATTGTATTTGTAGGCCCAGTACTTTTCCCTACCTTTTCCACAGGCAGAAAGACAAAACATATTCCAGAGCTCCAAGCCCTGGAGGGTTAAAGGCCTTTATCCCAACTTGGTTCTCCCTGGCAACCAAGGTTGAAACCAGCTCTTCAAAACACATTTTTATAAACAAAGTTTGGTTCCCATCTAAGAGGAGAAGATTCAGAGAGGGTTGAACCAGGGGGAATTACCTCACCACTTATGTCTCTAATTGTTGATTTTTGTCAATTATGCTAATTTGCTAAAAACTGTATTCACCCTGTGGTGGAGAGGGGTGGGCATTTTGTGGACATTTTCCATATCTACCCCTGGAGGCCTCCCATAAAGACCAGCCTTTACATTATCTCCTATACTAATGTTATCTAGAAACTGTGTTGCTTCATTTCTAGGTTTTCTAAGGCATCACCACCATGTCTGAATGTAAAATCCTTAAAACAATAATCTGAAATCAAGTGGGGGGAGGATATAAAAAATACACTTCAATACTGAAACTCTGGTACTTAGCTCATTGACTGCCTTCCTCTGAAATATTCTTTAAGAGTAGACTGAAAGAGTCTGTGGCTCTTGATGTAACAGTATATCACATTAGCATTTTTGGGAAAAATTAATGTTTTGACCGTATTATTAGACTCCAACAAAAAAGACCCAAGTGCCAGATGTAATATCTAGAATTGTTGCCAGTTGAGGATTTCACTGATAAGAGAATTAAATTAGACCTAATGAAGTTAACAGTAAAAAAAAAAAAAAAAAGTGGGCTGACTGCAGGTCCTACCCTCTCTCAGCACACCATGACTGTGACAGCAGACCCTAACAAATGCAGCAATAAAAGCAATAGTTTCTGCTACTGCTCATGTTTAGAGTCTCACAGCTAAACTATAAAGCATCACAAAACGTACTTGAAAAACAATGTTGCATTAGATAATGAAGAGGAAAACTGTTTGATCGTCCAACTGATCACACTGCAAAGCACCAAATTTTGGGGATTGTTGCAGTGACAGGTGGAAATTCACTGGAGGGCAAGAACAGAAGGGGTTTGCTGTGGCACTACTTTGCCAGTTCCCTTGCCCTCTTCCATAGGTCTGTCAGCAACCCATCCATGACAGCAAAAAACTTCTCCTCTCAAACCCTTACAGTTATTTGTTCCCAGATTTTGCTATGAGAATAAAAAATCCTTAAAGCCTGAGACATGCTACTCTCAGGCATTTATTTTTCTTCAAAGCAGAAGAGAATAAAGACTATGGCTGAACAAGTAGCTAGAAAAACTCCCCTGATAACAGGCGGTATGCTAGGATGAACAAAGTAAAATGTTCTCTACTTCTGCTTCTTCCAGGCCTCTGGCTAACTGAATATCTTCTCCAAAACATAAAATGGCAGCAAGATGGTTGTCAACTTGCAAGCAGCTTTTCAAGTGTTCCACTATTCATCCAACAAAATCCATGCTGTTCTGCTCACTGATATTCTGTCCAACTTTTAAGCTCTTAATTACATTTAAAATTACCTTCAGAATCTAATACATTTTTTAAAAAGTGTTCAACAGCCTTTGTGGAGTCAACAGAACTGCTATAAATACATTGGTCCTCATCTTTGGAATGAAAAGAGAGCTCCACATAAGCACAAAGAAGAAACTGCATGCCAGCTCCCATGGGTCTGGACAGAAGTGCTCCTGGATTCTTAACATTATTAATATTCTGTTTTCAAAATGGCAAAACATAATTTTTCTGTTTCCCTTCTCATGTACAAAGCCATTTGAACATTTTCTGGTTTATTGGAACAACGTCAAACATCCTAGATACTCAGTAAGAGCAAATTCCTGTAACCAGTTGCTATGCTGTAGCTATTAGGTGAGCAAGCCATACCCCAGGAAGGATATAAAGAAGTCTGAAATTTTAGAAGCTAAAAATAGTTGGCAGCTTAAAGAAAAACCTCAAATTAATTGTATTAAACAGTTTTTAGTATGCGAAGAAAAGACTGTCAAATCTAGAAACATGTATTCAAATTTTGATACTGTGTTAAATTCCCCAATTTTAAAGGACATGTGACCAGGTATAACTGTTAGCTTTGAGATGTAAAGCAGAAAATCATGCACATGAAAGAAAAGTTAAAGCGGTCTAAGGTTTGGGTTTGGTCTTCTTAAGACTCTGAATCTACCTTGAATCATTTTTTATTTAGGTCAGTGCTTCATTTCCCTGCCTTATTTGTCAGCTTTAGAAGTTGATTTTTAAAATTTTTCTGCAGGATAAATTAAAATACTATTTCCAAAAAAACTATATTGCTACAAATGTACAATTTCTGGGGTATGTAGGACAGAAACAGGATAATTCAAAGGACTAAAACCATTAGTTTTTATTTTACAGATCACTAAGTTATTTTCAAGAATTCTGCTTAACAGTATCTAGGAAAAAGTATTAACAAGCTTGAATTCATAATACAGTCATCTGTATCATCCTCAAGAAAGTTTTAGGCTCTACAAATTGAATGGTGAAAGCCCCTGGCAGATACCGTCTGCATGGCATGTGACACATCAACATTTGGACGAATACCCAGCCAGGTAATTAATCTGAAAAGCACAGAACATTGTAGAAGAGACAAGAGCAGACTCAGCATATAAAAATCACTCAGCATAGATTACATGAAAGACATAATCAGAAGTTAAGCAAGAAAGATGACTGCAGAGCTGAGGGGAAAATAATGGCTCCTGCAAATTCAAGTTGAGGCCCTATGACACTATACTACATTTTTCACTCACATAACCACTTGCTATTTTTTCATGGGACTTTTGTCTCATTCCACATACAAGACAGGCAATGCTCTCTCACTAAGTAAGTAGGCAGATTGAATTTGCAAAGGCATCGCTGTGAGAATGTTCAGCTCCCAGCTGACCCTGAAATTGTGTAGGATCTTCTGCTCCAGCTGGATCACTACAAATCTAGGGGACCTGAAGGGATTCATCCAAGAGTCCTCAAAGAGCTGGCTGATGTCATCACAAAACCTCTTTGGATGATTTCCAAGCGGTCCCAAGAATCCAGAGAGGTCCCAGCTGCACGGAAGCTGGTGGAATATTGTCCCATTTTTGACAAAGGACAAGAAGGACGACCCCAGAAACTACAGGCTTGTTAGTCTCACTTCAGTGCCTGAAGGAAAGTATTGAAGTATTGAAAAACACCTGAAGGACAGTACAGTCATTGGTCACAGCCAGCATGGCCTCACAAAGGGGAAGTCCTGCCTGTTGGACCTGATTTCTTCTACAACAGGGTAACCCACCAAGCTGATCTAGGAAAGCCAGTAGATGTGATCTTTTTGGACTTTAGCAAAGCTTTTGATACTCACTCACAATATCCTTATGGACAAAGTGTCCAGCTCACAGCAGGACAGCCCTATCACACAATGGGTGAGCAAGTGGGTCAGACATGGAGAGTTACAGGAAATGAGGTGACATCAGGCTGGTGTCATTAGTGAGGTTCCACAGGGATCCATCCTCAGACCAGTTCCCTTCAACAGCTTCATTCATGACTCAAAGGAATACTAAGTTTGCCATTGACACTAAATTGGGAGGAGCTGTCACTTCCCTCAAGGGCAGAGAGGCCCTGCAGAAAAACCATGGCAAATCAGAGGTCTGGGCAATTACCAACTGTATGAAGTTCAACAAGGGAAAGTGCCACATTCTGCACCTGGGATGGAGCAAACCTGGATGTATGGACATGCTGGGGAGCTGGACCATGGAAAGGGACCTGGGGGTCCTGGTCCATGGCAAGTTGAACATGAGCCAGCAGTGCCCTGGCAGCCAGAAGGGCCAATCCTGTCCTGGGGGCATCAGGCACAGCATGGCCAGCCAGGCAAGGGAGGGGATTGTCCTGCTCTGCACTGGGGTGGCTTTTCCTTGGATATTACATGCAGTTCTAGGTGCCGCAATATAAAAAAGACATTAAGCTGTTAGACAATGTCCAGAGAAGGCCCCCAAGGATGGTAAAGGGTCTGGAGAGGAAGCCAGAGGAGTGGATGAGGTCACTTGGTCTGTTCAGCCTGGAGAAGAGGACACTGAGGGGACACTTCACTTGATCTTTAACATCTTCATGAGGGGAAATGGAGGGGCCGGCACCAACCTCTTCACTCTGATGACCAGAGACAGGACTCAGGGGAACAGCAGGAAGCTGTGATGGGAGACATTTAGGCTGGATATCAGGAAGAGGTTTTTTATCCAGAGGATGGTTGGGCACTGGAACAGGCTCCCCGGGGAAGTGGTCACAGCGCCAGCCTGACAGAGCTCAAGAAGAGTTTGGTCAATGCTCTCAGGGACATGGTGAGATTCCTGGGGTGTCCTGTGTAGGGCTGGGAGTTGGACTCAATGATCCTGATAGGTCCCTTCCAGCTCAACATATTTCATGATCCTATGATTCTTGGTATCCATGTACTTAAACATCTTCACAACATCACTCAGACAATAGGAAGACTAGGCTTCACTTGATAAAGTAAGATCAGATTTAAAAATTAAATTAAAAAGCCACTAACACAAAACAATAATTTGTGTTCAATAATTTGGCAGTTCAAGCTTTTAAAAGTATTTATCATTTTGACAGCCACATACATGTGCAGATGAGAATTTTAACAGAGTGCAGCTGCTCCTGTGAACACCAAGTGTTCTACAAAAGTGACCTGAGTGGCAGCTACACAGCCAGAGCAAGCTCTGTTCATTGACCACTGAATGAGAAACAGATGTGACAGAAAGCTCTACATTACAGAGCATTGTAACCACTGCTGTTCCAGGTATGCAGTGGCCCTGCTTCACATTTTATATATACTCTTTCCTGCAGCTGGTGACCTGGCTCATCTTTTGGATCCTAGCTGCTCTGCATAACAACTGCAATAACTCAGCGTCAAACAGGATCTCAGACTCATAGCTCTCCTCAACACTGCAAGTATTGTTGGCAAATTTATTTTGTCTCTCAAGAGTTTCCAGTCAGAGACCCAAAATAACCTTGCATCAATATCTTTGAAAGATACCATTCATTAAGTCCTGAAGACAGATGAGAATGAAAGCAAAAGCTTGAAGACAAAGCTTTACCTGTACAGTAGTCTCTGGTACCTTAAAGCCTCTGCAAACATTTACACTCTTCTCTTCCCAATAATCTCAGTCGATAGCAGCCCTGGCAAGGAGCTACAACCTGCTCCTTGATCCTTTCCTTAGAGCCTTCTCTTCCCCATCAGCTAGTTTCCAGGTCATCTCTTTACAGTTCCTTTACTTTAACCCACAAAATTCAAAGAGGTTAACAAAATATCAAAGTAATGTGACAGGCACACAGAATTTAATATTCAGTGAAAAAATACTACACCAAGCCTTTTCTCAAGTACACGCATGATTGGGCTAATTCAGGTTACACAGGCAGTTTCTCCACAGTTTTTAAAATCTTTGTTGTTTTATTATTTTTCTTTTTAGACAATATTGCAAGACTATAAGCAGTTAATGAAATCATGTTAAAGAGACCCACACTCATGTCTGAGGTTCAGTAGCAAAATGCTGTTGAACAGAGTAGTTTTTCAGCTATGGATTCAGTTTGAGAGATATTAAGGACACCTAAAAATGATCATTTTGAGGACTCCTGAAATTCTAAGAGCTATCATGATTAGTACTAAAAAAATTGTATCATTTAAATATTTAAGCTGGAACAACCTTACTTATCAGATCTGTGATGAGAACTAAATCTTAACAATATTTAACATTTATAACCTGCACTTGAGAACCCAGAATTCCAAGTAGAGTATCCTTAAGGGTACATAACTAGCCATATCAAAACCTTCTTTCCGGACCTTAAATTCACCATCCAACATATAGATACCTTTTCTCTGTTAAAAAGCAAATAAAAGATCTTAATGAAACCTTACAGAACACTGTGTTCAGACCTTAAGACAAATAATTTGCTCAAATTTCACTTCATAAACTTTGCAAAGTCACTCCACAGCAAAAAGGAATTTTTAATAAGAGACATGAATCCTAAGGAGAAACAGCACAAACTCCAGCATGAAGACTTAAGTTTTCACAAAGCAATAAGCAACGCAAAAAAACCCCCAAAAACAAAAAAAGAAGGAAACAAAATCTTGCTTTTGCAAGGTAACGTGTTACCCAGATGCAGCATATATTTAATACATATTTTAAATAATTAGTCAGATATTGGTTCTACGGTTAAATCTGAGAGTCTGGAACTGCTGTTATAAGGAAAATCTGGTAAAGCAGATGTTCAAGAATTGAAAGGAAAAGAACAGATGAGGGCAGTATAGATTTTTGTCAATTAATACTTTAGAAGATAAGGAAATACTTACAGCTATTTTTAACCACAGTTTCCTGCTGTTTTCCAGACTTACATTTAAATCAAAGTGCCACTTGGCAAAGTAAAACTGCAACTCTGACAACTTTCACAAGTTGAAGCTGTTCCAAGAAAATTAAAAAAAAAACCCAAACACAAACCCAAACAGGATCCTTCTAACTGTCCTTCGTTAAGCAATCTGTGCCATATCAGCTTATGCTAGGCAGGAAGGATCTCAAGGGGTCATGTTTTCAGTGCCATAATCTAAAAGTAAACACTGAAAAACCAGGAAAAGAGTATTGATTCTTATAGGTCAAAGAGGTGCAAACAGAAAGGAAGAAATAAGTGGTGTCAAGAAAAAAATTAGCAAAATTTCCAAGCAGAACAGAACAGATTAAGTTGACTAGTCAGCACTCTAATTAAAAACGCTCTGTATTTTCTCTAGGAAGTGCACTAAAATACATTCCTTTTCCGTTTTACAGGTGTACCTAATTTAAAACAGCATGAAACTTATAAATAGGAAAAATCAAATAATCTACTTCCTCAAGATTGTTTGTTGCTCCACTTGTAATATCCAATTCCAGCTCATGTACCATGCCAAAAATCCTCTTACTACCATCAGGAAAAGTTGCGTTTTTTCTCCCAGATTCATTGAAATTGCAACCAAAAAGACAGAAAAAAAATGTATATCTACAGCCTTAATAAAGAGGCAGGGAAACCCAGAAATGGAACAATTCTAACATATCGAAGGCAGAAGTTACAAAGTATTTTTTATGTAATGGCACTTTAATGGGTTGGGGTTTTTTCCCCTGTGTCACAGGATGACAGTTTTACTTTCAGGATTAGATATTTAAAAAGCCATAATCATTAAAAAATACATACACACATAAAACCACCCTGAATTTAAGGGGACAAACCTAAAAATCAGAGCAGTGAAATGCTAAACTAGTTTTACACATAGTGAAACTTGGGCAAAAGCAAGTGTAATTCCAATAAAGGCATATAGAAACAACCACATCAAATGCCTTTCAACTACTGCTATGGGCTGTTGGTAAAACCCAAAGCTATGCTAATGAACCTTCTAAAATAAAAAGTTAAACATGGCAATCAACTTTCATACAGTAGCATTAATACAGAAAATGAAAATCTTTGCAATCATCCACATATTCAGTACTTAAGTAATTGAGAATGTTTTCAGTGCATTTCATAATAGCTGTTCCATGTTGACACAGCTCAAACCCCAAGCATATAAAAATCACTGACTATTTTAACACACTGAACAAAACAATTATGAAGTGTGTGACAGTTCAAGTAGAAATATCAGTTGTTAGCCATTAAAAACAAAGTAAGCAGCACTTCAGATAATTTACTACTATACAAAATAGATGTTACTACTATTGGCTTGTCACTGCAAAATTTCTTCCTATAAGCAAAACTCAACAATTCTAAGAAAAGCAGAGTGAAACAAAAAGGAAGAAAACCCCAGAAGATCTAAACAGAAAGGCAATGCATTTACAGAGGGATGATGTAGAGTAACAAAATGGGGCATACTAAATCACAAAGAAGACATTCCACAGAACATATATATAAAATCTTGTTTGACTTTTATTGTATGTAGACATTTTGATTTGGGAAGTTACTGGAGCCACTGAGACACACTACTCAATGTGGACAGTTTGCTGTTCTCCTTTTTTTCACAACGTTCCCTTAGCATCTGCAGTTAGTATCTTTTACATTTTTCTCCATTTATGCTGCAAAACCAAACAGCTCATCTGTCAGAGACGAGCAGAAAATCAAATAATTGTCAGGGTTTGGAGGCTGGAAGATGAATTATGATGAGATGCCAAGCAGAGGAGCACTGCCAACACCCACTGATCCTTGAAGGTGTCCAAGAAGATGGTGGATGATACCCAGTGGTGCTCTGCCCAGAAATGTGAGTCTAGGAAGACTCTCCAGAGATGGAAAATTGCAGTGCTCAACTTCTGCAGCAGGTGGGATAGACAAGCTGCACGGGATCTACCAAGACTACTGAAATCTAGTTCATGGGCTCTCTAGCACATGGCATGGTAAGGGGTCTTCAGGCCTGTGTGTGGGATGGGGATTGTGCTGCAGCTTCTCTGCAAGGTTTCTCCTCACTTTCTGAATGACCAAGAGGGATCCAATTGTGTTGAGAAGCTTTCAGGTTCTAAGGTGCTTTTGGTGAAAGACTGGCAGAATAGTTTTGGAAAAGACCTTTTGATATGGAAGTAAAGAGCTATTGGTCACCTTGGAGCCCTCCAACATGAAAAAGGAAAGCCCACACCAGAACGCTCCATGCAGAAAAGCTCCATCACGTGGGAATCTTTGTGGAGCTTTCTGGAAGTAGAAGGTATGAACACACCCTCCCTCCCAGAGGGACCTCAAAAACTATACAGAGAACCAGTGAAGGACACTCCATAGCCACATCCTTAGTCTGATTTAGGGCACACAGTCCTTATAATCAGATTTCATGACTAAGTTGCAGAAAACAAGGCAACGGTTTTGATGCATAATTTCTATCTTAAAAGACACTAAAAATCTGAGTCCTTGACCAGACTTTACTTGTTTGGCTCAGGTGGAACTGCACACTCTCACTGGTAAGGGTGGGAGAGCAAAGGGACAGCTGTGATCAAGAGGCAGAAGAGAGGCTTTAATTACCTTGTCATCATGGTTAAGGGATAGCTCCTTCTTCTAACAGTGCAGTAAGGAACCAAGACGTTTATTGTTATTCCACAAGAGCTGTTTAAAATTATGCAGGCTAGAATGAAATTTAAAGATTGCTCAACATTCAAGTTGCTATTAGAACACTTTGTTTTCACTTTCTTATAAAAAGTAACATCAGCCAACTTTGTTAGAGTTTTGACACATTGTCTAATTTGAGGCAAATACTCAACATGGAGCTCATCTGTCATAAAATAGCTAAAATTATTTCAAGAAACCTGGATACAGAAAATATTTTAAAACCTGAGCAAAATACATGTGCACACACACTGAAAGCCTCATCTTTGAGCATGGTGGCACCTGCACATTTAGTAGGAGGAGCCTGATATGTTTAACAATGTGAAATTTACAGTATAGGAATTTGCATTTTACTGTTGTCATCCCCTAGAATTGGCCTAAAATACATCTCCAATGTACTGTGGGAATAAGAAATTTGTACATACTAATGCCAATAAAAAAAGTTGAGATCCACAACACCACATAGCAAGTCTCAATAGGACTTTTGAACTTTATCACTTAAGCTGTCTAAAATCCATGGACACCCTCAGTATTGTCAGAGGTCTCTGTGCTCCATTTTCCTCAGAGTAAAAGTTTCCAAGTTACAGCACCCAAACTGTTTTATACAGTATATAACACAGACCCAACAACTGAGTATCTTCTGTGCACTGACGTTATCTGCGAGAATACTGCCACAGCAGCAGCATTGTAAAATTCCTAAACTTTTTCCAGTGCTGCTGTGGAAAAGTTTTACAGCAGCAGAAAAGAAAGTTTTACAATCTTTCTTTGACAACCATGACTTCAAGGATAAAGTTGGTCTTTTCAAAAATGAATTTTCCCCACAGTTTTAGCTCTTTGATTACGTAAGCACTGAAAATACAATCCAGAAGCCAGAAAGTTTCTCCTAAGCTTTCAAGTACTCTGTGCTGACACCTAGGCAACATAGAAAGGAAAATGTGATTAGAATGCAAAGGGCAGGAATGAAATGAGGAAAAGGAAAAAAGTAGATTGTAGCAGATGGGTGAGTGGGAAGCTGCAGGAAACTGGCAAGGGAGGATTTGAGCCTACTTGGCAAGAACAGTGAGAACTGGAGGGAGGGTCAATGGAAAACCAAATCATGGAAGACAGGCAATTGACTAAGAGACAGTAAGAAAAATGGCAGGTGAAGGACTAACAGCAGTTGGGTAAAGCGTGAAAATGAGGATGCTGAGAAAGTGTGAAAACTGGGAACAGAGAGAAAGGCACAAGCAGGGACTATCACAGAGTGGAAACTGGGAATGCAAAGGAGGGGGACACAGAAACAACATCACAGGTGCTGAAAGGCAGTGGGAAGAAGACACATTCATGTAGCTCTTTTCCACTTCTTCTGATAGACACTGGTGAGATGGGGGCACAAGAAGATGGAACACAGCAAAAAGGAGAAAAATTAGAAAGAGGTCCGAGGAAGGAGATGAAGAATGGTAGTCAGAAAAAAGGGAGAAGAGAACCAGGTAAGCTTCCATGAAGGTATTGGTACAGACTGAATGAAGAGAGTGTGATTAACACAGGAACTCTGAATACGGCAGTTGGGTATCATGAACGAGACTGAGACAAACATCCAAAGATGGAGCAGTGAGGGGTATGGGGTATGAAGTTTGGGGAAAAAAAAAATTCACACTCAGAGCTGCAGAAAAAGGAGAAGCTTCTATGCTTTTCAGAACCTTTTCAAGCGGAATGCCTAACTCCTTACTGTTATCTGTCTTCTCTCCTGGCAAAGGTTATACAGCTTGCTAGCAAAACAGGCCTTCCCCTGTTCTACAGTAGTCAGTGGAACCAGCAGCAACAGCCCAGGCCACATGACTTCGTGGGGAATTCAAGAGTTCACAACTCGCTGATCAACTGCATACAGGCTAACAGAACAAAAGTGCAAAGGTATCAGTTCAGGCTGTTAAACTCCACTTTTCCCACCTCACATGAAAATAAAGTCACATGAAACCATTATTTATGTGGCCCTTCCCAACAAAACTGTATTACCCTTCAGTGTAGAGGATGCATCTCCACTGGGAAAGAATGAGGAACTGCCAGTGACTGCTGCATCTTTGGTTCATTTACTGCAGAACTTGCAAAGCTGTGAATGCAGATACCAGAATTGCAGCAAGATAGTCTCTTGCTGATATAACCATATGCTATTCCTGTCTTTGCTACAGATTCTCTATTGACACCAAGCAGGTAATTCAGACCAAGTTTATTTAAACTTCATTAATTATGCTATTTTTGTATGTTTTTTCAGATATCCACCTGAATTTTCTTCTAAAGCAAACAGCTACTAAATAATCAGCTGCAGCTACACTAGCCAGAGCTATTCTTGGTATTGCGCACGTTAAGCAGGTTTAAGCATTAAAGTCCTTAAGAATGTAAAAAAGTCATCCAAAACTGATGGAAAACCTCCTCTTTACAATTGCACCTCAAAGCAGTGTTGTGAAAAGAGACAGTTGTGAAGTACTACAAATACCTATTTAGAAATAATTTTTATTTCTGAATAGTGTTGAACATTTCACTGCAATGTTCAAAGCAATACATGGCACAATAAGGTAGAAAACTACTATGACTAATTTTCCATTAAATATATACCACACATCTGCACTGAAACCTGAGTTACATGGAAAAAAATGCAAGTTATCAGGAACCTAAAAGCATTTACACATCCACATACATGCACACACATTCAGTGAAGAATCTCCGTTTGGAGAGAAAAGACAGAACAGAGCAGAAAAGTAGTGAGATACAAATTGACTATGTAGCTTGCCATTTTTAAATCTCTGAGTGTTCACTTAGAGCAATAAAAGTTAAAACTGTTTAAGACATAAGAGTACATAAACCAAGGAGGACAAGAATTTAAAGGGTCTCACTCCAAGGGAGCTCTTTTGGGAGCTCCAAAAGAACTCCAAGGGTTCTTTTTTTAATAGACCAAGGCTTCCAAATCCTAGACTACAGTCTCCAGGTACTCCATTTGCTGTCACGCCTCTTTCAAAGCAAATTACATTTGACAAGATTCGGATAGCAACAATTAATTAAACCCAAAGTGGTAAACTATGTTCACAGCCCACTTAAAGCATTAAAATCTTCTTTTGCTGCTAAAGTTTAACAAGTAAAATTACCAGGAAAAAACCAGCAGTTTTTAAAAACAATCCTTTTCTGGTCAGATATAAGCATTTGTGTCTCAGAATACCCAGAGATCTGCCAAAAGCCAAGAAGAAATGAATGTTACACAGGGAACCCTTCTACAGTGGGAATAAAGAACAGGTGATGGTGACTCACTTTATATGCATATCAATGGCATGACTAAGGCTGAATTGCTCTGCAAAACATAGTAGCCCTTTGTCCAAAATAAACTTCAAAACCTGTCAATCACTTCTAGAGAATAAATGTAAATTAACAGAATTGCTGACATATTTTCTCCTTTTTTACATGCACATGCATCCTCTCGAACTCAATGGAAAAACTTGGTCTTAAAGGTTTGAATCAAGATAAAAAAGAAACCCAGAGAAAGACTGGAATCCAGTCTTTACATATTGTGTATTTAGAGTGGGTGTGTTTCATTTGAAAGAAAAAAATTCCATTCCTGCTGTTGAAGACCGAACAGAGAATATAACTTAAAAGAAGTCTTCTCATGAAGAGGCAATGTTGCAGAATGGTATGTCTTGTCTTGAAAAAGGAAGAATTTACAGCAACTAGATGGACTCTCTGGAGTCTGCTGCACTCTGATTCAGATGGAGAGCTGCTAAAAATCCACTGTTCCCATTTTTAATGTTATATGTAGTCTCAGGGGGAAAATTTGATTTGACAGTGAATTAATCTGTTCTTTTGGTTCTTCTTACAAACGAAATAATTCTGTGGTTGCAGCAACCATGTAAAGCAACTATATTGCAGGATTCTTCTTCATCCTTGCATTACACTTGCCCCTTAGATTGTAATTTTTCCTTTTATTTTTCTTTCCTGTTCTGCACTGGTTTTTGTATCATATTCATTTTAAATTAGATTATGCTGGCTACAGACTAGATGAAATGTTGTTGATATTTTCTCCTTACGTAATTCGGTAAATACGATAATCTGATACATAATGGACTACAAAAACCTTTTCAGTGTGCCTGTATTGCAGTTTTGGTTTAGTTTAATGGTGTGTTATGGTATTGATTTCCTTGGAGATAGAAACTAATCACAACTGCAGTATCCAGGACCATTTGCCTCAAATAAATGCCTTAAATAAGAATCAAAACTCTAGGAGAAGTCAGTAGCAAGCATTGCTACTAGAATATCTGCCAGGTTTCACTCCAGTTTCCTCTCTCCAATTCTTTCTATGCTTATGAAGTTTTCTTTAACATGGGGAACAGCTCCACAATTTACAGCAGTTGATTTTGTACTTTTAAAAAATGGATTTTGCATACTTAATCTCACAATCAGCTGTTAAAACATATTAATATTTGGTTCCAAAATATGGAATAAAAAACAGTTTAACTAAAATGGCAATTTTGTCTAAGCCCAACTGTTTTCCAATTCTGCTTTCTACTTTTATCTGTATCTATACTCTATTAGCCATTTCAAATGTTCATATTGTCAGTCCACCTCTTTTGAACAGTCATTCTATTTCTCATAAACTTCTTGCTTAAAACACAGCCTAATTTGTACGAAGAAAAAACCCCCAGAGTTAGGTTTAATATCTATTTTCTTAGTCTAGCTGCTACAGCACAATTCCTTTTATTGCATGAATTTCTGTTGAAAAAATTTACATATCATGTTAAGATTTTAATGTCTCTGAAAGATGAGACAACCATCTGTTCTTTTGATGCATGGGTTAGGAATCACAGACCAGCTACTTGTCCTTTATCATAGGACAAGTACTCTGCTTCAGTATTAGAGTTTTTAAAACACGGAATTTCATTTGTCCCTTTTGCTATTCTAGCATGAAATCTGTCTGCAATTCCATGTCACCCTTGTTTCCATGACCCTGAATAACTTCACATCATTTGCAAAGTTACTCTTTTTGCTCTCCCCACCCTTTTTCAGATAATTTACTGAGCAGCAACAGTTTTCTGCATTTGTGTGAGTATTATTTTATCACCATTCCCCTTTTCTGGCACCCTAAATTTTAAATTAATTTCTCTGTCTAAAGGATTTAAGAACTTTCCACAAGGGTTTTGGCTAACCACGTCAACTGCATAGGCTTCTTGTCCACCTGCCCTCTGATTCTTAGAGAAATCAGGAGTGTGAAACCTGCAGGTCTGGAACTCTCTGGACTCATCCCCGAGCTGTACCCTCCTTCCCAACTGCCCTGATAGGGAGGCAGTCCTGAGCAATAAGTGTATTAAATGCCACAGATCACTCAGTGATTTCATTCTCATGTCATCCATGAGGAAGACTACATGTTACCTAGAGGGCTGCTCACTCCCCCCACCTCCAAACTCTTAACAACCTGTTTCAAGGCAGTTTCCTTTTGCAAGAGAGCAGAGCTGGACTGAAGTGAACTGGTCTGACCTCCTACGCTGTGAATGCACTTACCTAAAGGCACTGCTTTTTTGTTCCGTGACCTTATTTTCTTCAAGTGCCACTTCCACACATTAATCAGTTTCTAGTATTACAGAAAGCTTCTTGTTTTAGATGCTTGAAAAAACAGGCTTTAATAGTTTTCAGGCACCTTGTAAATTGTTCCCCAGACTCTTGGTTTGGCCCTCTCTAGTGTTTCTGGATTAAGCCTACTAGAACCTAATATACTTCCTATTCCAAATGCTGGGCACCATTTGAACTTTATGAGGAAAGGTTATCTTACTCTTTCTGTACTTCCATTTACTGCACCATCTAATCACACCAACTCTCTTGATCTTTCACACAAGTCAACCACTTGCAGGTTATGTCATGATTTCAAAGCTTCAAGAAAAATCACACCACTCTGGGCTGTCCCTTTCCATTTCTTTTTAGTTTAAGGAATATTCTTACAGACATCTCACTTGGGGGTGAGGAGGGGCCTTCAACACAACTATAAAGGACTTGTTTTGGACAGTTGAAACATTCCTGCAGGAATGAAGTATAGACCGATTGCTGTTAGAGTAATTCCTCAATAACACTATTTCCAGTATCTTCATTCAGGTTCACTGCATCATTTAGGACAAGTCAAAACCACTTTCCCTTGCAAGACCTCCAGCAATCTGTCTGTGATATTTCTGCTGTCTAAGGAAAGTGTCATTCTGTGTATTGGGACACTGGCAACTTCTTGCACCAACTTATCACCTTCTCGAAAAGGAGGACCAAGCATTTCTTTGGTCTTTCTGGAATCTGCCAGTCTTGCAGGGTAATTTAAAAGGCACCCCCAGACCCTTCAATCGTATTATTTGTGAATACAATCACTGTGGGCAATGATTTTATTGTGACCTTGAGGGGACAACAAAGTTCAGCTGGGGACGATGTGATTGTATATATGTGCATTTATCTGCATATTAATGCCATAGCACAACAGCAGCCTGAAGTGAAAGCTGTATCACCTCCCTTCAGCAATCACAGTTTTAATTTTTGCACTTCTGCAGCTCACTTATCTGCTGCATTCTCCACTATAAGTACCTAATTAAATACATTATAATTTTTCCCCATTGTATACTGTGCTACAAGATACTTTGGTTTGTGAGAACTCAACAATGTTTACAACCAAATTAAACACTCCTTCTGAAAACAAATTCATTTGGGTTAAGTTTGGGCATTAATAAGATTAGTTTGTCCTTTAATACAAGCACAGAAGATGTAAAAATATGAGGCAGATGCATTAATGATGCATTTTCTTTATTTTATTTTAAAATCATATCTCCTACTGACATATGCAACTAGAATTTCATATGAGAAATATCTACGGGAATGTCCATCTCCATTTAATGCTATCCAAGTCAGTATTGACTGATGGGAAATAAAGACAAACCGAATTTTTGGTTCCTTATACCATCAACACTTGCATCATCAGATATATAACTAAGAGATTTCAAGATCAATACACTGCAAACGCATTTAACCTGAATCCTGCAAGTGTGGGGCTGCACCGTCAGAAGAAGTATAAGGTCATGTCACCTAACAGAGATGATACACAAGTCTCTATGTATACATGAAGTTCTCCAGGGACAGCTTTATAGAACAAAAAAATCTTAGCAAGAGCTGTGAGCCATAAAACAAGAATCACCCATATGCATCTCAGTAGTGCTCACTGAGATTAAATTGTAACGAAATAGCACCCTGGCCCTTACAAAGAAGTTTAAAGACTAATTAAAAACATTTATTATCTACTGTAATTTTTACAGAATTCTGCTTTCAGTCTTTCTTATTCACATACATTTAATAATTTCCTTTGGTTTCTTCATGCCATGAGGCAAAATGTGAAGGGATTACTCGCATCCTAAAAGTGAAACCAAAACGACCCTACTCAAATCAAAGCAATCTTAAGTAAAATTGACAATAAAATTAAAGACATTCACAGCCAAGTCTTGACATTTATTATACATCAAAGGTAATAAATATACAAATATTTTGACAGGATATCTTGAAGCTCAGACTCTGAATTTTACATTTTCAAATATTCTGAATCAAGTCTTGAATACTGAAGTCTCAGGTAAAGATTTTCAGTAGCTGTTTGAATGTATAAATATGAAGAACTATAATGTATTCATTAAACCCCATAATCCTTATCAGAACTACTATTCATCAATCCATTTTAGCAGCAGGAAATGTTTACAATGCAGAAAACTCCAATATAATTTCCAGATTAAGGAGAAATACCTTCTCAATTGCCTGGTAAACAAGTCAGGAAAACATTATTCTATCAGATTTTCCAAGCTGCTTTGGTAGCACCAAGGTGCATTGCTATTTTCCCTCCCACTTCTGAAATGCATTTTTTCATTTAAAGTATTTCTAAATTTCTTACTTATTAAAAGAAAATTCCATTAGATTTAAGGCGAAATCACTGAATAAGCAAGCTGATTCACTCAATGATGAACACTGGTAATTATATCAGCACAGCAGTTTCAATAGAAATTATAGATTGTCTCCAGTCAAGAAAATTAGAGAGTAGCTTTAGAGACCAAAAGTAGTGTTAAAAAAAGATGTTTGAAAGTTGACCAAGTACACCTATTCTATGTCTTTAATTGCATTGCTGTAGAAGAAACTCACCACTAATGTATCTTTTTCTTTTCCTACCAGGATACAGATTTTTTTTTTATTTTTGACTAATGCTTTAACCTAAGTTTGCCATGCCTTTTTCAAACACAACACGCAAAGGTTCATCAGCTACTGCAGCAAACAAAGGCTGCCAAAGCTGGTTCACTAGAAATTACCAAGCACTAGCAGGGATAAAGCAGTTGCAGAGCACAGAGCAGTGGGTGCCCCGTTCTGACACACCAAAGCAGTATCACACCAAGCAGACAGCAGACAACCTTTGGCCACATCCAAGGTCTTGACACAAGTCCCACACAGAACCATCCTGTGGTCTTCCTGCACAAGTAATAGCAAGATCCCAGCTCTGAGGTTTTGAACGTAGGCCATGGGACATTTGATATGGAACTAAGAATAGGTGAAACTATTTATTACACACACCTTCAAAAACCAAACCACAAAAAACCCAGACCCAAAAAAACTGCAAGATTGTACCTACTCATGAACACAAGAGGGTTAGTTAGAGCCTGCAGATCGGGACAGAAGACTGAAAGAATGTTGTTAATTTATGATGGTCTCAAGTCTAGAATTTAGCACAATTATAAAATTGACAAGAATACAAACTGAATTTTAACAGATAGGAGTAAGCACTACAGGCAGCTTATGGTAACTTCACTCTCTTTCAGGGCCAAGTAACCAGGACGCAATGGAGATGTAGGACAAAAGGTAAAATTTTTCTACTGACAAGAAAACAGAAGAACTCCTCTTACTCACAGATAGGCAATAAATAAGAATTTTGAATAATTTCTTCTGAGTAAGATAGCATGATCATTTTCTGGTACCTTTCTTTCTTAAATATAAAATATCTAACTAGTTTGGCACTAAACCTTTGCTCATGCAGAGGTTCTTATTCAAAGATGTTTTAAACATCTCCACGAAGTTTTTGTCTTCAAGTTCAGAATAGCAATTCAGTTGTTTTAAATTTAACATTTTTTAAACCTAAATATGACTTTACTATCTATTCTTCCTCCCCATTTACATTTCACTTTCATCTATTACTTATAATAATTGCATACAGTCATGTAATCAGAAAATTAATGCAATGTAGCCTCAGCTGTATTGTACTGTTCTTTACTATTCATTACAGTGCATGTTTTGATAGCTCCATTTAACTATTTAAATACAGACATGTATTTAGTAATGCTTCTTTACCTATTGCCATGGACACCTATTCTATTTGATAGTGGTTTCTTGAGTGATGTTGGTTCCTATCTAAAAAGCTGGAAGTGTTCAACTGGACATAGCTTTGCAAAACTACTTTCCATCTCTAATATGAAAGCATGAAGGGAACAAAAACAGTGGGGTTAGAATCTAAATTTTTAGTTCCCAAGGTTTCCTCTAAATTAATTCAGAGGAGGAGGAGGAGGAAGCATGATCCTTTTTCAGGGGCTGGGGGTTTTCCCTTTCAACTTGCATAGGAGGAATACAGATATCTCAGAGTATCAAAAGCAGTAACTGGACATTTTATAAAACCATTTTATAAATATTTAAAAATAAATTAATAATAGAACTACATTGTGCAACCAGAGGTTAGGAGTGCTTTCAGAAAGGGCACAGGAGGGAGGGGAAAGAGTAGGAAATAAAATAATAAAAGCTTTTTAAAAATTGTATTTGGCTGAGGAAACCAAAAAATATCTGGATACCACAGTGGCATCTGCATCTTCTTAAGTGTTTAACAGGATTTTGGAAAAGCTAGCACTCTTTACCTATAAAGTATGTTAAATCCCTTCTCCTACCTGATCTTTCTGATTTCTATTGAAATGCCTTATTTAACTTGCTATAGCCCCAGCACAAGTCTCCATGTTGGGGAAGTGTGTACATCACAGAACACACTGATGTGTAACTTCAGTACACTGAAGAACCTGAAGTACTAATTTTTCTTTACTTGCTTTTAATAATAAAATAATTCAATAATTTAAAAATGTAGGACAATACTTAATTAGAATAAAATCTGTTTGCATACTACACACAAGTATTGACAAGTAAAATGTGAGTACTGTGAATATACAAGCTTTCCTCCTCATGGACTAATGGGTTTATTTGGTATCTAACACAAACCAAGCAAGAACTCACAGGAAAAACAGAATAAACACAATATTTTCAAGCAAATGGTGTCTAGAGAGTTCTACATGAAAGCTCCAAATCTGCAGTATTTACATGCAGCCACTTGCTGCTGAAACCAGGGCACGGGTTATAACATGGCAATTACTACTCATGACAGTAGAATATCTGCATACCACCTCCATAAGGCACATTAATGTTAGTTATTGGCCTCAACAGCTTAGCACTTGAACCTCTATTACCCAATACCACGTGCACTTCCAGCAGGCTGAACTCTCACAAGAAACAAGAAGATATTTTACTTTTATTTTTTTATTATGAAATCTCAGCCAAGATGTGATCCGCTAGAATGCTTCTCTCTTGTGATGTGACTCTTACAGTTTGTTTAATTACCTAGAATAAATATCTGCTTAAAGAATTGCCTTACTTAATAAATATCACTGCTCCTTTAGTTTGTAATTCCCCATTCTTGAACATTTCACACTACTCACATACCCAAAACTGTAAAACAGTCCCTTCACTGAAATTCTTAAAGTAATAACCAGCACAAAAGATCCCAACTACTAAATTAAATTAACAGAGGAGGGAAGCGTTTACCTTAAACCACATCCTAGTTAGAAAAAGAAACTATACAAATCTTAAACAAAATAACTTACTCAGCATGCAATTAAAAGGGCCAACATGAGAAAGAGATGACAAGGGTGACAGTGGAGTTCCCAGAAAGCAGACTGCAATAGAGATCCAAGTACACACAATGCTAAAGTTTGTTCTATCTCTGCATAGGTTGAGGGAAGACTTATGTAAGTATTTCTGTACAGTTCTCCACGTCAAGATAGCACAACTGACAGTACAACTGCTCTTTGAAAGAGCATGAAACTTCCTGAAGAATCAGAACTGAACTTTTAAGCACCTTGAAACAGTGAACAACTCGTACCCAAACCAAATGAAAAAATGTAAATCTGCAAGTAAGCTACAAAGTGTCTAAGATCACTGCATACAAGTAGCTGTTGACTAATCCATTTCCAAAAGCCACATAAATACCAGAACTACTCTTGCAAGCAAAGATCAGCACGTGAGCCACTCTACAGTTCTGAATCTGACCAAAAGAGGTAAGCTATCTTTCCTCCTGCCCTGTAGCCTGTACTTTGCTAATGACTGAAAATGAACAGAAAGACTACAGCATTTGAAGCTTAAATACATTGGTTGTACAAAAAAAAAGTAAATCCTCCAGCTGACAACTGATGTAAGAGATATTCCTGCAAAAGGAATATGCTTTAAAGGATTAAACTTTAATCATTACAGAGATGACTTAAGCATCCAGTAGTAAAAATATTAAATTGGTCTTTAAAAAACTGTTTTCTAACACTCACACACACACCCCCAGAGGCATAATATCCCCACAGATATTATAAGTCAACATCAGACAACATCAGATAAGTCAACATCAAACAATGAAGAGTTACAAAGTTTGTCTGTGACTCTGTGTGTGGGACAGATGGACAGACACGGGGATGGGGAAGGAGGGCAGCAGAAGGGATGTTATTTTAACATCAACCTGGAGAATACTATTGCAAACTTGAATAAGATAGTAAGACCTAAACATCAGTAAAAAGAACAACAATCTTCTCCTAAAATAGATGAATTAGAGAAGCAGATTTATACTTCAGAAGTTCTTGGATTTCAAGGGACATCACTTGGTGTTTACTTCAGTTTCAATTATTCTTCCAAGCTGTGCATAAGGGGTTATTGCCTGGATCAGGTTTTTTGGCCACCAAATAAAAAACATTTGTAAGAAAATGGATTATGAAGTTGTAAAGACTTTTATCAATGGAATAAAACAAAAACCAACTAGGATTTTCTCACAGATAAAAAGATTTTAAGCACTAGATACAAAAATAAGTGACAGGGAAGAGATGGGAGGGTTGAGTACAAGCCATACTGAACGTGCTCTGTACAGAGGATGGATTCTTATCACAGAATCTGTTCTCTGAAGATGCTCATCACACAAAGTTAAGACTGATAAAGCACCATATCTCCATTTAAATTATATCCCAAAATGTTATCCTTTCACACAAGTTCACCCCTCAATAATTTCCATATCTTGAGAAATATGGAGAACATGAAGAATTCTGCTTTCTATACAATTTCAGGAAAAGCTCTGGTTCAGAATCACCAACAGCTTAGCTTTGCACTAAATACCAACCCCATCAGCTTCTTAAAACATCTGCTTACTGCTGAAACATAGTAGATATGTAGGACATCCTAAAATTACAAGCATTCTGAGTTTATTTTATTTAAAAATTTAAAAAATAGCATCAAAAAGACTTTTTATAGTTAAATGAGTGTGATTAACTAGTTACATAACTAAACCTACATAGTGCATCATAGTGCAACCTGCATCAGTACAAACAGCAATTCCCAAGTTCTGTATCTCCTAACACACCTCACAAGAAACATGCTTTCACAGCAGTCTTCCTCAAAGGCTAATGGCAGGGAGAACGAATTCTGCCTGTATTGGTTCAGTTGTTGGGTTTTAAATATAGATTTTTCAGGGTTTTTTCAGTTTATTTTGCTTCTTACAGGCACAGACAGAAGACAGCTGTAGGGAAACCCCACAAATATCTTGTTTTCAACTTATGCAAACAAGATGCTCACAAGACTCAGAGATCTGGTAACTCATGTATTAAAACCCCACACACAGTATACACAAAACTTCTTCACAAGGAAGTTGTTTCCTGAAAGACAGGGCAGAAAAAGAATACTGTACTGCTCAGCCCATGCATTATGAAGTAGTGTCTATTGAAAACTGGTATTCCTTTACAAGACATTACAGACCAAAACAAAGAAACAAGAAGTAATTAAAAAAAATTTACATTGACAGTTTGGAGCAAGAAGATCTCCTCTGACTCTGACAAGTTTATGATCTCTGAGAAGCCAATCTAAGCAAAATCAGACCACTCTCAATCAGAAAATAGGAAAGAAAGGTATTTACACTGCTTGCTCACAGTCCTTTCCCCCCACATCTTCTAGCTAATTGAGCCTTCTGGCAATTCTGCTCATTACATTTAAACATGAGCTTTATAAATTTCAAAGTTTCTTGTGTTCAGTAATATCACTCTATCCATGCACCAAAACTTAGCAGCATGCTCATCTGGGCTTTTTTACCTCTTCAGTGTAGCAGTAGAAAACTAGGGGACAAAAGAGAATGTGTGAGGCCATCATTTAAAAGTTACACACATTCTCCAAAAGAGAACCTGTGTCAAAACAGGTGTATCACTTCTCAGATATTTATGAAGTAACTGTTTCTGTCTATACAGCCAGAGCCCACTGAATGTTTAATACTTTTAAAGAAAGCTTCGTGGCTTAATGTAACATAAGAGAAGGTCCATGGAGCTCATGGACTAGGGCACCACTGCCACTGACATGCTGTCCCTAGAACAGAAACATTCATTTGGAGTGGGAAGATGTAGCTTGAACACCTGAAATAGAAGGTAAGAGGAGGAAGAAAGTTCAGGACTTGTATCATCTAACAAGAATCCTGGTCTTCTTTTGGATTATTTTCCTTAGGTTAATCATCCCAAATTTTCATCTGAAATTATCTTGGTTCCAAGCCTTTTAGAAACATATAAAATTACTAATTTAGGATGCCAGAGGTGGAAGGAAAGGAAAGTCCTCAACAGCAATGCGAACATGAAAAAACCCCATGGAATTATGGTTTTAAATATAGCCTGTTCAGTTTACTTTTTGGTTTCAAGTGTTCAATACGTAGTATGAAGAGCCATCAGGACCATGGAACATGGAATTTATCTTTCTGACCCACTCCTGTGTAACTTTGCATTACATAACAGCACAAGGGCAACAAAAGGAATCAAGTCCTCTCTTTGACAAGGACTCTGGCTCATTTTGTATTTGTTAACAGGCTCAATAAATATTTGAAATGGGACTAGAAAACTATGTTAACAGTCTGGCATTCTTCCCCACCCTTTTGTCCCTCCCATACAGAGAAGATTGGCAGGGGTTTTTGTTGCCCTGCACAGTAGAGTAGTAGAATTAATGCCATCATCATGCTGGACATGGAACAACTTCATTTTCACACTTTTAACACCAGTGTAACGCCAGCATTGCAGAGTCTCCTTCCTTAGCATACAAAACTTAAGCCAAATATTCTCATTTATTACCACTGTTTATTTTCACCTATGAACCATTAAAGCCACAGATACACAATAGAAACTTTTGCCTCTCTCTTAACAATGAATTTAGAATACACTTAACTTTCTGCCAGATTATGCATGTTAAATATTTCTACATGCCAAACATGGATACAATAACTGCATCCAAGCCTGTTCCATAGAAGAATGAGTGGTTTGCTACAAGTGTTCACAAGCTCAACTGGAAATG
Source organism: Leptocoma aspasia (assembly GCA_013399835.1). NCBI lineage: Eukaryota > Metazoa > Chordata > Aves > Passeriformes > Nectariniidae > Leptocoma > Leptocoma aspasia. Next base: position 122,910 of record VXAX01003791.1, read on the forward strand.
TGTAAAACCCCTCTGTGTTGGTGCAGTCTGAGATCATCTAGAGCAACAGGTGTTCAACTTGTACATTTGATCCATTCCCAGCCAGTGACAGCCAACTATAAGCAAAATTCCACAAGCAGAAATGCATCAACCTTCTCCTGCAGAAGTCCCACAGCAACAGGCAGATTACAATGCAAAACCCATGAGCAGCTATGCCAGGTTGTGCAGGGCAGGAAGCATGATGCAGCAATTTCCATTATCACCCACACTTGCACACATCTTCCAAGAGCAGGGCCCCTCTTGAAAGCTTACAAGGACATTCTATAACTTCTTCAGCAACTGAAATTTGTCCAGCTTCCATTCCTTCTTCCTGATGCTGTTCTACACACTGCCGAGGATGATGAAAGCAAAAAAACAGGAAGCTAGTACAAAGGATGGTAGTTTACACTGAGAAATGCAATGCATACTGAAAGGAGGTTTTTAAAACCCTCATAGTAGCAAACTGACAGTGACATAGTGCAGACTTACATCAGTGATCCAGAGCACTATTCAGCTATCATGTTCAACTGTGTTTCATAAGGAGGAAGATGTTTATGGAAGGCAGAATACAAAGCTTTAATCTGGCCCAGCAGCTTTACATTTTACACACTATGGGTACCAGCAGTAGACTGAAGAGAAAAACATTCAACACTTAAACCTACAATGGACTACTACATTGTATTAACTGCTTACACCCTTAAAATGAAGCATGGGAAGTTACCTACAAGGAAAGCTAGTTTTCTCTAGCTTTTTCTCAATTTCTTTAAAGCTGTTTAATTGCAAGCACCTTTTTCTTCTTTAAATGTAACCTTTTACATGTTCTTCTAAATCTGTTTTGTTTTGTGCAGCTGCTAAGTTGTAAGTCAACAGTATCTGATTACAAGTGAACAATAATTTAGTTGAAAGAAGCACAAACATATGGATGGGTAATTACTATAGGGACAGCTGAAGAGTAAAGAGGGAAAAATACTTAAAATTTGCAAGAACAAAAACTCCCACTAAAACCAACATCCCTCAATCTTACCACAGGCATACCTTCACAAGTATGGGACTGCAAACTATCATACTAATATGAAACATTTGCAAAGCCTGAGTATATACTCCATGCTGTGTTTTATCACTCATCCACATTCTCCATTGAAAACAAAACATGTAGAATTTATGGCTTAGTCAAACTGCAACTGTTTATGTTTTCCTGTTACAGTGAGAGTTAGTCATGCTTTTTTACACATAGTTTTGAATAATTTCAATCTGTTTTCCAGTCAAGTAAGAGAAGTGCAATAGCACTTACTTGTGTACAATAAGTACAAGTGCTCACGAAGGATGCTGAAATACCTGTTCTACATTTCTTCTTAAGTTTCTCCTTGAAACATAAACACTGAAGTTGTAGCTCACAGTACTTTCTTCAGGAACTGTTTGCAACTGTTATGAGATGAATATATGCTTCTACACTTCTCTCTGTCTTCTGGACAACTGCCTTTTTAAGAGATAAAGTTCCTACAGCAGGAAGGCTACAGGAGACACTGTTCTCATCATGATGCCCTTAAATTTAAATGACTGCAAGAGAACACTTAAGAGTAGAACTCTTCAGGAAGATAAATGGAAAGACCCAAATAATTTCAGATACAAGTGTAGGTTACCTAAACCAAGAAGATGGCCAGGTAGATGATGAAAAACAACAAGCAGTATATATATAAGCCTGTACTAAAATACATCCCCCTGCCTCCCAAACATGAACAGCTTTCCAAATAATTGTGGAGCGTCCCGCATTGAAAGGGATCTGCAAAGATCACTGAAACCAACACCTATAAAAGTATATTTAGCAATTCAACAAACTCAGAAATTTAGTCACCAACCGCCAATAAATACCATCACTTGAAGATCAAAATCACATCCTGAATTGATTAGATGTTGGAATACTCATATTTTGTTCTGTTAATCTCCAACTTCCCCATGAACAACGCAACTCAGTTATATACCAGAGGTGGGCAAAGCAGGTTAATCACCAATGCCAATGCACACTAACACACGTCTCACAGATGGCATTTGACAAATACTAACTGATACAATGATATTTTTACAAAAATGCTCTCCTTTTCCAACCTCCAAAAACGCCAAAACATCATCACAAAACTAACATAAAATTGAGATAAATATATTTTAGCTTTGAAGAGAGACAAATAGAATGCTGCAGTTTAAAAAAGAAGGAAATATATAAAGGTCAAATATCAGTCTGAATTTCAGTATCTAAATTTAAGTAACCTCCATTCTGCCCTCTCATTCCTGCATCTCACCTAAATTAGGAGTCACCCATCATCACTATTCAAAATGGAGCTATCAAGTCCAAAACCAGTTAACTATTTGAGCCTGCAAAACACACGCTCTTCTGTGCTAATTAAATCCATAAGGACCCTTACTGGCATTTACACACAATCATGTTAGTTACCACACTCTCAGTGGACAGCCCAGGACAACAGTTAACAGACCAAGGCTGTCTCCACACAATCCCAACAGTGTCCCAACACCATTACACTACTACACCTCATATTTGAAACTTCTCTCACTTTCAGTGTGGTGTAAATACACACCACTTGTCAACGAGTTTGTCGGGTCACTATAAGCAAAACAATTTCAGCAAATTAATTCTCTTGGACCACTGGAAGAACAAGCCAAACTTAGTGGAGGCAGCATTAGTTTTGCTGGGAGGCTTTTTCTTCAATAGAATGACAGTCTTGTCAATGTTGCTTAAAGTCAGGTTCGTCCTCTCTTCAAACTTTCTTTAAGGAATGTCACAAGGTACAGGTCTGTATCAGGTTTGCATTGCAAGGGGTTGGTAGCGGGGGGCTACAGGGCTGGCTTCTAGAGAAAGATGCCAGAAGCTTCCCCTTTGTCCAACAGAGCCAGAACCAGCCAGATCCAGGCCAAGCCCTTGAAGCAGCACCTCTGGAATAAAACATTTAAGAAGGGGGAAACTGCTTGGAATCATAACAGTGGAAAGAAGAGTGAATATGTGAGAGAAACGACGCTGCAGACACCAAGATCAGTGGGGAAGGAGAAGGAGGAGGTGCTCCACATGCCAGAGTTGAGGTTCCCCTGCAGCCCATGGTGAAGACCATGGTGAGGTGGCTGTGCCCCTGCAGGTCCACATTGGAGCAAATATTCACCTGCAGCCCATGGAAGACCCCACACCAGAGCAGGTGGATGCCCAAAGAAGACAGACCAGTGAGAAGCCCATGCTGGAGCAGACTCCTTGTAGGACCTGTGGAGAGAGGAGCCCGTTCCAGAGCAGGTTTGCTGGCAGGACCTGAGACCCCACAGCAGACCCACCATAAGGGAATTTTAACTTCAGTAGGAGACCTATCTTCCCAGAACACACAGATCCTCTAATGCATTAGGACATAGACTAATGTAATTAACAGACTAGTGTAATTAGTTCAGCAATCTCCTTACCCTCTCAGAATAGGGAACATGTCTAATTTGTCCTGGTTCCCAGCCCCACTCCCATCCTAGGTGGGTAATCACTTACTCTTTCAACTTCTTGAGTCAATAAGACAATGCCTTATGTTGTAGAAACTACTGCTTTGGCTGCTTTACATGCCAGAGTGCAAAAGCAGATTCCCAAGCACAACTGAGTTCAGTGAACAGAAGACCAGCTGGTAGGAAAAAAACCATGAATTACAGTTCCAAACCATCCTTGAGGACTGTTAGCATTAACTTCATTCATGAGCTGAAGCCTTAAGGAGAAGCAGAAACTGGGGAATCTCTGCAGGCATGAGTGGTAGCAGTACATCAAGGGGACACAGTTCTGCTGTGAGACTACACAGTCTCCTGCAGAAGCATTTTTCTTCCATGTACTGAAGCACCTTAAGATGGTACTTGAAACCTTGACAAACACAAACTATTACAGCTTTAAGAACTTGGATCATCTGAGTATTTCTTTTAACTTTCTGAACAACTTCACTGCCTAAGTTTCCATGACCTTTACACATACTAAAAGCTTCAGAGCTAACAGATTTCACAGAGCAATTATCTAAGGTTATTCATCATTATTATTCCAATAATTTGTCTATTTGGGTATGCTGTCACTATTTATCATCCTGAACAGTGTGAGAAGAGGTTATTAACACAAACAGACACAAAAAGAGGTTCACACATTTCTGCATGTGCCTATCTTCATGCTACTAAAACCAGAGCATTTCTGGATGGTCTCACCAAGAAGGTCTAGTTTTAAAGTGTTGACAGGTATGAATTATATATATTAACACCACAAAAGCCTTAATTATACTGACAAAAGCTGCCTTTCAAATTTACTTTGTTCAGGAAATAGTTGAAAGTGTACCTTTGTAAATTATTATTTTCCTAATTTAAGAAGCATCCTCAGTTATTAGTAACACTACTTCTGGTTGTGTCCCCAGGGTACAGTTGCTCACCATGAACAGCATTACCCTGTGTTATACAGTACACCACAAAACATCTGTAAAACACCCAGAGGAACTCGCTCTAACTCAGGATTTACTCAAATGATGAGTTGTTTTATCTTCTCTTCTGAAACTGCTCTCATGGAGTTAGCCGAGTGTCCTGATAATTTGTGTTCTTGTTATATCAGGCATCTCTAGAATCACAGTTGGATTTAATACTAGTAAAACTACCATTCAAATTCTAATTGTCTGTTTAATTTGGTAAATAACCTGATTCAAGTACTTTAGAGGGCTTTTAAGTAGGCAAAATAAACAAAGAATAGCCTTGGCAAAAGCCTAAAATAATTATAATCAATTTTCACAATGTCTGTGCTTGAGGGATTGGTCTCAATGGCTCCAGTCCACCACAACCCTTAAAAAAATAACAAAAAGTTTAATTTCCCCATCACTTTATGGTATGTTGAGTTGAACTTAACAGTACAATTACAGTATGGAGTTAGCATTTTCTCTAGTGCCTGGGAAGATTTAACATCTTTTACATGTTTCCTCAAGTAGATTTAAGTTCTCACATGTCCTAGAGCTTTTCTCTAAACTTCCAATGATATCCATACACTGAGAAGCAATCAGGGTAGCCTATAAAACACAGTTCACCAAACCCAAGCTCTAACTTCTGGTCATTTTATTTGCCTAAAGGGAACCTGAAGTCAGAAATTTAAAAACGTGTCAGGAGCTGAATTCTACTAAGAAGCTTCTGACAGTTTCAAAGACTCTTGAAATAACATCATTTGGTCCATACTACTTAAAAAGACCATATTAACTTTTGTTAACCCATGGAACAAGCAGTATATCCAAAATAGTGAGCTATCTATGATGACAATAACTTCAATGTGAAGAGACTCTAAAAACAGACGAAACCCCTTTGGATCAAGCTTTTGAAGAGCTCTCCATCTAATTCTAGGGAAAGTCTTTAAAGTTGGACTTAAATAGGCAATGGAACTTCCCCAATCATGTACTCCACAGTAAGAGGCTGATGACTGTCCTTGTTTACTAACAAAATAAACAAGTGATTCCATATTAACCTACAAAGTACTTTTAAAGACTATATAAAATGGCAAAAAAAAAAAAAAGCATGAAAAGCAGCAAGTAATATCTTAAACATCAAATAGGTATGTTCTTGATAAATACAGAAAGTAGTTTATCATTATTGTATAGAATTTTCCATAGGAACCTAATGCCTAACAGCCATCTGCTGTAAGGGGCTGCATGTTGCTGACAATAATAAAGGGCTTCAAATGACCTGAACTGGCCACAAACAAACAAATACCCACAAAAATGAAACACCAAACAAAGCAAACAAATCAAAACCAAACACATGCTCTTCATTCACCATCAGGCAACCTTAAAGCCAGTGCCTATTATTGATTCAGAAGAGTGAGACTGATTACCAGAGCTAGACAGTACCAAGAACTGAACACAACTACTACATTTGAAGCTGATTACAGCACAGGAGCCAAAGACAGTAGGACAAAAATGAAGATGAGATCCACTTTTTCTCCATAAGGTGGATATATTCTTCCTCATTACTAATCTCTCAGGGTAGCAAGCAAGAGCAAGCATGTATATTTGTGGGAAAACAATCAGTGTTTATTACAAGGATACTTGCCAAACCTCCAAATCCTTCAAAGAAGACAGTTCCAGCAAGGTTAAAAGCAGTCACCTGTTTCACTTTATCAGCAAGTTCCTTACCCATATTTGCACATTAGTGCAGAAAGAAAAAGAAAGGTGGAAAAATGACTAACAAAACAGTAGTGAGATTCAATGTAGAAATACTGGTGGTTAGGTAGAAAAAGCCAGGTTTTCTCACAACTAGCTTTGTTGAGCTCAACTTCTGCACCTGGTGAGGCTTCTTGAAGAGAAGTGCAATATGAGACAGGCAATTCAAGATAGGTTGGTTATGCTCACTTCAAAATTTGCTTATTTTTCAATACCACATATCCTTCCATACTCTGAGACAGGATTATTCAAGAAAATAAAGCCCTCTATCCTCCTCATGCTTTGACCATGCTTTCATGAAACTGGTATGTTTCATCCTTCAGCATATCAGTTTTGATTGTTCAACATTAGGTACACCATGAATTATCATTTTGCAACACCAAAAACATAACTTCTACTTCATTCAATGTAAGAACTATGTAACTTAATTGAGGATTTTCTGAGACGTGGTGACTACTTTCATATATCCACAAAACATAAAACCCCCTCAGCCTACAATTATTCCATCCCCAAAACACCTGATGGACAGAGTAGTATGTGAGGATCACCACCAAGAACTCTGGGAAAAAAATATAAATTCTCATACTGCCACAGAAGATGAAGCTCTTTAGTACATCTGGAACCAACTCATCTAAAAGGCTCAAAGCTGCTTTAACAAGCATTGAATCACTGTACATGCTACAGATTTTGCATCTTGTGCAATGAAAGACATAAATAGAACGTGTATTACAATTATTTATTGCAAACATCTCTCTAATTCAAAAACTCAGTTAAACCATACTGCACGAGCAGCTTGCCTCCTAATCACTTAAAATGTTTTACACCTTCCATAGCCATGCAGAAGTTCTGACAGAAGCAATGCACCTGCATGCCTTTAATTCCCCAGCAAAGCCCATTCAACACATACACATACAGAGAATTCCCATTCTTAATACACATTAGTGTATCTGTTCAACATATGTGCACATGCTACCTCACATTGTACAGAAAACAGGTGAAAGACAAACCTCTGTTCTAACTGTTTTCTAACTTGTCCTAGAAAGTACAGATCCAGAATCTCAAATGCAATATATAAGTGAAGAAAAAAAATTTCTATCAGAATAAATTCTGCAGAGAAACAGAAAAGTAGATATAAACAAACAAAACCTCAACCAACAGAAAAAAAACCAACACCAAAAGAATTCAATTGTCCAAAGACACTGTTCTCTGTCCACTAGACAAAATTTCCTAAGCTTCAATGAGATTTTTAGATAAATTCAGTGAGATGAAGATGCAGTTAGCATGAAAAAATCAAAAGGTTAGTTGTTCCTAGATTGCCTATTCGTGACCACCCGTGAAACTTTAAAGAAGGACATTTCTTGAAGAAATGGTTTAACAAGTGAAACATGTGAAAGTGGTTCTGAGCACATCCTAGGTCCTTCAGGGGCCCCACTACTCTAAAGTAAAAAAGCTTTCAGCAAGGTGTGAGTAGTCACTGATCCCTCTCAAAGTTCCTAACAGAAAATGGAGAGAACAGTGGCAGCCAAAAAAGCATACCAAACACCCTCACAAATCCCATTTTTTATAAAAGTCAGAAATACTCTGGGATTTTTTTTCTTTATTATAGTCAGAAAACACTCTCTAGTTCTTGTAAATCTGTGTCATTTCTAGGTCTTAAGTGATAAAAATGTATGCTAAAGACCATTAATTAAAGGTTAAAGTCTCACCTTCCTCAAGATATGGTGCTATCTTAATTTTACCTTTTTAATGTGAGGATATCAGTCTTTGGAGTTTCAAACACAGCGAAGGCAAGGGAAAAAACCCCACACTTCACAAGCTTCTTTCTATTCTTTTGGGGCAACCAAAATAACTGGCTAATTAGCAGAAATTACCTCCCTCTAATGATATTAAGACAGTCTCACAGTTTCCTCCAGCACCCCTTGCTGGCGTGGTTCACAGTGATATAAAAAGGACATTACTCCCCAGGACACACGAAGAAGCCACAGTCTGGATTTCCAGGCTTCTAGATCCTGTGTAGTTTTACTCTCAGATGCAAGCTGAGGCCTTGCATTATTTCCTAGGAGAAAACAAAGGCTTCAACATGAAGTTTATCACAAGCTGAACACAGAAGGATTACAATAGTGGAGAGTCACAAGGGGTACAAATATCCCATATACTTAATTTTCCCATCATGATTTGTTTTGCTATACAAGGATCCTCAGTGTAATGGAAAATACAAAAGTCCTTTGTGCAGAGGGCAAGTGTAGCTGAAATAGTGCCAAAAAGACTGACATGCTTTTTGCTCCATCTGCCTGCTAATAACCATAGGAGCAATCAGCCAGCTGTCTCTGCTGTTCATCTCCAATATCCAGAAGTTCCCGAAGTCCCTAAACCCACACCCACAAGCAAAACCACAGCAAAGAAAATATAAAGCCGTTTTCCAGAACAGACTGGAAGACAGAGGAGTCAACAGAAGATTGCAAGAAATTCCAAGTAAATTTTTTTTTTGTTTGCTTAGGGAGGATGAGAGGGAAATTTACCTCATGCTACAGCAAGTAACTATCCCAGCAGTAACTCAGTGTTTGGCTAGCAGTGGCAGTACTCTTACAGTGAATTCAGCATGACTGTCACAACAGTAAGAAAACAATACATGCAAATCACTGTTTTAAGAACCAATTATCTAATGGGCTTTTGGTAAGTGCTGCCACTTTATCAGCAAACCGTAAACCAAACAAAAACAAATACAAAGGGTTTGGGGAGGGGGGAGATGCCCACAACAAAAACTCTACCGCCACCTTTCTCTTTTGCAATATAACAGTGCATTAAATAGCATAAAGCCTAAACAGACATAAACGTAAAGGAGATCATACAAATGTATTTAATACCACCTCTATAAAACAATATTCGTCTTCACTGTTTTCATCTGCATAAATGAAAGATATACTTAGCCACTGGAGGGCTCTTAAATCTGAAGATGTACATATTGGTGCCCTACTCCAAGAATTTTTTTACGTACCTTTTCAGGACTAAGAAGCACAAACTGTGACCCTTCAGCATTTACTTAACAGTACAATTCCACTTTTATGTCAAACCTATATACACACTTCGCTTTTAAATCCCCTAATCCCCACAAAACTTCACATAGTTGTATAATGGTAAAATGATAGGTGGAGCTTTTTTGTAATAAAGCAATAGAAGAGTGATCCCAGGTGTTTAATCTTAATGAAGCTGAAATCTCAAAACTTGGGAGGGAGAAAAAAACAGTATCAATTTTTTCCAAACTTACACTTCTTGTCAGAAGAATATTTAAAACAAGCACACACCAAGACAAAACCCAGTGTTTTCTCCATCCCCTCAGATTCTTGATTTTGTAGCTGTAGTGGCTTCAGACTCTTTGCTACCCAGTTACTGGAAATGAGATTTCTTCTTGGCAGTATGTGCCACAATTGCATGTTCTAACACAAGGCAGCTCAGGCTTACACACTCTGCTAGTGATTAGAACTGACTCTCCAACGTTTAATATAGACAGATAGCTGGGGAAAGCCTCAGAAGCAGATCTATTTTAAATTATTTGTTCTAAACAGCCACTGAGACAGGGGAAAGAAGGTACAAGACATCCCTGCCATTGATACAGAAAGCAATTTGCAGGCACACTTTAGGCAAAGGATTGCCTAAAAGGAAAGAACAACAATTTTAGATAAAGAAACTGAAGTTATGTATTTTGATAATGCTCCTGAAATGTTAAGCGTGACTTGTAAAACTGATCAGTGTAAGAAACAAAAAGACAACATACAAGTTAAAAAAAATATATATACAAAAACACCAAAGCAAAAAAACCTAAATGCTACCGGATTTCAAGTTTGGTAGTAGTAATTTGTTTACTTCTTGCTACAAATTCCATTTCTTTATACCACCATATGTGATGAAAATCTCTCACTTAAAGAACCCTCTACCTCAACCAGCAGCATTATTGAAAGTACTTTATACCTCTGCTCTTGCTCTCTTTTCTAAGTTCTGTTTAATGACAGGGTTGGTTTGGGTTTGGTTTTCTTTTGGTGTGTGTTCTTGGAGGTTTTTTTATTGTGCATGTTGTTGGCTTTGGGATTGTTTTTGGCAGAGGTGGTGTGGAAGGCATTGTATATGCTTCTGACCTGGAACTCAGAATCATGGAACAGTTTGGGTTGGAAGGGACCTTTAAAGGTCAAGCTTCCACATGTGCTGCTATTGCCACCCCTCCTATGGCAGAATATAACGTAGTATTTTGCTGCGACTGGTTGCAGCTGAAAGAAAAAGCATGCATTCAATAAGAGAAAAGTAAAGTGTGTTAGTTTTATACTTCTGATTCAGGGGAAATTTTTTAAAGCAGACTGAAGTCTAACTGAAGGAGTTTAGCACTTCCTCAAGCTTGGTTTTTTGTTGTTCAAAGCCAAAACTTACAAGTTGCTTCAAGTAAGCATGGTGTGTTAATTAGTTTTAAACAGGCCATAAAAGAGTCATAGTTCACATGCAAAGTAATTTAACCATTCACTAAACTCCTATTCAATAGGCAATGAAGCCTAACAAACTGCTTCTTCCAGAGGTCTAGCAAAGACAAGTTCCAAGCACTTCTGAAGTGAAAATGTAAGCATTGACCTTTGTTAGCAAAACACATCCAACATGGAACTCACAGCCAAACTGACTTCCGCCCTTTGGCTGCCCCCCCAGCAAATGAAGCATTAAAATCACTGTTAGAAAACTTAAGTGAATTTTCCCACAACTTGCCCAACCATAAAATGTATTTTCAGTAGGAGGAGAAAGCCACCATCAACAGCTAACAATTACAAAAAGTTACTGCCAAGATGTGTGCATTAAGCCAGTCTTAAATCCATAAAAGTCATCTAACATTTCTCTCCTCCAGCAGAGGGGAAGCAAATAAATGGAAGATAAACAGATGGAGTACAGAAGGCACACAGGGAGAGACTCCCTTAAACATAGCAGACAGCTCTTAGATTTCTGAATCATACAAATCCAGTGGCTTTAATATAGCTGACTACGACAGTGTTAAATCTTAAATTTGTCTCCTTGCTAAAAATCTCATATTAATATTTTATTTTGTTACATAACGCTTCCTTCATGCAAAGCTAAGTTCCAGAATCTTATACCTTTATGTAATACAGAGCTCACAATCCCCATCCTCAGCCTTCCCCCACATTTCACATTAAATTAAAATGAAACTAGTATACCTCATCCCTTATCCCACAGGACAGAGTCTGCCATAGCTGCTTTCATGCGTCTTTCCCTGTGCACTCCTTTCACTGCAGCACATCTCCCTGCCCTGGAAGACAACCCAAGGCCATTCCTGGCTGATTCTACTCCAAACATGGAAAAATTTTTCTACTTTTCTTCTTCACTCACAGTATGATACAGAAGCAAAAAAGCAGTTGAGGAGAAGGCCCAGTGCGAACAGTAAGGGATAAACTTACAAAAAACCAGCTGTTACACAGAAACATCTTCAGCCCACATAAGAGCAGGGGAAATGGTTGTAAAATGCACACAATATATATTTTTGAGAACGTGGCTCCTTCTTCCATTGCTTTTCTGGTCACCCCCTAATAACATCACCTCTTTTGTTGCTCTTTGGCTAGCATTTGCCTCTTTGATGGCAAATGAGGCTATCAAAGGAACACTGAGACTTCAATAAAGCCTACAGCCTATCAAGACAGTGTTTACTGACAGTTATATGAACACTTTACTTTTGGGTTTTGGTGTAGTCATAATGCTTAGTATTATTTCTTCAATGCATCACAGAGACGGGAGGGCCTTACAAGAGACTTTAGAACATGAATCTGCCTATCTTGAGACTGGCTTACTATTAGCTGAAAACAAGTGACAGTACTCAAATACTAAACTGTGAGGTTTACAAGAGAAAAAATATAAAGCCAAGGTGGGCCAAGAAGTAGAAAATACCTCATTCCAGATCTTTTAATTCTTGCTCAGGGTTGCTCTTTCACATTGAGGTTTTACACTGTATCTTCAACCATGTTATGGGTCCCTAGATTCATATAGGTGTCTTTTCATTCTACTTTTGTCAGCTACTATTTCCACAAAAAAAGCACTGCACCAACTACCTGTACTTGAAGTACAATTTCTGATAATTTTTCCTGTTTGTCTTATGCTCCTTTTATAAAAAACTCCAAAACTTAGGACTGATTTTTTCCCCTAGAATTAACCCACAACCTTAAGACATGTCACGTCTCCTGCAACTAGGCTGGTTCCCAGAGGCCTGAAGCTTCAGGCCTGGGACATCTCAACTCCATGAACTCCCCTGTATTAGCTATGTCTGCCAGCTGCTCTTTTCTTTTCATATATAAAACAATCTTTAAGCAGCATATGGCCTTGACTATGTGTGTATGTTCTGGCAGGTTCAGGCTAAAAGGGTTACAGGCCATTTGTCAAGCTGTATCACATTTCCTCCACGCCCTTCCTCTCGTGAGTAACCCAATGCCGCTCACAGCCAGAGCTCGACGCCGAAGCACGGCCATGACCGAGGGAAGGCTATTACTTGAACTCAGCATAACACACTGGTGCCCATAGAGTGAGTCATGGCTATTAAAATAAAGGGCATGACTCAGCAGAAGTTAAATTGATAAGGAATTAACAGTTAATCAGGCTTGAGGAGAAAAGCCTGGTTCTCCAAAATCGCAAGAGGTTAAGCCTTCAGTTCTTGTGTCAGACGACCACTGGAGCCACCACGCACCAGCACAGAAGTGAGGTCATGCTACACCATCCTTCAGATTCATGGCTGAGGAAGCCCACATTCCACGGGCCTCAAGAATCCCATTCCACCCTGCAGCACAAGATCTGTAATTGAAGGGCTTTGCCAGTTCGATACAATCAGCCAAGTGCTGATCTGCACTGTCTGCCTAGGAAAAGGACAGATATAACAACATTTACTGCCTTATTTTAGTATCTCCAAGTGTGTCACAGGAAAATCAGAGTTTGTCAATATAAACTCCTAAGTGACTCAGGGTAGTTTTACTGCCACAGCTGTATCAGTCAAGGCACCTGACTCTTGCCAACGCCTCTGAAACCAATGCAGTCAGGATGAGTTTCCAATACACTGCTGTCTCGCCTTTGGTGTCCTACTTCCTCTGAAGTGCAGTTTTGGGATGAGGTATCAATGGATGGCTGGAACGTCAACTTCATTCCCTCATCCACAGCTTCACAGACAAGTTTTCTGTACTTAACAATTAAATCTTTTTACTGAGACAAACTCTTTCCCTTCTAAATAGTGCCTTTAAAGTGAGTCAATTGCATATAGCAATTGACATCTCTTTTCTTATTCAAAACAAAGAAATTTAAGGATTTATATTAACAGAGCAGGTATGACAATCACAAGAGATCATGCTAAAAGCTTTTCCATGGGAATCATCTTGTTTCACACAGGTCAATGAACAGGTAATTTACAAGATATGCTCCAGTATCATCATAAGAACTTTTCCCACATCTAGGCCAGACACCTTTGAAGAAAAATAATAAATTACTTCTCAGTACATTTAATGATGGTTGAGAAAAGTCTAAAAAAAGTGCATGTTCTCATACCAGGGAACAGGCCATTAAGTTACAGAACTTGAAATGCACAGGAATTGCACACTACGAGAATGATCAAATTTAGAGGCATTAACAATTTCCTCATTCATAGATGACTTACAGAAACAGTGACTCAAGTCATAATAATAGGTAGTTCATAGTATAAGAATATGCTGTAGACATCTGCTTCAATATCTACTTGGGGAAATATGAAATAACTGGTTTCACAAAACAACTTTGAACAGGTGGCTGTGTTTCAAAGGGTTTTGTCCAAATACAGTGGCAGCCTAATGCTTGAGAAACAGCATAAACCCTTCTGGTTTGTAAACCTTCAGAACACCCCTATTTGAGGCACAGAGCATAAGGAAACAGAACTGCTGTACAGTAAGACGTATCAGCATGCAGCAACAGATTCAGGATTTTCAACTTCCTCTACCAGCTCTGTCCTGAAACCAAGTGACTACATAGCACTACTTGGACAATGACAACAGACCACAGTGTCTACCTTCCTGATCTTGCTCCAAGTTAGTTCTGAGATGCCCCAAAAGAGATGTTCCTCTCCTTACACAAGAACACGCAGTTATCTGTAGAAAATACTCTTGCCTTGGGATATGCTACTCTTGGAATTGCATACCCTTTTTCTAATGGGAAGGTATGAGCTTCAACAATAGTAGTAAATTACAAAATTTGGCTTCTGAAGACATTTCTGTGCAGAAAGGTTGTCTGAATTGTTAAGTATACCATCAAAGCATTTAGAGCACAATAGAAGAACCAACCACAGGAATGCCCACTCAAGATAAGCTTAAGTATCATTTCTACATCTCAAGAAGTTAAGAGCTCACCAGCTGAAGCACACCACCTTCACTTACCTTCGGTCTGCTCTCTCCCTGTCCCCACTAGCATTTACTGAAGTGCAGCAAGTTGGAGGAAGAGCTGAAAACATCATGGAGGCCACGCATGTCCACATTTGTATTGTCTGAAAAACAGTCCTTTGGTGCTTCTTGTGATGCTGAAAAAGCATCCATACAAAAACCACAGAAGTGCCAAAACATAACCAGATCCATTTCTCAGGACTGCCATAGGAACTCTGGTAGACCTCTCTACTGAGATTTTTCGTGACACAGCATCACGGAAGACAATTATTGATATTGCCTGTCTCACTCTGGTTAGGCTGGAAGGAAGGGATGAAGGCAGCATAACATGTTTATACAGTTAAATAATATAGGAGTATTAAAACATTTCAAGAAGTCTGGTCATTTTAAACAGAATTCAATAGCCAGTTGCTTGACAATCTCCAAATAGGCGCTAACTCAACAAGGGAACAACTTTCAGGTTTGGATAGGTAAAAGTACAGCAGCAAAGTTGTGTTCTCATCTTCAAAACACAAGTTGAGCTCTTCATTCACATTTCACCTCTTTGGGAACAGTGAAAGCTAAGCTGTTAACAATGCCTCCAGCCATATCAAATATATTTTATTGGTTGTGCTATTTATTACTGTAACAATAGCACATGAAACCTGGAATCAGAAACAATGAAACTAATAACAGTGAAATTTATTTCTAAATGTAAATACCTAGATTCTGAAACCTCAAAATAACGGACTCTGAACAGCTTCTTACAACCAGCTAAATGCCACATATC
Organism: Leptocoma aspasia; assembly: GCA_013399835.1. Taxonomy (NCBI): domain Eukaryota; kingdom Metazoa; phylum Chordata; class Aves; order Passeriformes; family Nectariniidae; genus Leptocoma; species Leptocoma aspasia. Next base: position 138,308 of record VXAX01003791.1, read on the forward strand.
TTACTCTGAAATGAGTCGCAAAACAGACTGTCAGACATCTTTGCATTAGTTTGCTTTGTGGTTTGTTTCATCTATTGCAACCACATTTAAAATTGGGTGGGAGGGAGGAGGGGATTGGGTTTTGTTTGGTTTTGGAGCTCAAAGCTATAGAAATACTCTTTATGGGACTTTTCCCAAACTCCTATACATTGGGACAAAGACTGCATTTCTTCCATGCTTCTCATGCTGGTGACACAGAGGGCTGGATCTATGGCAGGGCTAACTGTTCCAGGGAAGGAAAGTTTCATGCAAATAAACCTTTTGTCTCTTTTTTTCTTTTCTCTTAAAAAACTGTAACTTTCCAAACCATGCCTGACAGCAGCCTGCTTTCTACACTGAAAATCTGTTACAGTTCATGGTATCAAAAACATTGCTAAGAATTTAAAAGAAATTCCTTATGGGTCCCTTTCAGAAGTTACTCCTTAGGGCACTCTTCTAACCTAAAAAACTGCTGGACTCACTTACAGCTGCTTCTCTTGACTTAATAGCTCTACTAAAGTAAGTGCAAACCACACAGGTTTGAAACGGTCCATTATCATGTAAGTGCTGCTTTGGTGGTTCAAAACAACCACTGGAAAATGGTGATCAGCTGTCCAGATTCCAACAGACATTACAGCAGGAGTCTTTCTTTACCAAAAGTTGGTTGATATACCTCAAAGGAAATCACTGGCAGGTATGATAATGTTGTTAGCAGTTAATTCAGTCACAGGACATGAGACGCTTTTCAGTTACTAAGACTTATATTTAAACTTTTATCTTGATGGCACAGCAGGAGGAACTTGCTGCTGTTACTTGGCAGCAAAAAAAAACTACTGGAATGTTGAAGTTGTAAGCAACAGGTTTGCTTCTTACATTAAAAGAAACATTTTTATGACCTGTTCAAATTAATGAGATGGTACTCAATTAGTTGAAAGAAATTCCCATTACAAAATAAGAATTACTTAATACAGATGTCCCTGTCCTGTCCCTAGTCCTTCACACACAACTACTACACAACTTCACATGACCACTACAGGACTGTTCTAGGTCATTACTGATCTTACCAAAACCATAACAAGCTTAACTTCAGAGCACCATTCTAAAAAAAAACCAAGGCTGAGTTTCATGTTTGTGTAATTGTTATATTCATCTCATTTAGCAACTTACACAGATCTTCTACACTTGTAGGGTTAGCAGAAGCTTTGCTCCTATTTCACCAGAAATTGGGTTCAGAGCACTGCTAGAGATAAACTTGAACACCCAGTTAGGCTGGGGACTGGAGCAAAGGGGAGAAGGAGGGGGTTTAAGTGGGCAGGAAGAAGGGGAAAGAAAGGGAAAAAAGCTCACACAGGTCCACAAGCAGAAAGGTCCACTTGGACTCCAAATGCAAAAAGCATCCATCTTTTATTATGGATGCTTTTTGCATTTGGAGTCCAATTTGCAATATAAACAAAAAACTGTGAAAAAGCATAGCAGGAATGCAAAAACTAGAAGAAAAAAAAGACAAAGACACAAAGAACTAGTAATTTGACTCAGAAGACAATTTGGGATGAAACAGATGCAGCCTGTTCTAAACTTTGAGTTGAGCTCTAGCACAGATCGTGGACTTTTGCCCCTGTACATGATCAACACCTCAGTGCTGTAATTACACCAACAGAGACTGTTGGCCTTGATTCAGTTCAACTATACATGCTACTGCACCAAGAATACACCAGAACAATCCCATCCTTCAAAAGAAGAAATAACACTAACCAACTTAGAAAACCCAAAACAATTTCCTGCCACATATGTCCTTACACTTGGAAGAGAACAAATACATTAAAATCCCTACAATACCCAGAATCTGAAGATATTTTTGGTTTAAACTGTTGAAAGAATTTTTTAGCTGAGAACACCACTTTCCCAAAACTAAAAAAGTTAAAACATTAAAGTAGCATACAGTTCCTGTAGAGATTCTTACTTGAGTAAGATGCAGTTGTGGAAAGTCTATGATGCATGTTGCCTGCACTAGACTAGACTAAGAGAATCTGCTCTATTCAAGACTTTAGGAAAGAATCAGATTTTGTGAGCCATAGTAACGATGTTGCTTGCAGCAAAGTAATTTGTAGAGGTTGATTGACATTGTAACTTTTCCCTGACTTCTGCAAAGAGATAAATTCAACATTGAACAGAATTGTACTGCATATGGATATTCCTCCTCAGGTAATTCTTCCACCCAAAACCCCCTTGTTGTTTAATTTACAGGAGAATGCTATTAAGTAAAGTTATTAAATATTTCTTGTTCCTATCCAATAAAGCTGGTTGGCCCATGGGGTGCAATCTCCTGGAGTTTACCAAGCAGAGTCCTCCAGACATCTCCTGCACAATACAGAAAGCAGACAGGCTCCTGGGGCTGCCAGCATTTCAAAACTGATCCTGCCCAACACCAGTGTCCTTTGCCAGCTGTGCAATTAAGGGTCATGTTGGGCTGTGCTTCCAGAAGGCCAGGCACCCTAGATATACTGAAGCACAGGGTGGATAATCAAAGAGTATACACATTCAGCAGAAAACCACCTCAGAGAAAAAACAAACATTGGAACAGCATCACTGTAGGTTACAATTATTTACTGGCTTACAATGCTCTAGCAAGAGCCTACAGAAGAGTGCATCCAAGAGAAGAATGGGAAAAAGATGACTATTTCACATCATCATCGTCATCGCTTTGCAAAATAGCTGGCAATTAGAGCTGTAGTTATGCTGATGACCAGCAGAGTTCCTTTCTCCTTACTGATCCACTTGAAACACCACAACTACTTTTCTTCCCTTCTGGAAGATAAATCAAAATTACTAGATATACACAGTGCTATAAAAAATGTAATAAAAGCCTTTCCAATGGTAATGTCAGAGATTTAAGGTGCATCAGCACAAGAGCAAGGATCAAAAAAGTCACCTTTGCCAGTTACTCCATTCAATAAACAGCAGAAAGGATCACTGACAGTATCAGCAATGCATCTTTTCCCCTTCCACCCCAGTCAACAGCATCCCATGTTTAAAGCTGACTTTAAAAAATGCTCAAACATCTTGAGGGGTAAACAACAAAACACATCTTGTTACAGAAGGATGTTAACAGTACACTCACTCCTTGCTGAGCTTTCAGAAGCCAACAGCAGAGCGTAACTATGTTTCTTCCCAATACAACAATCTAGTTGACAGAAATCTGGGATATCAGGTATAGACCAAGAGCATCTCCAGCTTATTGTAGGCAGCTGCTGCACATGTGACCAACAAAGAGAACGTAGCATCACCCAGCCCCCAGACAAAGTATGGCCAGGTGCATCATTCAAAAACTCAGAAGTCTGATATTTGAATATATAAGTAATGCAAAAAACCTACAGTTCTACCTGACAGTAAGTTTTACCTGTTGTTCTTGTGTTATACTCCCAAGAATATCCTTCTTCAACTGTTAGATTACATACAAAACTCAATAGTGGAGGTGGTGTAAGAATCAGCTATTAATTAACTTCACAATTTACCTGTTGGGGCAAATAACCCCTAAGATCTCCACTATCTGTGGAAAGCTCTCACAGACACCAAGGCTGCCCACCAATCTTTCACTGCAATGTACTTTTGCCATGAGAGAGGGATGCAGGCATATTCTTTTTAAATGAAGTGTAGAAGACATACAGTCAAATTATCACATAAAAGAATATTTGTGAAAAAGGCTGCATATATTCTCCAAACTTAAGAGATGCAGTTGCATGCATGTAATCTTAACCAAACTGCATCTGAGGAAGTTTTTCCCAACTTTTCTTAAGCAATCAGTATTCGAGAACATTTCTCAGAACACAAATACGGAAATCTGATATCTAGACTGTAATCAATTTCCAAATGTGCAAGGAATTGTGTGCCTCCCCCCCCATCTCTGGGTTAAAAACAGATACCAGCTGATGATCTGGTCTGCCACCTTGAGCAGCACAGAACACAAGTTTCACCCACCAACTCAGGAAGTCCATGATTCCTGGTTAACCTGGAAACTACTATTTAAAAAGGCTTATTAAGCTCATTTTAAAAATTCAGTTATGGTCATCACAAATTAACATTTGGTAAATTCCCCAAATTTAACTGTCTTTAAGATCTAACATGTAGAAGAAGCTATGCTAAAAGTAACTGCTGAGAAGCAACAGACATCTACCTCACTTGCTAGAACTACACAACTTCAGCTTTCACATCTTCCTCCAAGCTACGAGACTTATCACAACATTTCCTACTCTTCCTCCAGGTAAACTCAAAGTAGGCTTCTTTATTCTCAGCACTAACCATTTTGCTACAATTTTAATTTAAGTTTGGTGTTCTGGTTTCTGGGGGTTGTTTTTTTGTTTGTGGTGGTGGTAGTTTTGGTTGGGTTTTTTTTTTTAATATGAACACAGACACAGTCCTTCCTGTATATCATGCTGGCAACAATTCTGAAGAGCTGGTATAAGAAGCAGGCATGATACCCTAGCTCTGGTCTTCATTAGTGATATATACAACTGCAACACCACCTCCTTAGCATTTTCCTGTCAACAAGGAGCCATTTCAGAGTCCTGGAAGCTCACAATCAGCTGGCGTCCATGAACCTCAGTGCCTTCCAGGACCATCCTTTCAAAGGTATGCAGCAGTGAGCAACTACAGTCTGAAAGACTTTCTATTATTTTCTGTAATTACATTTTAGCTGAAGCTATTCAAGATTGAAATCCCCAAAAGGTCAATATGAAAAGTTAGCAAGTGAACATTCCTTCTGAGTAGATAATCTCACTTACTGCTACATATAGGACAAATTATTTTCAGATCACCAGTTTCTTTCATATTACTTTTCATAAGTTTAACTATCAAACACACGGATTTGAATTCTTCAAAAGGGTATTTGGAACAGCTAAAAATATGTTGTTTTAATATGTTTTGGGGTTTTTTTTAAGTATATCCTAAAGATGTCTTAAAATTCACACTAACATGAAAGGATCAGAAGAAAACACAGCATAGATCATTTTCACTCAAATATCACATTTCCAGATCACTGAAGGAATGTGGTGACTTTTAACAGAGCTTCTTGTACAACTTCAAGATATTTCAATTTCTACAGAAATAGATTGATATATTGCTTAGTCCATGAAATTTAATTAGTTCTTTTCAATAGAAATTTGGAAAAATTAATGCAAAACTTTTAATATAGTTAAGCATATAGACTTAGCTCTGTAATTTTTAGTAGGAATTTTAAACTCTCAAGTAAAAGCCACAACACAAAAAAAAAAAAAAAAACCAGATACAAACTGATGTTTCAAAGCAGATGGATACTACATTGATACAGTTATGTGAGAGAAGAAAAGAAAGAAAAGATACTTGTCAAGCTGCTTGTATTTATATTTGCAAAACAAGACACTGAAGAAAAAAATCAGCATGAAGTTTGAGATATCAACCCTCTTAATCTCCTCCTAAGAAATCTACACCTATAGGGATGGTTCAAACAATCCTATGACTTTATCTCAGAATATGAGATTTTAAAATACCCAGTTACAGGCTGATTTTCTAAAGGATGCCTACTCTCCCTTCCACCAACCCCCTTGTTTATAACAACAGTGCAAACCTACTCCTGTTCTAACATAAATCTATTCATTTCCACAAATTAAGTCAGAAGGACTGTACAACAACACTGTACATGAGCATGAACACTAAAAGATGGAACAATTTCACCTATAACTTTGTACAGTGTGGTGTGGGAGATTTAACTAGAAGTATCTATTTGTTTAAGCACCATTCTTCAGTTCTCGTCTGTGCTCCCTCCCCTTCACTCTTTAAGTACTGATTGCATCCTTTGGTTAGTGAGCACTCTGAATATTGAGGGCATGGCAAAATCCAAGATGTGCACTCTGGCTATGAAGAAACCTTCAAGAAGGCAACTACTACTATACAGGAAGAAGAAGGGAGTAAGAAAAGACATTTTTGTGTCTAAGTTGCTCAGCTACACAGTAGATTCTTCCTTGATCTGAAACAACCAGCAATTACTCTAATTGCATTGAACTCAAGGCCCTAAAAACTTCACTGCTATTAAAAAAAAAAATTAGTCCTTCACAGGTACATCTCAATTCAAAGCTTCAAAGCAGCTTTTCCCATTATTAAACCTCCCCACTCCAAGGCCTCAGTCTCATTTATGATCACTATTTCAGTACAAAAGCACTATTTAAGTAATCAACAGAAATTAACATTTTACGTTATAAGCTAGTTGTGACCATCTATGACAGCACATGCAACTGAACAAGAGAAAACAGCACAACCTCATTGCTGTTTCCTCACAACACTTTGAGATAGCATAGAGATTGCAAGAAGCTCACTCCTTTCCCAGCAGGAGACACGAGAAACCTGACTTGAGTCAGATGAGTTGATACCAAGATGCTTTGAAGGGTGATACCTGGGGCAGGGGGATGGCAGGCTGGGCAGCCTGCTTCCCAGCTGAACAAAGACACCATCTATGAGTCCCAGGGAACTAAAGATTAGATTGTTAGAGAAAGCTCTAGACAGGTAACATCTAGACAGGTAATATCTTCAAGATGTAGCTTTTAGCAGTCAGAAATTTCAACCACTATTATTATTTTCAAAAGAAGGTAGTAAAGGAGAGAACCTACTAAGGGAAAATCAGTGAAAGAGCATAAAAAAGAAATTTTATCAGTGAAAGAGCAAAAAACAGTTTTTCGACTGGTAGAGGTAAAAACAGCATTAAGGTGAGACACAGCTCACAGACAGTAAAACTTAGATTCATCAGCCTAGATTGCATCAACTAGCTGCTTAAGTTCCCACTAACATTAATGGTATATGCTGCTCATCCTAAAGCAGATACCTTTGTTCAGTCAGCTGAACAGTTCTTCAGGTCCACTGGCCAGGTCTCTGCAGACTATAATGGGAACACAGGCAATGAGCTCACACCCTGGCATCTAAATTTAGGTGCCCAACACTGTGAGCCAACCCTACAATTTATACAGCCAAAGTACATAGGCATGCTGATAGGCCAAACGTACACATGCTGTAAGCAACCCCTGGGACAACAGTCCTTTAAAAAAACCTTTTCTGAAAAAGGATGTAGGGGAAAAGAGAAGTCAATAAGAAAGCCTGCTGACAGAGCGAGTTGAAGTCCTCAACTATGTTCCATACAAGTTTCAGTCTGCATGAAAAGAAAATAGTTTTAGATAAACATAAGGAGGGAGAGATTCTGCCCTACAAAAGTTGTCTTTAAAAATAGCAACACATCTGAATGACTTCCAGCACACAACTGCTCAAGGAAAACATCCCTCATTCATGAACTGTGTGAGTAGGGAAGGGCTGACATGGATGTATCTTTTTATTATAGTTGTGTCACGGTTTTCCCAGTTGCCACACATACGTACATTGGACTTACAAACTAGAAAATTAAATAAATAAAGGTCGAGTGAAAGAAAATAATGTATTCTAAATGAAACAAAACCCCAAACAAAAAAATTCCACACCAGAAAACTTACAAACAGAAGCTAGGTTTTGAGTTAGGGCATGCTCAGACACTGCAATAAGACAACAAAGCACCACTTCCCTGAATTGCCTTAAATTGACCACTTGTTCTTAATCTCTCCCAATTGTGAGATAACAGATCCACTTGTTGACAGAGCCACAGATTGCATCAATTGGCTGCCCATAGAATAACACTGGGACCACTTGTTTGACAATTATGCAGGCTAACATCCCTCTCTCTCAGCCCCTCGGTATCACAGTTAGAGGAAAGGACAGAAGAGTGAAAGCGGCTAAAGCACAGGCTACATTCTTAACCCTTGAGATGCCAACAGGTGGCTACTGGGATGGTCGTCTACACCCGGCTTTCTTGGTGAACAGGATCCTCCAGGGTAGAGAGTGAGTGAAATCTCTAGCTACAATTCATTAATTCTTTTTCTCCTTTGGGCTTGCCTGCCTCCTTGACCAGGAATGATTTTCAGTCAGGTAATCAAGATATTGAAGCATAGATTTAAGCAGCATAGATTTAAGAAGTTACAGGAAGACTTGAGCAAAATATTGCTGTAAATAACATGACAGTGATTCTGCATTATTCTGCTGTCTTGAAGTCTGACAAAAGCTGTTCTTTCCTCACTTTTACTTTTTCGACATGACCACCAGACATAACACTTTCCCTAAACCTTTACTTGACAGGATATTATTTCCTTCATCTAATACTTTGTCAAGTAATCCGAAGTAGCAGCCTCTCTGTTATTTTGCCAGAGAACCCAAATTTGTAATTCTTTTGATTATCCTGCATCCACTCTTAGCTCCTAGGACAGAACTAGCTTTAAGAAATAAATCACACCGACCAACAAATAAAAATTCTGGAAAACAATTCCACAGTACTAGCAGTGTGGAGCTGTTGGCTTGTTTCAGTCTTCAGTAGTTGCTACTTAAATAGGATCAAAGCCATTTTTAAACAAACAGGTGAGGTAACTTTTAATTTTCCTTTTAGAATGTAGCATTCCAAAACATAACCAAATGACAGCAGTTAGCTAAAGCTAAAAGCAAAAACAAAAGCCTTGGGGCTGTCAGTAGCCAGACATTCAAGAGGGCTCAACTCAACTGTTCCCAGACAGAGAGAAACCTGGGGACCAAAACCTGGGGACCATCAGTTTCCATTTTGAGATAAGGCCATTCACATGTTCAACACACTACATTGTTCAAGTGCTCAAGACTAGAGCAGGAAGGTATAATATAGATTTCAGTCCAGTTTGCAGGATTGCTTTATGCCAATGGGCTCCAGGTCTCAGAAGGAAGACTTCCCAAATTAGCAAGAAGACTCTGCAGCAGCACGGCAAGTTGCTGGGGCAGATGAGCTGAAGGACCCCCACATGGCAGGCTTTTGGCCAGCTATTCTGCCAGGAACTGTGGTTTTGAATGCACTTCTGTTTGTGCCTTTATGGTCTCAACTATTCAAACTAGGCTTTAAGGCACATTAGAGTTCATTTATTCCTCCAGGCACTTGCGCTTGGGACAGTAAGAGAAATGTAAAATCCAACAAGTTTACATTCCTGAATTGTCAGCTGTTGGTATCACTGAAGTATATAGCTGTCCCCTTGAACTAGACTGCATTTGAGATCAACTGTGAAATCAGATCAGCTTCACAACTAGGTACAAAACAGTGGGTTTGTTTCCTCCAGCACTGCTTCTCCAGTTCAGCCTTTTCCCTTCACAGCTGGTAGAGATGCTTCTCCAAATCTCACACCATCAGGCCCAAAAGAACCCCAAGAGAACATACCAGCCTTGGAAACCAACAGAGAAACTGTGGGAGCATTAGTTACTAGAAAACCTCCCTTAACATTTCAAGTTTGAAACAGTCTGGAAACAGAGAACATAAAGAGAATAGAAACTCTTACACAGCATGTAGTTTCATAGCCTGACAGAAGAGGAGGGAAGCAGAAATAAAAGAAAAGCTGCTAGTACATAACATATAAGTAGCATTTTAAGAACAGAAGGTTTGCTTTACCAATTAAAAAACTTGAAACTGCAAAAGTGAACATTTGACTCCTGCCTGTTCATTCTGATTAATACAAGCAAAGGATTTTCTGGTACCATTTACAAGTACCCAAGACTAGTAGATGAGAGCTCATAAACAGCTCTGAAAAACACATATCAATTTCACTCAACTATGGTGGAACTGTTCAGAGTTTTCTTATACTGAGAAACAGGAAGCACTGTGGCATATTTTGTAACTTACTAGTTTACAGCCCGCAACAGTAAGGGGTTTTAAAATGCAAGTCCTTGCTGTCATTAGTATTATACCATTGAACTAAGCATGCCACAAGGAACACTACAAGCAGATTTTCAGGCTCCTAAATGCAGGCTAGTGACACTCAGCTATGTAAGTGCAACACCCAAACCAAGGCAGGTTGTGATAGGGAGAGGGTACACAGGACAGAATCCAAGCAAAAAAGCACACCATGCTGCCCAGCCTGAGATTCTGAGCAAAATTATCTTGGTAGTGTCAAACATAGGCACTAAACATTCCTTAAAGCAGCAAGAGATGATGAAATACCTCTTCTGCCCTCCTGCCAGCGGCTACTGCCTCCATAACCCAGACAGCCAACACAGGTATAGGTCCAGGCCTTAACTACTTTTTTAAATTACTCTGCTGGGATAAAGTTTTTTAGTTCCAACTCATGTTCAGGGCTGTGACCTGTGGGGCTGAGTACACCTTCCAGTGCTTCTGGGAGGAGAGCAGGAGCCAACTCTGGGTGTTCATGTCCAGAGAGAGTGCGAGGCAGCTGCTTGTCTTCAGCCAGCCCCTGCTTGACTGGGTCAGGCAAGAGAAGCGTCCTGCTCTCCCCAGGACTCGTTCTCCTCTCTTCCAAGATGGACTGAAATAGCACAATTCTCCTTCAAAACAAAAAAAAAAATCCAAACCTCCAAAACATCCAGTTCAAGAGCAATTTTTGTGCAAAAGTGTTTTAAATCTGAAAATTGGGTGCTGAGTGAAGCATATTTGTTTTCAAGCAGAATGAACAGGTTTTTAAGTACTTATCCTCTAAGCTATGAAAAGAGAAAGTAAACAATGAAAAAACATGGAAGAAGTTGAAGGGAACTGCTGAGGACATTGAGCTTCAAAGTTTAGTTTAAAAACTAAAGAAGTACACTCATTATTTCACAATTACTCTTAACAGGTTTAGTTATATATACATAAAAAAAGACAGATCTCCTTGATGTTTAATGTGCTTTAAATCTCTGAAGTTAATGAGGGTGAGTTATTTCCTAGTTTGGAAGCCTTTAAAAAAACAAGGGAACACATTCTTTCCTTAAAAAGAAATGTTTCAAATTTAATTAAAAATCCAGCAGAAAAAAAAAAACCCAAACAAGTGCACGTGTTACGGTGGAAAACACTGACCAAAGCATCAGAATTGGAAGCACTGACCCCACGAGGTGCACAGGGTTCAGAGACACATTAAGTTGTTTCAGGGAAAGCCTCAGAAGGTGCAGGGTACACAAGCTGAAAACCCCCAAGTCAGAGAGAAATTTCCCATAAGCCTCGTATGAAAGGCTGCCTCCTTATCCTCCAGTCGTTGAATAGTGCTTTTCTTCTGAAACAAAGTGTATGAGGTACAGCGAACAAACTGTAAAGGTAACTAGGCCTTTTGTCATATGGTTCCTCCACCCACTTGTACTTTACACAATAGCTCGTTTACAGATTCAGACCACTCCAGCTCCACACAGAAACAATCCTGTATTGTCAAGTGAACCTACCAGAGGAGTAAAACCTAAAAATACTGCAAAAAGTCTACAACAATCATTTCGTAGATCTCTACGGTTCTTCCCTTAGAGACAAAGGCTTTCCCAATTTGAATGGGTAACAACAGACTTAGTCACTACTTACTTGAGTGTGACTAATAGCCTGCAAAAGCAAAAAACACGTATGTACCATATGAAGCTGTTTGTCTCTTAAAATAAAAAAAATTATTTGTACTGAAGCAAAAGTAGTTGTAATGTGAAAACCCATGTTACTTCCTCTCCCATCTCCACTGGGGAGAACAAAGCACTTTGAAGCACAGAGCCATTCCTGCATGTGCTACCCAGGACAAACCACAGGTGCTTGTTTACACCAGTGGGTAGGCTCAGCAGCTACAGAATAGTGATGGGTAGAAAAACTAGCAAAGCCATGGTTCAACCAGCAATCTGCCTAGTCAGCCATACATTAACACAACTAAATCATGGGAGACCAGTTAGGCTGCTGGGAAAGTCTGGAAGAAAAGACAGATAGCCTACCTACACTCTACTTGCACTTTCACCTCACAGAAAATAGTAACTCCATCCCCCACAAGCTGCTATAATAGAATAAAGATAAACGCAGGGATTATGCCAAGTTGACCCCAGGCTTTGTTCTTTCCCTCCAAGCATATTCAGTGAAAAGGTCTAAACACACATCTGATTTGACAAGCATTCAGATTCACAAAGAACGTGGTGAAAGTGAAATCATACTTGGGGCATTCATGGGTCCCTATGTCAAAGGTCATTCAGCAGTGTTTCAGCTGCTGCTTGCTAGGATTTGAAATGAACTAGTTTAAACCCCCATTGCCACAAACACTGACATACAGTTTATGCCAGCCAAATACGTCATAGCGTGTTTAGCAAAATTTAGGTCAGAGATAATATAATTTTTGCATGAACATTTAATCCTCACAATTGGCATTACCTCATCTGGAAAAGATGGATAATTTTCCTTTTTAGCCAGATTCATGTCAACTCACATAATTCTTCTGCAGAATATTGAATTATTATTAGAAAGAAGGTCTGACCAAACCATTTATATCCTTCCCTCTTTACATAAAAAAAACAAACCCACAGGTTTTTCTACCTAACTAGAGGTTAATTAGTTGATTCAAACAGAAAAAAAAGTCACATTTAAATAATTTAGCTACACCAGAGAGCTCAAAAAGCTTTATCAAATAACTTATCATTGATTTTCTTAGTTTCTCAAGTATTATTTGAGTCTTCCAGCTGCCATTCAGGATATTTAAAAGAAGGCACACAAGAAACTAACTTGAAACAGTAGCAGGCTGGGAAGCTTCAGGGCTACTAAAAGTGGAGGAGCCTACAACTGAAAACCTGCTGAGAAATAACAACAGTGAACGAAAACAAATGTATTCTTCCAAAGCCTTTGTGAAGCTCGCTCTCAGCTCCGGGCAGCACAGTGGCAAGCCCAGCTGTCGATTCAGCAAGCTGCAAGACTGTCACTCCAAAACAGGTCACAGTTCAGCAAGCAAGTTGTTATTTGTTTTTACTGCCAACAAAGAGGTCTACACCCTAAAAAGCGGCATTTCTGTGGCAGTGTTTTCCTAGGAACAACTCTATTTCTTTACGTCTCACAAATAATATAGCATTGTGCCACTGGTAGGCACCAGCAGATGTCTTAACTAGAGAGAATCTCAAACCTCACTTTATTACAGGAGGTGGTTTCACACAAGGATGCTGGCTCACCATAGCTGGCAATCAGACACGTTTCTGTCACTTTGTCAGCAGCCCAGCCTCCCCCAAGCTGAAGAGTAAGGCACCAACATCTCCTACTACCACCGCCTCTAGCTCCTATGCCAAAGCACTGTGAGTGCATCTGCCAAAAAGCAGCCTCTATTCCTCACAGTTTCCACCCAAGGCACACAATCTGGTAACAGCAGACATGGGATTGCCCCACTGACTGCTTCTCAAGGCAGCAGCAAGAGGGCTGTGTTTAGAGGGACACACACCACTAACTGAGAGGAATTAGTTGCATTGCGTGCTCTCATCTCAAACACTAGGGCATCAATTTAAATAACCTTTGGGCAGGAGACAGTCTTTATTCTTTTGACAAATGAGAAAAAAAAACACCTCTCAAGCACAAAATATGCTAGTTCTTTTTGGCTAAGGAAATAGGCCCCTTGAATCCTGCAGATGCTCAGTATGACTTCTTCATCTGCACCTTTCCCACATGAATAACTAAGTTTCCATTAAAAGTAGAAGATTGACATGATCTCAAAGACTGAATATTTTGTTCCAGAGCCCCCAAACCTAAATGGAAACCTACACATAGGCTTTCTGTGAGTGTCTCGCTTGCAGAAATGGAGAAAAACAACAAAAATAACACTTCTAGAGGGTTTGAGACAGGAGAGATGACTAAAAAACACTTATTCTTTCTCACGTGAGGATGACAACACAAGCATCACAAGGCAATGCAGGCCTCACTTCTCTCCAAATTCCTTCTGTCCCCTGCTGTAAATAAAGCACATGGCTTTCCTAATGCCTGGCAGGTTGTGTTCAAGATGATACAGAAATCCCTCCTATTCTATCATGCTGTGTAAGCAAACAGATTTGTCATGTTGGTGCAGTTGCTTGCTAGTTTTAGAATATTCTGAGTTTTGTAGATGGCTGTGATGGCTACCAGATACTTTGGGAATCTAAGAGGTACAGAGAAATAAGATTCAGTTAACAAAACTTTAAAAAACAACAACAAAAAAAATAGAATCAGAGGTAGTGATTAGTCTCATCAATAACACCCAAGGCAGTTATATCACCATGCTTTTGGCTGTATGGTTTTCCAGAACACCATTATGAGTCAACATCAAAAGGAAATCTGAGGGCAAGCACATGTGAATGAACCTGAATGATTTTGAATACATGCTTCCTCCAAAACAGAACTTGACACTACTTGTTCTCATAGACAGATGTTCTCATCTCTGCAGGCTGATCAGCTGAGGACTGTATTTCAGTCTCTGCAAGTTACCCAAATTAAAGAGTTCCCAACTGTATCAGAGACTGTCCACTGAAGTACTCTGTAATAATCACATAGGTTTTCCAAAACTGCATGATTTGCTCCAAGAAACCAAAACCACCTATTATTACAGCAGAGATAATCATAAGCCTTATTTAAGCTGAAAAACATAGATTTGGCTTTTTTTGGTAGCACTTTTTCCCATCTCTAAAACAGTCTTGCTTGGAAGAGGGGGAAGAAAGGAGGTGAAAACACAATGTAGTCTGCACATCTTAAAATCTTGATGCTCTTGGACAGCTGGATAAGCATGACAGGATTCACTACTTCATCCAGGAGTGAGAACATAGCACTGACTCGCTTGCAATTTAACTTCTTTTAAGAACTACTCAATTCCAGAATAAGGAGAAAAACATGAGCCTTCATAACTTCTGTCTGTACAGAACATCTAAAAGACTCTTTTTCATATTTGCTGGAGTCATCAGGATTCACACAGGGCTTACAACACATTGAAAAGATGGCAACAAATAATATTTCCCATACTCAAACTTGTCTACTGCAGAAACCAATCTGTTCTACGTAAGAAAAACAACAGACAATTAAAAGACAGGTAAACTGCATGGTTCTGGGCTGAAGCAGGGAGCAAGAGCAAATCACCGCTCTGTGAGCTTCCACATCTTAACTGCACTGTGTTGTCAAAGCTTAAGGCAAGGGCTGGTCACTAGGATTCACAACAGGAAAACTGGGGGGAGGACACAAGGTGAAGGATACAAGTAGGCACCTTCCAGGCCTGTATTTTCTAAGCATCTCATTTTGTGACAGGCATTGCACTTTTGTTTGGACAAGGTCTTCTGTAAATTCGTAGTTTGTACACTAGATACTTACAGAGGAGACACTAAGCTTTTTCAACATCCTCCTTGTTCCAATCAGGAAAAGACAACCTGTTTGCATAGCTGTAGACTATGTTGTAGTTTGAGTTAGATCTAGCAATAAATATTCTGAACTGGTTACCTTTTAAAACTGAAAAACATGGATTTACAAGTTTCTGCCCCATGCCACTTCAGGCACTTCATAGCTCAGCAGCTGGTGCTCCTAATTATCACATCCTAAACTCAGTATTCCAATCCTGCTATACTAGTATTTGCCAACAAAAAGTTACAAAGAGATCTTAAGCATCAACCCAAAGGCTGCTATAACTGAGGGCTAATCCTGTTTATTAGTACTAGGACTATATTTTACTAGTGTATTTTTAAATAGAGAACTTCAACCATACTAGTTAACCAAATGTTTACTTCCAAACTAACAGGTACTAGCAGGATGCAGAAAGTTCTCAAAAATTCCTGGTTTTAGTGAATTTGTCTGAAAGGGACATTTAGAAACAGTGTACTGCTTGGTCAATCAGACTGACATACCATATCACTTGCCACTAATGAAGAGCAATCATTCAACTCTAGGAAGCAAGGACACTGGGTTCCACATATCCCACCCCACCCCTCAGTGGTATATGCCCCACCAGAAGACTTCTCTTATGGATGTTTGGAATACATTAGCACAGATCCTTTCATATCTGCAAACTTTCCTCATAATATGGTGTTTGAGTCAGCTATGCCACTATTCCACCTTTAACAACACAGAAAACCACAAGTAAAATTGTCCACCAAAAGAATATTTTTTCTGTACTTAATATTTTTAAGGTAATGAAACCCCCATTTTCCGCATTTTCTTCTGGTTAAGTGAAGATGATCTTTCAACTGTTCTGCCACTCTGGTCTTCTACAATTTCCCATCCATATCAGTCCTGAAAACCAGCCACGGCACAATACTGTAGCCATGCCAGCCAGGTCAGTTGAAGGCAATACCCTTCTCAGTCTGATATGCAACTATGAAAATCCTATAAAAGATAAGAACAGGTCTAGATCTTTTTATTCATATTCATAAATGCAACCCTCCTAAGCTGCATTAATGTGCAACATACTGCTTTCAGGAGTGCCAATTAAGTCACAGATGTTGAAAGATTTGTAAAATATGTAGCTAACTCCTTCCCCCCTAAGAGAGTTCACTTTCTTATTCTTACTCAGAAGTCTTTACATCACTTACCAGTGAATACACCTCTCTTTCCATCTGTGACTGCAGAAACTAGTGGCTTCCTACTGTAAACCACAGCAATCACATGGGGCAAGGAAAGGAGAGACAAGAAAAACTCCACAGATCTCCCTTAAACTAGTCTGAATGTATTTTGTCACCAGTTACAGACTACCCACTGTTAGAGATAGTTAACTAAGCTTTAGTTTTATCACCAGCTTCCTTGCTAAGTAGCTACAGTCTTCAGCTCCCTAAAAAGGTCATATTATTATAGAAACAATTCTGAATGCAAAATAAAAACGTATGTAAAGAGAATTAATACTGCCGTCAAGGGAGCTGCATTTGTGGAGCTCTATGGTATTATCAGTTTCAGTTGTTTCCTTCTTCCTTGGGAGAGGTGGGAAGAGGCGATGGGCAGCAGACTTTATTGGAGAAGAAGGGAGCAGAAATTTTTAGGAAGGGTTTTTGCTTAAGACAAATCAATCCAAGAGACTGGGGAAAGTGGGTGTGTAACATGGAGCTAAAAGCAGATCTTCAAAGGACACAATCCTTACAACAAACAGTATCCGCATCCAGAACAGTCACAAGGAGACCTGGCAGCAGCTAACAGAATGAGAAAAATAAAGCTTGTTCAAACAGTATTCCCATTTTATTTATTATAAGTTGCAATTCATACATTTTGGTGCTAAAGCATGGATTTCTAGAGTCCACTTCAGTTGTGACCACAGCAACATATTGAACAGACCACAACAAGCAAATATCAGTTAAGAGATTTGTTTAATTAAGTATTTTAAGACAAGTTTTCCATGTTTTAAAAGTACATCCATATTCTATACACCAGATTGTTTTTATCCTGACTTGCCGGTTAGTTTGGAAGCTCATATATATCAGAAGCTGTCTTAATTTCCTGAGCAGATGCAAACCAGGAAGATCTTACATTTAGCATAAATTAACATACTCCACCTGTTTTTTTCATGGGGGAGAGTACCTTTTAGAGCTTGAATGCCATAAAAACAAACAAAATAAATCTTCTTGAAAGCTGTAACTGGAAGTTACAAGTGCACAAGCAGCCACTACTGCTTACTGACACAGTAAACTGTAGACAATCAAGAGGGCTTTTTAAACACTGGATTCTTACAATGGATAAGTATAGCTGTCAGAAAACACTTGATAAGATTCCTTGTTAGTTTTCCTGCTACTGTGCTCCTGCACACAGCTTCATTTGTCTACTTGATCCAACTCTCTACAGCTTTATATTTCATGTCCTCCTCCAGCATCTGGATTCCCTGTGTCTCAGCCATGTTCCTGGCCCAATTTCCTTCAAATCTGTATTAGCACATCTTCCAAAAGACTTAATAAACCTAACACACTTCTGCAGGGCAGGTTATGTAATCCTGTAACGAAGCAAAACGTTAGAGATAAAAAAATTTAAAAGAAAGGGAAAAAACACACACACCTGCATGATGAAAGTGAAACTGAGCCATCATGCTGTTACTCCCTTCCTTCCCCCACACATATACAGTAATCAGAAATAGCAAGTAGTACATCACCAATTTAGCTCATAAGTATTTTCCTGCTAGAAGAACTGTCAGCACTGCTCTGTAAAGCACCTAGGAATACTTTTGACAGTTGAAAAAAATTAAGTTTATTTTACACCCATTAACATGATCATAACCCAAAGGCTACCCTCTCCATCTCCAGTACAGATATCCTCCACAGCAGGCTTGTCATTTTTTGCTTTATAATGGAGTCATTTTATTGTATGCAAGAAGCCCGAGGCATTGTGTAGAGCCCATTACTCTTTGCTGCCCACATTCAGATGGCTAATCTGCTATCAGCCAGAAGCTCGACAGACAAAAGGAAAAGGCAGGAAAACAGCACACACAGCTGCACATGCGCACACACACTTCAGCTACAAAGTGTTCCAAAAGTAGACCCAAGAATCAACAAGACACACATTGGATTGACAGTCCTATTAAAACTGTGGTTGAAGGAAGACACACAAATTCTTTAAAGGTAGACAGGTTGGGGAAATATTTAAAGGATAAAAAGTTTCATTGGGATGCCCATTAAGATACATTAAGGCACAAACCTGGAAGACTACTCAGTAAGCGAGCACCTTGGAACTTCTGAAAAAAGTCACAAACATTTTTATTCTGAGAATTTGCTACACGAGACCTTCAAAAATGCTTAAAAATATTGTCAAAAGTTAGGAAGATGGAATAAGAGTTAAATATAGGCAAC
The DNA here is from genome assembly GCA_013399835.1 of Leptocoma aspasia. Taxonomy (NCBI): domain Eukaryota; kingdom Metazoa; phylum Chordata; class Aves; order Passeriformes; family Nectariniidae; genus Leptocoma; species Leptocoma aspasia. The sequence continues at coordinate 156,890 of VXAX01003791.1, forward strand.
TGCAAACTATTAGAACAAGACATTTGACAAGCTTTAGATTTCAGCACTTCTGTTTTCCTTCTGCCTCAGAAAAGAACTCACTCTTTTCTAAAAAGTTCTATATATTTTCTATATGCCAAATTATTGTGACACCATACATATGAAAAAAGCAAATGCAATGAAATTATTTGCATACAGTAGTGCACAACAAGGAGCTTTTTAATTACTTTTTTCCAGGCGCTTGACATAAATAAATGGAGAAGGCTTGCAACTTTATACTAAAACAAAGAAAATGCCCATACTTGCTGGAGTTCTTAACCACCCTATTTTATTTCACTTCTGAAGGAAAGCATCTTAGCACTGTCACAAGCAGTACTAGCAAAAATATTTTTGAAGCATCAAATTCACAGACAACAGTTTGCATCAAACATGTCATAAGAATTTCTGTCAGGATCACAAACCTCTGCTGTGTGTCATGATTTTTATTCAACTAAGTCTATTTGTATCCTTTGCAGTTGGAAAGCTAAAATTCTCCTTGTGTATACTGGCTTAGTTCACAGAAACAGAAAGTCTGCCACTAGTTTTACTCACACACATGCTGAGGTAAAAGCCAGGCTGATCTCTTTAAGGTGTCTGTCTCCATCATGTAACTACCACATGAACTATGCAGGCGTGATTAATCACGTGGTGAAACAGAGAGAACTGTGGCACGTTATACTGCCTGATGTGTCACTGGAACTATTTCCCTTTTCCTATGCCACAACTACCAACTAAATTCTGCTTCTCATTTCTAAGGTATTATTTCACTTCTGTGCAGAAAGTCTCCCAGCATTTTGATTGCACTATAGGACCAATTCTATCTTCCAATATTTGCTCAAAATCATATTTAGTGTTCCAGGAATACAGTACATCTGTCCATTCCAAATCTGGAAAACGTACGAGGTAAGCCTTACCGTGAAGGGCAGAAGTTGTCAGAATAGTCTGTTCCACAGAATTAGTCTCTGTGGTTTTACTATCATTACAACACTTATGAACAGAAGTCTACCTTGTGAATGGGAGCATTCAAGCCAGTCTAATAGATTAAATTATTTCATGTAACTACAAATATATATATAGATAGACGTAGATATATATATGTCTACAAAACAAATTCGTACTGGAAATGCAAATTTACTTTCAGCACTCAGTAGCTAGAATGTATCAAAATAGGTTGTTATAACAAGCCATCCTACAATCTGCTCCTATCTAAAGTTTAAAGTTGGCAAGAATACTGTTTTCTTGTTGCCTTTCAGACATGGAAGTTCTGAAATCCCCTGCTGAGCCTTGTCCTGCAGGTCAAGTACTTGTCTCCTTCTGCAGCCATCTGCAGCATCTCCTCAACAGCAGCATATCCCCGACGGTACTCTGCAACCTTATCTTCCTCTCCCACATGTACAAGGTAAGAAGGGGGAAAAAAAAATACTACATTTGCATATGTAATTATGGTGCAGCTCAGGAGTGAGCAAAAAATTACTGGAAGTTGAGAACAGATATGCCCAATGACCACACCTTAGTATTTCAAATGAAAATGCTTAGCAAGGAAGGGGAAGGGACAGCAGCAGGGAAGGAAGCCAGTCATTACAGCTCCAAATCTGCTTCAAAGCCCTTACTCACCACCTCATGCTCCTTACCAGGCAAACCGTACCTAGGTCCTTCCTGTGAACAATAGCATGAGAATGAATCCAGTAGTGTGTGACTGGTTCTATTTTGCTTGACTTAACCAAATAGCTGCGCCAGGAATACTATGAAGAAAAGCAAAGGCTATGGAAAGACAAACAAAACAGGATGGAAGATTAAGCAGGTTACAGATTCTGAATAGTATCTCCTTTTCCAGTCTAAGACTTAACATGACTTATAGTAGATAGCTTACAGGAACTTAAGAGAAATGATAAAATGGACCAGAAGGTGTGAAGAAAGAAAACCTGATACATACCTGGAAGCACACAAGGCAATAATACCGCAAGGCATTAAGAAAAATTGTTTAAAGACAAGTGCATCTTAGAAAAAGGGACAACTCATCTCCCTGACACTTCTGGGCATTAATAAAAATTATGTTAGCTTAGGTGAGGAGGAAGGTGTTAGGAAAACAAACAAATTAAAAGCCCAACATGATTCTTCAGGGACCTACCAGTTCAACAAAAAAATCAACTTAAGTCTTGTAGTTAAGGCCTGATTTTTCTGTTCTTTAGTTTGCCCTTTCTCAGATGGAATAGATTTCCCCAGGCCTTTTTCAAATCATCACATTTGTGATGTTCTGTAATATCATTTTGCTTTCTTCCATACACACATCTGTGGATGGATACCTACAAAATAGAACAGAAAATTGCCCTCACTGTCTGTCAGCTGCCTATCAAAGAGAATTGGGAAAGGGATATTTGCTGAAATAATGAAAACATTTTATATCACAATAACTGAAGGTGTTCTCTAGCATCACTGGCCCAACTAGCATTTGATTCTAACAAGGACAGGCACAGTAGTTCATAGGTAAAAATACTCTCTACCACATCAGACTCTTAACCCCTTTACTTCAAGTGCTGTCCATGAAAATCACTCTTCGAATCATGGTGAATGGCAAGGTTTATAACTAATTTATCTTCAATGATCTTGCCAGCTCCTCCAGTGTTCCTTGACCTGTGAGAAGCTAAAGAACAGAGGAGTTGCAGAAAGAGAGGGTATCTGCATCAGAAGTAGTACAGAATACTATGTAGTTAGTTAAGGAACAGTTATTTCTTTTCCTTCTAATACACTCCCATATCACAGAGAGTTCTTGGTGTTTAAAGAACTAATTTTACACGTCCTTTCACTGAAAAACAACTGCTACTCATATTCAGAGATCCTAACTGAACAGGATGCAATGTCATCTCAGCACAGCAAAGAATTTTTTTTGCTCTCTTTTTCAGTTATAATAAAGAACACATTCATCACTAGACATGTTCATTTGCTTTACACAGTTCTCCAAAAATAGGATCAATGGAACACATTGAAGGGAGAGCAACAAGAAAGATGCTACCAAACAGAAAGCAAATATTTGTAAGGAAACCAATAAAGGATGCCCATTTTCAGGTTTTAACCTTTGGGTGACAGCATTTGTTAACCAAACTGCTTTGAAACAACAGAAACAAATCTCCTCACATCAAGGAGATTGTGACAGCTGGGAATGACAGCTGAAAAGGAGAGAACTGAAACAGGCTGCTTTCAAATAGTACTGACTTCTCAAAAATGAGAAAGCATATTTTTAGTTAACTTCTGTTGCTCTGAAAAAGCATGTTAAAATAAAATATATAGTTACATTACAGTAATGGCATCTGAGACAATCAGAGTGAGGCAAAGTAGAAAAGGCTCCTTTCTTCTCTATTGTCCTTTCTGGGGACAAATGTACAAGTCTAAAGAAACACTCTTAACATGTTCAGCAGTACCCAACTGAAACATCTGAATCCTGCCTCACTGCTCCACACACAGATAAAAATTTAACAAGTTTCTTCTTTCTACTCTACCATCACCTATCTTGCTAACACATGAATGTAAGCTGCCAGGTACTCACACAAGGAATTGGATGTATAGGCCAAGACACAGGAAAACTCTGTACATATATTTTTACTGCCTGAAAAGTGCTTACATACTGTGTGATGGAAGTAGTATTTTTTCTCCAGAGTACTGAAATATATTTATGAAGTTATGCTGCATTTAATTGTAGTCAGTATTTTATCCATCAAGTCTCACTGCTCTTGACTGGGCTTCCCATTCTCCTTGACTGTCACTCAGGAATACTACTTATCTATGCAAGAAAGGGATAAATAGATCATTAAATAAACAAACTGTAGCTCAATAGGAAAAATGAAAGCAACTCTAGTCTTTCCTTAAAAGAAATGGTCACAAAGATTAGAAAGTTGCAACTGTGAACAGTTTTTTAAAATATCAAACTTTTGTTACTCTTTCCAACAACAATAAAATAAGATGCAAGGAACTGGACAACCAGATAAGCAAACCAAGACTGAGAAATACATGAGCACATAATAATTAGCTAAAAAATCAACTCAGAGTATTAGAGGCAATGTCTTATAAAAGGTTTAAAAAACTTGCCAACATAACGTGGAAATAGAAAGCATTACAAAACAATACACTCATGAAACCCCCTACACAGCTCAACAACAATTTCAGTATTTCAAGGCATCACCCAGCCAACTGAGGTCAGAGCTATTTACCACTGTGATCTTCTCATGCAGCAGCCAAACACATTCCTCCCTAGAAGGCCAGCAAGGTGCATCAGAACTCGGGTATCAGACCTTCAGTGAGAAGCAGACTATACCCTGCCTGTTCCACCCTCCCTCTTTCTTCATACATGCTTGGCCTCACCCATGCAGCACTCATGCATACAACCCTCTGCTCTCCAGCCTGTGCTTGGGGGTATGTCCTTTGTTTTTTTTAACTACTACAGACTTCAAACAGCATTTCCCCCAGCAGGAAGGAATCCCTACCCTAACTGATGTATTGCAGCATCTCATGACTGTAGCTAACCACACACCTTCACAAATGAAGATACAGGAACACTCTTCACACCCACCTCTGCCTCACGCTGCCCAGGCAGGAGCAGCACCCACCTGCACCCACAGCCACTTCCCACACAGCCCCACCTGTGACAAGCAGCTGTGGTGGTAAAACCTAGCCTTGCATGTGTTTGTCCCAGTCTAGTTGACTTATCAGGCCTGGCATTTATTTATGCATTCCTGGGAAAGTTTTGAGGAGGATTTATGCCTTTTTTATTTACTTACCATTTTCAAATATTAGAAATACTGGTAATACGCTGAGACTCTTCTCTAGTCATTACTGTCACAACAAAACCAACATCTGAAGAAATAATTTCTGCCCAGACGTTAAACTCCAAGAAAACAGTCCCCTTAAAACTCTCCACATCCCAGCAGGGGTGTTGATGTTAACAGTGTAGTCTTTAACTAATTCCTTCCTGATGTGATCTATTTTTGCCTACCCTTGCATCACTGAACTTAAGATTTGAGAATACAAAACACACCAGGAGACAACATTCTACTTCTCTGGCACATCATTACATAGACTATGAAGACAGGAAACTTCACCAGTGAAAATACTATCTTAATACAATCTAAAAATGGCTAAAGACAAAACTGAGTTTTGCATCTTGCCACTTGTTTGCTGAAAGCAAAAATATTCCAATAAATATGAAAGAACTTAAACAATTAAGCTGAAAGGAAGAGTAACTACCAAATGACAAAACTATTCTTTCCCTTTAAGGCTCTAGATCAAGCCAAATGCAAGGGTAGTCCTGAGGATTAAAAATGGATTGAGACTCAGTCTTGCTATGGACTTCCTGTGTGACCTTGGGTAAGTCACTTGAGAATTTAGTTCTCAAAAATAACAGGCCTATTATAGCTGCCAGAACGAAGCACCAATGTCTCTGAGACCACAAATGAACAACAGGGTTCTGCTTACTTGTCCAAAACAGAAAAGATCCTATGTGTGAGTCTTCTCGATAAATGTAGGTAACAACCACCAAAAACTCAGGAATATTGATGTTAATCAGCTGAAAGTTAATCTGGAACTGTACTTTGCAATACAATATGAAAGCCTACATAAAAACAGAGTAATTTTTGGTTTTCAACCTCTGGTTTTGGGTATTTGAAACCCATAATGAGCAGAACCTTTATGATTTCCAGAGATGCAGTATGTACTGTTAAAGATTGGGTTTACAGTGGACAAAGCACACCTACTCCAATCAGCTTGCAAAATCAATTAGTTAAATGTTTTTGAAGTGACTACAAATAGCTAATGACTTGAGAGCAATAAGCTTATGTTTTTGGTAAATAATAATGACTTAATTTAGAAGCAGGGATGCTTAAGAGGCATTTGGCCAGATAATGTAGTTTCAGCAGTTTCTCTGCAATAGAGAGCAGTTGACCAAAAATCAGTTAAAAAACCTCAACAAGCAAAAAAACTACAACCCAAGTTTCACAGAAGTTAATTTCATTTCTTTACCTTAGTAATACAGAGTCCCACGCATGTTAAAAATGTCTGCCATCCCTCACTGGCATTTCAAACTCTATTAAAACAGATGTTTCCACATGAGGAAAGGCATTACAGTGAAATTTGGACTTCAGAGTACTTTAGCCTCTCCCCCTAGCACTGGAAAACTTCTAAAAGAAGAAATTACAGGCTAATACCACAACCAGAGTCTCAGTGGGGAAGGAAGAAGGGAACAGCTGTAGAACCCTTTCTTCCTGCTCTGTCCACAGAAGAGATGCTTACAGAGAGCAAGGGCCCAAGCAAAGCCAGTAACACCAATTAACAGGACCTGTCATAAAGCCCAAAGTCCACAGAAGCCCCTCCCCATTGAGTCTATCTGATGTAACTGGAAATATTCAACAGAAAATTTGTACTGAATTCAAAGAAGTCAAATCCTCAGACTTCTAATTAAAAACATTGAGTGATTTCTATAAGTGGGAAGCCCATGTCAGAAGGAAAGTTTCATCTTCTTGCAACTTTTCATTAACCCTTTCAGCAGCACACGTACAGAGCCCCACAAGCAAGGCAAACTGTTTCAGGAAACAAATTACCTTAAAAAAAACCCAAATTGCCTCAGGTAGTTAATTACCTTAAGACAACCTGCTTCACAACTGTTAAAATAACAAGCACTGATTGCTGACAGAAAAATGAAGAAATAGTGACCTTTTTAAGAGAACTCACATTATATTTCAGTAGCTAACACTAAAACAGAAGTACTACTTGTTTGTAAGAGAGAAGGTTTCCTTGGTCTCAAACAGTTAATTCAGTTGTCCATGTGGACCTGTTCCCTGTGCCTGGAATTTTAACTCGGGCTACATTCCACAAATCCCAAATTGCAAATTTAAATTAACACTAGAGTGAAAACATGATACCTAGCAAAAAAGAAAGGCAAGGGGGCAAGAGAAGACAGGCAAAACTAGGAATGTTGTATCCCAAGTGTCACTAAGACCTGACATCCTGTCAGTAGTTAACACCTTGGAGCTAAAAGAAACATGTTTTTGCCTTATTCAAAGCAAAACTTCATACAAAATTGTTACCCTAATAGAAATAAAAAGAGAGAAGAACCAACTGTAGAGCAACTGAAATAGCACTCTAACACGTCAGTCTACATAACCTTTTAGTAATGAACTCACTGTGACCAAGGCTGGCTTATATCTTCTCCTCACATGTACCTGACAGCATGCAGAATTTACTCAGATTCATACATTCCTCTTTTCACCATTAAATATGCCTCTGGAAACCTGAAGGCATACTTGCATTAGTTTCAGAACATCTATACTTTAGGTTCATATCTTTTTACACTCTAGGAAGGAAAGTTTTAAATACTTGGTTTTACTTATCTCACAGCATTGCTGAAGAGCAAGACGTGTCACTTTTAGTTTTGCTGTTTAATAAGAACTAAGACAACCCCATAACATACATGAGAGAAGCTAAGAAAGCAACTAATCCTGACTGCAAACCAACTCAGAAGAAGAAAACCTTTGCTGATATTGAATCTATTTGAAGCCTACACAGGAGTCTCATAAGATGTGGCTATGCAGACGACCAGCAAAATATACCCAAACCGTGTCTATCTTTCCTCCTCTTCATTTTTCTATCAAAAGAGGGGGAGAAGGGAAAGAAGTAGACAGGATGAGAGACTCCCAACCAGTGCTGTGTTTCTGCTGTATCTATCACATTATCTCAACACTTTGTTAACTCTTCTGCTGTAGCAGATGTTTTTTGTGTATTGGCCAGAACTAAGGACAATGACACAGGGCAGTTTTCTTCAGGTAGGAAGTGCCAGATTTCCTTGTAAGTGGAGGCTTTAATGGCAGCACCCATCTCCTGTAGGGACCAATAAACAAGGTAGAAAAGGAACCAGCTCTAGAGCTAAGAAGATAAGACTGCCTTTCCAGCTAGAGTTAATGCACCAGGATGGCTCCCAAAGACAGAGAGAAAGCAGGGGGAAAAAAAAGAAAAAACAAAAGTTTACAGTGTAAGAATAGCTGTGGTAAGTTTAACAAGAGATAAAAAGAGGCAAAGTTTACAGTATAATAACTCAATGCCATAGCCCAGTATTATTAACTGGCATACTGAATGTCTAGTGCAATCTCTCTGTAATAATCTCCTATTCTGTGGAAAAGTGAAGAGGAAACAGCATAAAAATGCTTTTAGTTTTTATACTACAAACAAGCCAGTTGCTTATGCATCTCCCCTATGCCCAATTCTCATTAACAGAGGATACCTATAAGAACCAAGTGAATTTAGGGACTTTGGGGGAAAAAAGCCTCATACCTATTTATTTTAAAGGTTAAAGGGTTAACATTTTTCCTATGCATTTTCTTCAGTAAATATTTGCAAGTCAAACATAAACCCACTGCTGAGAAATCTCTATTATCCAGATTCTATTATCTAACCGATCCTGATGCTCCAATGCACAATGACTTAAGTTGGTTTTAATTCCTCAATAAAAGGAACCAAAACCAGCCTAAACCAAGACACACTACATTTTACATTACAGAACTACTTGATAAAGACTCCGAGGCTTTTTATAATAAAGTGGGTGCAGCAATGAGGTCCAAAAGTGATGAAGATGAAAGATACCTGGAATGATACCACATCTTACACACCTTTTGTTTTCCGCAAGTGATACATGCTGCAGACAACACGGTTTGTGCTAAACAGCCTTAAATATGGTTTTCTAATATTAAGCACAAAGGAAAAACACTGACAGCAAGCGTGGTAAATAAATCCCTCCCTTGAGAATGAAAGCAGCAGACAGGAGGGGGCTGACACGCATGCAGGAGAAAACTAAACACCATCTTTTTTTTCTACCTGCACAAGTTTCCATTTGCTGCAGCAATCAAGGATCCTTTTTTCCCCGTCGATTTCAAAAGCCAGGTTTTCAGAAAATTTCTCTCTCAAGTCATCTGTTGATATGCTTTAAGAGTATGATATTCATATCACTGGATCTTTAAGAGAAAAATCCATTTTCTTTCCTGTTCAGGTAAACATGTTTACAGCTCCTGCACAGACGCTGGGTGGTTCAGACTCACATGTCACACATGTTGTCGTCAGCAACAAGAAAAGCCCCTTTCTCTGATCATCCACATTTTTAATAAGGTAAAGAGAAAAGCACTTTCCAAACTTACCTTTAGCACAGCCAAATCATGAGCTAAATATAAATATTTACACTAGGACAAGGAATTAATAACACGAGCGTGCAAACAAGAATACTTGCTAGAAAACGCACACAGCAAAAATAAGAAAACCCTTTTAAGTTCAACGCAATCAAACCAACCCGTTAGCCCCTGGAAAGGCCGTCATTTATCACCACGTTATGCCCCGAACAGCGAGGATTACAGAGGTGAAGCACCGATCGCGACTCCGATCTATTTCGGAGACCGTTCACTGCATATGAAAACATCTCAGACCGCAGGTAAAGCCTTCCTATCTGTGACCCTGCACAGGAAATGCCACATAAAACCTAAAATTGCCAAGGAGGGTTACAAAATCGCCTACTCTACATCCTATTCCGAAGAGTCGTGCTACGAGGACCGAACTACTTCTCCATTTTCCAGAAAATAAGTAGAGAGTGGGTGTTACGAGCCTTTATTCCCCCCGCCGTGTACCTTCCCATTGCATCTTAAAGTCACACACGTACCAAAGGGGAAAAACCACCACCCCACAGCAGCCCTTAAGCCTGAAATGTAAATGTAATTCCTTATATAGACTGCAGCAGCTGGTCACACACGCACGGAGAGCGGAGCGGGGCCCCCGGCCAAACCGTTACCACCCATTATTATACAAACAGGTACCTCCGAAGCCAGAGGGAAGGGAAGAAACTTCGCCGCCCGCCCCCGCCGCCCGGGCGCAGCCCTCCCTTCCCCACCGGCCCGGCGGGGCGGCAGCGCGGCCG